>BPLT01000003.1:600000-907500 GCA_019656295.1 Rhododendron mucronatum var. ripense | reverse complement strand
ATTTTCGTCACCAAAGGTACCCATTTGGTGACAAAATACATTTTTCATTGCCGAAAGCTTAAAAAAGGTGACGAAATTATTTTTCATCGCCGAAGATAATCATTTGGTGACAAAAAATATATTTCGTCACCAAATGAGAACAATTTAGTAACGAAATATTTTTTTCGTCACCAAATGCTTAACTTTGGTGACGAAAAATAATTTTGTCACCATTTTAACGCTTTCAACGACGAAAAGTATATTTCGTCGTCAAATGGGTACCTTTCATGATGAAATTTATGAATTACGCTTTGTCACTAAATGTATTTCGGACATAACTCTTTACTAAAATCTCCAATTGATAATTCAAATTGGGTTTGAACAATAACTTAATTGCCTACAACTTTCATGTTTATCAAAATTGCTAATTTTAATGTTTAAAGGTTCAAAATTGCATTCGAATTATCTTTTCATGTTAAACATATGTGTTATATACTAGATATTTCAAATATTTACTGAAAAGTGTGTAGTGCAGTTGGTCGGAGTTTGCGCGAAAAACTCAAGGGACTCGGGTTCGAAATCCAGTAGAAGCAATACAAGAAGGATTTCTTTTCCCAAATAAAAATATCTTTTGCAACGAAAAATTTTGTCACTAATTTCTTATATTGCTGAAAAAAAATTTGTCACTGATGTGACCCATCGATGACGAATTCTTTTATCGCCCAAATGAATAATTGATGACAAAAAATTTCGTCGTCAAAAGCACAATAGGCGAGAAAAAAAATTTCGTCACTAATTATTCACTTTTTGGTGATGAAATATTTTGTCATCAAAAGGCTCTATAGGTGACGAAAAATAGATTTCGTCACCAGGTAGGAATCCTCGAGAACCATTATTTGACAAATTTTTTTTCGTCACCTATATTATTTGTGACGAAAAACATGCAATTTGTGACAATTTTCATTCGTCACCCAATTGAATTTTTCTTGTAGTGAAACGTATCCGTGAGTGATAATTCATCGAGTAGAATAATCCCAATTCTACCAACCCCTTACTCTACACTTAGCATTCAATAATATCACAATTGAAAATACACGAAAGGTAAAAAAAAAATAGCACATCGTCATTTTCTTTAGTATCCATCATCTTACATGAAATCTAAAGATCCTCTCCACGAGATCCTTTCCTCCCACATCCACTAACTACAACTGTCTCATGGGTCCACCCTTCCTCTTGCTTATCCTACACCTGGGTCCTTGGTGAGCGCACCTAAATTATGTATCTAGCATGTTCTCACTTAAGACCATAACAAGAGGATCGAGTCATTTGCATGACGTGTCGTAAATTAGAGTCGGACATTCACTACCCCATGCTAACTATAATCGTCTCATGGGAACCTGTAATGACCATGATTTTTTGTCGTTAAATATTTGAATTTTATTTTAATACTCTTGTGGTTTGTCAAAATTACATTTTTGCCCCTTGAAATTTGTTTCTTGACACTTTAACCCATTTAGCAAGCCTAGTTAGCTTCTAACCGGCTAGTTGGAGTAACTAAGCTAGGAAGCTATCTAGTTACTTTTATCTAACCGTAAAATGACCGTTTTGCCCCTCGTGAACCTTTTGAACCTTTTGAATCCTAGACTAAGAATTTAATATTTTTTTTCTTTTAATTATGTTTAGTTTTATTATTTGTCAGGGAAACTATTGTCCATTGGATAGTAGAACCCATTTGTTTATATTAAATGTTTACTTGGTTAAAGTACTAAGAATATTAAAAAGTAACTTTTTGATTACTTTAAAGTACCTTTTTGGATTATTTTAATATTTAATCTCCCTAGCAACTATTATCCATTGGATAATAAAAGTTAGGGTGGTTATTATCCATTGGGTAAAGGTTAAATCTTTCACAAAGTACATGGGGTTATTAATTTAATTTTTCTTTTTAATTCCTATGTGGCAAAGGTACTACTATTTTATTATAAAAGTTACCTAATTACTATTGTCCATTGGATAATAGAAGTTAGGGGATTTATTACCCAATGGGTAATAGGTTGTTCTTTCACCCAAGCACATGGGTTATTAAATTAGTACTTTCTTTTAACCCCATGTGTCAAGTACCCATTATTTTAATTGGAAAGTACTTAGCCTTTAAAAATCCTAAGATTTCATTAGTACCCTTTTACTTATTTTATCTAAGGGTTTTGATCTTCCTAGATTATTTGGTACATGTGTATCTAATATATTAGTATTAGGATGATTGTTTAATTAGCATTGTACACATGTGCCTATTGATTAGTTTAATGGGAAAATATTAGCCCTTAAGTCTACTTTTGATCTTTTGTACAAAAGTACCTTTACTTTAATTGTTTTCTTACACATGGTTGTATATGTATATATATATATATGTATATATATATATATGTATATATATATATATGTGTGTGTGTGTGTGTGTGTGTGTACTTGAGCAAGAGAGGGAGAAAGAGAGGAGAGAGAGGCCGGAGAGCGAGAGAGAGGAGAGAGAGGCCGAAAGGGAGAGAGAGGGAGAGAGAGAAAGGAAAGAGGAAGGAAGGAGATTGGTTGTACCTTGGTTGATCTCCCTTGTACTTAAAATCCTTGGTATATCTTTCTTCCTAGCTAAGTAACTAACCCACCATTAACCTCCAATGTACTTCCTTGATTTGTTTAACACAAAATCTTGTACAAACTATCTTTCTTGCCCACCAAATCTCCCAAGATCAAATCCTAGCCATGCAAGCCTAGGGATTGCCTTTGATCTTCCAAGATTCATGCCATGTGTCAAAGTGAGACTTAGAGAGAGAGAGAGGAGAGGGCCAAGGCTTTGCCTATAAATAGAAGGCCATTCCAAAGCTTGAACTCACACCTCAAAGCATTTGCTCTTCCTTCTCTCTAGAAATCTCGGATTCCAGTTCCTGGCAGCCTACTGCCCTTCGAAAATCCTTATTTTTCTCCTGCTTAGATTAGTTTTTAGAACTAACTTCCTTCGGGAAAGTTGTAGAGAACTTCGAAAACTTAAAGTTAGACCCAAGAACCACCCCAATCGGTTAAGAAATGACAAAGATATTGTCATCCGAAGTTCAGTAAAATCTCGGATTCCCAATTTCCAGACAGCTTACTGTCTTCTCCTTTATCACCGTTTTTCTCCTACCTAAGCTAGTTTCTAGGATCAACTTCCTTCACGAAAGTTGTAGAGGGTTTCAAGATCTTCGATTTTGACCCAAGAACGACTCTATTCGGCCAAATATTGACCAAGTTACTGCCATCCGAAGTTCGGTCCAGATTTGGAGTATTCACCACCCGTAGGATTTTCCAACTTGCTTATTCGGCCCCGACTAGTTTCGGATCAAGGTAGATTAATCTCTACTCACTTATCCTATGTATAAGTAGGTTATCTTGAATTACTTTTCGTCTCAAGTATTTGTATTTTGATCTTTACGATGAATATGAGTATGCATATATGAATTGCTTGTATTGCTTATGGTATAGAATAGAGTTGGATGATCTTGTTGTATTAAATTCAAGGCTTGTTTGAATACTTGTTAGTATGGAAAGTCCTACGGCGGAGTCTTTGTATGTAACGAGACACAAGAACCGAGGAAATAGAAACATGGCACCTAGGGTGTGGTTAAATGGGAAAATGTGTTTTCCGAGGATGGTAATATTTTTGAAACTACATAATGACCGTTTTTGGTGGCATTATGTGTGTGTGTGAGTTCCAATGGGAATCCGGTAAAGCGGAACCATTGTGAGGTTGTGTGCGTTCCCATGGGATCCCGGACCGGCGGAACCATGGTGAGGTATAGCTTGGTTATCCGCGGAGAGGAGCCAATGCAATTGTGTGCCAATGGGAACCCGGTGCGGCGGAACCATTGTGAGGATACTCGGGAACCCAGAACGGCGGAACCGAGGTTGGGTGTGTGGCTTGGTTATCCGCGGTACAGAGCCAATGTCAAATGATTTTGAAAGGATGGGTGTATAGCTTGGTTATCCGCGGTACGGAGCCAATGCAAAGGATTTTGAAAGATTGTTTTGTAAGTGAAAATGATTGACACGGTCTACGACGAGTCGCGTAGGAGAAACCGGGAAATCTTGGACACCAACGTAGTTAAATATCGACTGTGGATGTGTTTATTGTTTGTTATTTGTGATCTATTGTTCGTAAGTTATGGGTTAGTGAGTAGGGTTACTCTATTAAGCTTTTGTAGCTCACGGTGTTGCCTTTTGGTGACCCTGACATATTATATTGGTGGCGACGCCGGTATAATGTGTCAGACCTCCTAGATGAACAGGGTGAGAAGTACACCTTGGAAGCCTTTGGAGCTGAAGGGCTGGCTAGGATGGAAGGAGCGGAGCAGTAGTTAGGAGCCTTAGTTTCTCCTTTGTTGATTATATGTACCCTTTTGAAGTATTTATGATGTAATAAACCCTCTTTATTATGTAATAAATGCTTCATTAACGTACCCAAAATTCGGGGCGTTACAGAACCATTCCCTTTCTCAAAGAGAAACTTCCCATGACGTATCATACGTTAGTGTCACAACATTTCTCAACATTGGGCCCCGCAGGTAACCCATTTCAACACAGGGCCCCATTGGTTACCCTTGCCATCACCATGGCTCAAATCACAATCCACACACTCACACTTTCAACACTTTACCATTTTCCTTTACTTAACATCGTTTACGTGATTCACTACTCGTAACCACCCTACGAACCTAAGTCTATTCTAGCATGTACAACATAATACGATCGATAACAGCTCAACTCATAACATGATACATTACAATGCAAAAGCTGCAAGCATGGCAATTGATATTGTGCGAGTAAGTAAACACATAAGAGTTTTGGATTGGACCGGTGCCTTTCGAATATTTAAATTTTATTGAACAAGTATATAATTTATTAACATTGAGGATTTCAACTAGTATTTTTGAAATCCATAGGATATTTGCATTCTGGTGAATTTAAGAATCCTAATATTATTGGGTTGAAGTCTATTAAGGGTCATCATTTAGCTTGAAAGCCCGCGGCCCGCTCAAAGCCCGTCTGGCCCATTGAGCTTTCACCCAGCCCAAGCCCAGGAAATGGGCGGGCCGGGCATAGTTTGTAATGGGCCGGGCTCGGACCTATGAATTTTTACTCGGCCCGCTCGTAGGCCCACCCATAAGCCCAAAATCCCACAAAATCTTTTCTTTTTTCCTTGCCCAAGGAAATTTAAGGCCGCCTATTAGCCCACCCGACTTTTGGCCTGCTAGCCCGTCAATTGGGCTAGCCCGTGGGCCGGGCTTGGGCTTCAATTTATGGTAGGTAGCCCGGCCCGCAAATAAGTAAAAGCCCGGTCGGCCCGGCCCGTGGGTGGGCTTGGGTAGTGACTTGATGGGCTGGGCCGCCCGACCCGACCCGACGATGACCCTAGAAGTCTATATTTATTCTATCTATCTATTTATTTACTGTTTCATATTTTTCATTTACTAATATGCCATTTGGTTCTAAACTGATCAACTTTTCTTACAAACAATAAGGTAAGTTATTGTACAGTAATACATTTTAATATTAATCACAGTTAATAGCCAAGGCAAGTTTGTCATAACACGCATTTATCATCCTAACATTAAATGTAACAACAATTGGTAAAATAAGCTATCACATAGTTCAGGGTCAACTTTAGATTTAATGAAAACACAGGGGGTAAGTGTAATTTTATTACATTTTCTTTTAAAAACAAAACGTGCTACAGTGATTTCCATTTTCCATAACAGAACATATTTGTTTCTTTTAATTTCGATGCATGAACACGATGTTCTCCATTATAACTCGTGAAAATCAATATATAGGAACTAAACATACTTAGTGGAAGGTAGAGAAGTGATTATCCTACCTCGGTTCCGGCCGAAAAAGCGGTTAACGGGTTCGAACAGTTTCGGACGGCTACAAAAAAATATGATAAGACGCTGGAGCTGACTTTGGATAATTGGGGATTGGTTCGAAGGTACTCGGGGATGTGCTAGAATTGGTGTAGCGTGGATTTGTGTTCGGACGAGTGCGGGACATGAAACCCACTTCGTATTCTCTCTCTGAAGGAAATATTTTTAAGGGACATACGGATCTTTCGAAAATACGTAACATACTTAACTACTCACCTGGATCTAAACATAATGCAACTCGAGTACGCAAAAAGATGCTAACCTGAATAAAAGAATTGTATACGATCACCAATAATGCCAAATATAATACTTACCTAGACTAATAGAAAATTATACTTTACCAATTAATCCTAGTGCTAAAGTCAATTAAGACCACCAGAACACCCAACTCTATCTATAACTTCCATGTAGAGTAAACTCCTTGTTTCCCATGTGGACACCATGGCACACCTCCGCTCCTTCAAGAATTCACCCAAAACATATTACACCACCTCCACCGCCACACACCACTTCGCCCCACACACAGCACACCGCAGCCACGCATCTCAACATCTGGTCTCGCACCCATATCACACACAACATCTCCACTACTCTATATTTCAATTGCTTTAGAAGAAAGCAATTACTGCCGAAAGAATGGAAGAAGAAACAAGATTAAAGGAACAAGATCACTTACCCGATTAATCACCAAACCGCCAAACCTTTGACTGCAGTCTTTCTCTTTTTCTCTCACCCAAAGTTTTTTCAACTTCTTTTCTCAAACGCTCTTCCCAAATAAAACCCTACACCGAAAATATCTCCTAACTTTGTAAAACTGTCCACTACTCCCTATATTATAGTTAATTAGTTAATTAGAATTAGAGAGAACAGAACACCATTTATAAAATTACTATCCGTACCGCTATTTTATCCAAAATCAATCTCATACCCTATATATTACTATGGTGACATCAATATTCATAGTGCTCGCAAAATAATTAATTGGGACCCAAACATAACACCAATTAATAACGACAATATAAATAATTAAAATAAACGAAAATGTTAGGCAGTAACAATGGAAGAGAATTGATTTCCCTGAAACAGGAGCGGATGAGATGGAATAAGAAGGCTATTTTTGGTGCTGTTAGTTTTGTATCGTTCCCTTCTCACACTTCGCACACATAGTGACACATTTAAATCTATTCACATATAGATATGTAGTATTGTAGGAGTTTGATTTGTTGTGACCTTGATCAAGGTTAGAGCTAGGTTCCTTCCTTCGCAGCTCCGCGCCCTAGCTCTTGGACCTACAACAAGTCACCAGGGCTGTAGTAGCCCAACGACCCTTCGACAATCAAGTTAGATCTCAGGGGTGGAATTTAGGTCTAGGGTTAGGGTAGAATGTCATACCTCTCCAAGTGAGTATCCCTTTGTATTTATAGACCTAGGTTTACTTGGCCTTCATGCTAGCGCGTGTAGGGTACGCTCGGGTAACCGCCTCGGGTGATGTCATATATGACGAGAGGGGCAAAGCGGTTACGGAGCATATGGCCAGCCCTGATCCAAATGATTACCATTGCCACGTGATCATTATGGGCCACATCTGGCATAACTACCTCTCTTAGGCGGCTTCGGGAGTACCGAGGTAGGAGCACATGCTGCTAGCATCCACTAAATCAGGACAGAGTCTAGATACCGAGCGATATACCAATCAGCAAGTCAGGAGCTTCCATCAACTCGCTGGCTGGATCCCCAAGGGGCATAGGCTCGGAACACCTGGCCTGGTTATCGAGACAGTAACCAAGGCCACCACAATCGCCCCTCAATTTTCTGGAGCCTCACGCCTCGGCTCAAGAAGTTGACTCTTCTCGCGAACCACCATGCTTTGAATACTATCTATCCAGGTTACCGAAGCGACGAGCGGCTTCGGTAGATGTTAAACTGCTAGCTCTAGCACCTGGAGCCACGTGTCAATCATCGTCGAAACACTTGGAGTTGATAGCTGTCCCAGCACGTGCCGTGTCAGCTGATTGGTATGAAACGTCTCCTCGGGAACACGTGTCGACATGCCAATGGTTCGGCTTTTCGGCTTTCTGACCTCGGTGCAGAGCCCTCGATACTGATCGTTCGATGAGGACAAGTGTCAGAAATCCAACAGCTCGATGCACAACGCTTCGTTTCCCGCACAGATTTTTGTCCTTCCCATTATAAATATGAGAGACATAGACAAAACGGCCAACTTCTCTCCGCTTCGAAGATGAATCACCGCCGTTGTCGCTTTTTGCTTTTCGATCGAGATTTTGAGCATTTTGGTAGTGGATCTTCACACGAAACTCAGGTACGATGATCCCCTTGCACCAATCTTCGCTTTTTGAACTTTTGCTTCAAGTTTTTCATCGATTCTAGCATGCATTGCGGCTGAGCCACTACTCGCCGCCAACTAGTCCACGGCGGCGTTGGATATTTTTGGCGATGTTCTTGTATCTCCCGGGGCCTAAATTTATCCCGAGGCCTAAATGCCTAAATTTATCCCGAGGCCTATCTTCATCCCGAGACCGTAGGAATAGTGTCAGATCCTTGGGGCTCTTCCCGAAGAAGAGTATTCTGATAGTAACCGAGGCCAAGAGACTCCGAGGAGCAATGACCATTCTGTCTCGGGCATTAGATCATCTTGCTTTTCCCTGAGCACATAGCTAACGGGTTTTTGCACATTCTCTTCTTTGCTAGGTAGGGGCGAATGGTCATTGAGCTCTCTTCGGACAGTTCCAGTAGTTCAGGATCTTCTCCCGTTGAAATTCCCAAGGACATACTTGAAGCGCTTCAAATCAGGGCTTTCTATCGTACACCAATTGACCACATCGAACCGCCCGAGCCCTCTAGAGCCCCTCTTGAGGTTATGACGTTCGACCCTCAGGAGATGGAGGAACCGAGTACATAAAACCTAGGTCCTGGGCCATTTGCAAACAGCCCTGAAGAGGTTCGAGGGCGCAGGAGACCGATGAGACCCTGCCCCTATCTGAATCAATACTTCAATGGCACCTCGGCTGCCTATGTCGAGTTCAAGAGGGTTTATAGCATTCTTCCGGATGTCGATGTCCGTTTGGTTCCGCACACCAACCCTAACGATCTTCCTCACCGACAGGAAGAATTAATTTTTCCCTTGATGGCAATCACCGAAGGAGGAGTTAGGTTCCCCCTGCATCAGTTCATGAGGCGGGTACTCCGAACCCTAGGTCTCACTTCCTCCCAGGTCACGGTGAAGTCCTACCGAATCATAACAAGGATCATAGAGCTGAGGAGGCAATACAACCTGACCTTTGGGCTTGAGGAACTCTTCGGAGTATACTTGGTTGGAATCAACCAAGAAAACACTCAGTATTACCTCTCCTGCCGAACGGGGTACGACACATTTTTGATAGATCGTCTGCTCGACTCCGAAGAGTGGGCGAGTATTTATGTCTCGGTTTTCGGGAACTTCATGTTCGGGCCTGGAGAGAGCATTAATACCGTGACCACGGTCCAATTTGAGACCGGAGCTCCTGGTCCGTAGATTTCTTCCCCTTGCTCATGTTGCATTTTTGTCTCCACTTATATACTGACTCTTCCCTCTTTTGATTATGTTCTGCAGTTGAGGGGGTCGTGCAGGGCCTTTGGGAGAGAGCTATTCGAGCCCGCATCACAGCTGCCTACGCCATACCTCTTACGAGCCGATACGCCCCTGATCTACTCGGGTACACTCCAACCTACACCAGTTATTTGAAGAAAAAGCCAAGGCAACAGGGGGTTCCCTGAGCAGGCCGATGACGAGGAAGAGGGAGAGGAAGAGGAGAGGGAAGGGGAAACAGGGGAGTCGGGATCCCTAAGACCGAAGGGAGCAATTCTGGTCCTCTGGGCACAATCCGAGAGGAGATCAGTCGAGAGACCCCAGAAAGAACTGGTGTCACGCCCTCGATTTTTAACATACATAACAATACCATTTTAAAATTAAATCCTCACAATAGTACATACGGTACCCGAAATTATAATACAGTTTCTGAATTTCACAAATCTGTCAACAAATACTGTATTCCAAAATAGAGAAAATCGTATAATGCAATTTGATTTACGAAGAAAAACAAGTACTTCAGAAAATAACTTTAGCCTGTGATGTCTGTATGCACTTCACACCCTCTAAGACTATATCCCTGTAATATACCTGAAAATTATAGGTTGAGCTACATTAGCCTAGTAGAGAAATCTATACTCACGCTATATGAAAATGCAATGAAGTATGCACAAAGAGTGAAAGAATTTGATAAGCGAACATGAGAAACATGAGTTTATCACAACAGAAGACAGACTACGGCCAAAGAGTTCCAAACAGCTTGTAAGTATTCCTAACCGTTCACATGTCATGTCGAAACATTATTAAAATCACATCAATCAAACGTACTCACAATAGGTTCGCAACCATTTTGACACTTCTCATAATCTCAACCACTCTGCGTTTCCACCCCTTGCGTTGCAGTCTGCATCACCCATTATTTGGATCTCTGCATTACCACCCCTTGCGTTGCAGTCTACATTTCCACCCCTTGCATTGCAGTCAACATCACCCATTATTTGGGTCTCTGCATTACCACCCCTTGCGTTGCAGTCTGCATTTCCACCCCTTGCATTGCAGTCACTTCCTCATTTCAATTCTCAATTATAGCCACGCGAATCCCAATAATCATACAATTCATTCAACAAACACTTCTCTAATCTCATGACACAATAAAGCACATCAATCAAACCAACTTATAGGTCAAACACGCATCGACAATCACGCTTCAATGTATTCCAAACGATCAATCATAACAGAAGATTGAATGACAAATCAATACACGCCTTTTTCTCTAAGTACATCATAATATCGTACCGACTCCATAGCGACTCTACAATATACTACTCGCTAATATTGATACTTAGATCTCATAGAACGAGCACCAAAAGAGTTTGAAGGATAAGTAAATCATGCGGACACGCATTATTATGCTATCACACGGATCACTAGAAAAGTTCACGTCTATCAACTATGCTTCCCTTAACGTCCCACTTAGCCTTCGGTACTCCTAAACAACCTTACATCACGTATTCCATTTACGACACTAAGATTACGCTTAACGGGTATCAAAGGAATTTGAACGATCATTAATTCATTGGAACTTGAGTAATCAAGCTTAGGGATGGTTTAACGACGTTTAAAAGGGATTAGAAGTGATCGGGAGTCAAAATAGACGAACGAGAACTAATGGACCAAAACTGTCCCAGTGAGCAGTCAACGTTTGACAAATCATTAAAAATTCCATACTCAATATTTTTCAATGATTCTAATACCAAAAGATCACCAACTTACCAATCTCTAAAACCCAGAAGGACCCATAGTCAATAGCACTGTTTAACCATAACAAACGATGAAAAACGCAGCTCTGTACGCTGCCCGGATTTCCAGATTACAGGGCAATCTTCTAAAAATCACTATAAATCGAGTTCTTAATGCTTTTGAACGATTCTAGTTCCAAAAGTTGCGCGAGCGAACGAAGCTTAAAAGGTATGAAGGAACCCTAGTCAAATCTGCACTCCAAGGATGGTTAAACAGGCATTTATCGAAGCAATACGAATCTGTCACACATCAATGTTGCAGATTGATACACCTCCACTCAAATGATCATAACTTTTGGTGTACTAAGAGTTTTAAGACGATTCTAGTGGTAACACAAAGCTGACTTCAAGACCTCAAAATCGATATAAAGTTTAAATGAATCAGATATCAGACGAGAAAGTTACAGCCATTTGAAGTTGGGCGCAAACCGAAAACGAGCAGAAACCGAGACAGATTCGTGACCAAACTTCTAAAATCCATCATTAATTCAATTCTTAATGCTTTTGAGTGATTCCAGCTGGATTAGAACAGGCTTTAAGTCTACTCTATTTCATCCGAAGGAACCAAAATTCAATTCTGAGCTTAAGAAGGCGTAAAACCCCAAAAATGAAGACCCTATTCTGCAGATTTTCGAAAATGGTAGAAACAACCTCAAACAACAAAACAAAGCATGATCTAGATACATAAACACCGTATAAACACATAGCAAGAGTAAGAAATCCCTACCGCATGGGTTTTGAGCAAAACCCGACCCTTTGACCAAGTCAACCGAGTCTCACGTTGTCCGATCATGATTTTTCTTGGATTAATAGGAAGCCCGTGCTCTGTATAACGACTTTAATTCTTGGGCTTTGTTCGGAATCACGCCCTAATTAGATGAAATCGAGGAGAGAAGTGGAGGGGGGTGTTTTCGGAAGAGGAGCAAAGAGAGACGAGAAAGAAGAAGAAAAAAAAAAAAAAGAAAAGGGAAAGGAAAAAATGATTTCCCTATATGTTCCAACATATATATACATATTCACTTATTGCACTTTCACCCCTACACTAATGATTCCTTCACATCAACCCCCTAATCATATAACCACGACACTATTCATATTTCCACGTGTCACGCCTTTACTAATAATTACAATACCTATTAAAAAAAAATTATGGGCCAAAATTACGGGTCTCTACAACTGGGCTTAGCGACAAGATGAGCGGTCGAGGCCGGGAGATTCTGAACCTAAGGCACCAAAGGCTGAGGGGTCGAGGCCGAGGCTCTGTCCTCGGTACGCCAGGTGCCGAGACCTCACAGGTGGCCCCCGCTTCTCCTCAGGAACCCCTGGAGAAAAGAGCTCTGTACGAGGTCGGAGATGGTGCCCGGGAAAAAGACAGAGACTATCCATATCTTCGAGGAGGAGGAGCAGGTAGGGGAGCACGGACAAGAGATCGTCGAGGGGGAAGATGGTAGGTGGGTCCACCCAAGGGAACATCCCTGGACTTCGGAATTCCGCCACTACGCCGGTCACTAGATCCATCAAGTAGACAACATCAAAAACCTTTGCACGGCGTTTGGGATGCTCCGAGGATTCATTCTTCCAAGGGACGCCCAGGCTGTCCAAGGCTTGACCGAGGATATTATAGTGGAGATAGCACAGGTGCTCTTTACTCTAAGTTGGTACTGATTTGCGTTTGGTTCCCTTAGACTTGGGTATTTGCATTTGGTGAATCCTTCACCTTTCTGTTGGCAGGTTGGCGCTCGAGCAATGGTGGTCAATGACCGATGCAAAGCGCAGGAGAGGGAGATCGAGGAGCTGAAGTAGGTGTTTGCTCAGAGGGAGGATGACGTGAAGGTGGCAAGGGAAACCTGTGACCTGTACCTCTCGGACTTTCAGAGGTGCGAGCGAGAGAGGGTGCTTGCCGAGGGCCGAGCCACGAAGGCCGATGAGGATGCCACCACTCTAAGGGTGACCCTAGCCTAAGAGGTCGAGGCCGCCAAGGACAAGGCCTACGGCAAAGGCTGGGATGTAGCCGGAGTGGAATATAAGAAACAGGTCCGAGAGATCAAAGCTGAGCTACATAGGGATCAGTTCCTGGACGGACTTCGGTACGGCCATGAAGCCTTGCTAAGCAGGCTTAATCTTCCAAAAGACTCTGAGCTCCGAGCCGTGCCCAAGCCACCTCTCGAAGAACTCGTTCTGCCCGAGTAGGAGGATGAGATAGTGCCCAATCCCGAGGAGCTGCACGCCCCTGAGAACCAGGCCGATCCTGATGCTACTACTCCAACCGATAGAGCATAGGATGGATTTAGCTCTCCCTTTTCCAAAAAACATCTGTAATTTTTGATTTGCTTGTTTTTGATTGGATGGCTCCGGACATTTGGAGTTTGTCGTTCCAATGTTATGTAATAGTTGAGTAGGACCGACGCCGAACAATTGGCCTGAGCTGGATCCTCGGTAGGATTTTGACTTTGAATCGTATATTCACTTTGTTTCTCATGTAAATGAATGTTTTCTTTTCCCAAGTACTGTGTTTATCTTTGAAATGCTTTTACAAATTTGTGGTTGATGTTAGAGTGGTGTTCCCCCTGCTTTGGTGAGACTTATGGAATTGTAAAACGAGTTTAACCGAAGCAGTCTCAAAGCATACTCAAAGATATTAGTTTAGAAAAAGATGGTTTGTGGATGCCCTCTGCCTCTGGTAGGCTTTGCAATGAATTGAGAGGGCTAAACCGAAGCAAGTAGGAGAAAATTGATTTTCGAATTTCCCAAGCCCCTGCTTCGAGTTATGTTGACTCAGTTACTCGGTAGGAGATCAGTCGAGGGGCAAACACGTGATAGCATAAGCTAAAAAAAAAGGGGGTCTGCTAGAAGATATAGGCTGGGGTCCCGTATGGGGCTGGCTTAGGCCAGGGAGCTGGGACACAATGAATCCGAGCAGAGGGTGGTTTTATGATGGATCGGAATAAAGGGCTCAGGGAGATACCGAGTATCCTTTAGGTGATTGACCGAAAACCCAAACGACCGAGTAGGCTGGGACGACTTTGTGAGGATTGGGCCGAGGGAGTGTTACCCTGGAAAGACGCCATCCCAGAAACCAAGATATAATGGTTTGATTGACTTTTAACCGAATGATAAATAGTAACAGTAAAGATAAGGACAAGAACTAAAGATAGTGGATTCTCATTGATACTTGTTCGGTTACTCATTACATGGGCAAAGTGCCTTAAAAACAAAGATACCAAGAAAGTGGAAAAAAATAGGACAAAGAAGTGGACTAGGCCTTGGGAACTGAGGTGTAACGCCCCAAATTTTAGAAACGTTAAATAGACAATTTTATTGAATATTCAAATAGAGTCTGGTCCAATAATACATTATAAACCTTACAAAAGTACTTTTATTCAAATAAGGGAGGGAACTAGGGTTCCTATCTACTGCTCCGCTTCTTCCTCCGTCCTGGCTAGCTCTTCGGCTCCAAAGGCTTTCAAGGTGTACAGTTCACCCTGTTCATCTATAAGATCTGACACATTATACCTGCGTCGCCACCGATAAAATATGTCAGGGTTACCAAAGGTAACACCATGAGCTACAAAAGCTCAATAGATTAACCCATACCCATTAACCCTAACTTACAAGCAATAGACCAATGATTTGCACATAATACATGCAAATATAATAAGACAGTTAACAATATCACATTCACATTCGCTATTCAAACTAACGTTGGTGTCCAAGATTCTCTTTGTTTCTCCTACACGACTCATCGTAGACCGTGTCACTATTTTCCTTTTTCTTTACCAAATCAACATTTCTAAAATCATTTTAACACACCCAACCTCGGTTCCGCCATTCCGGGTTCCTGAGTATCCTCACAATGGTTCCGCCGCACCGCGTTCCCATTGGCACACATTTGCATTGGTTCCTCTCCATGGATTACCAAGCTACACACCTAACCTCGGTTCCGCCATTCTGGGTTGCCAAGTATCCTCACAATGGTTCCGCCGTCTCGGGTTCCCATTGGCACACACACACACACACGTCTCACATAATGCCACCAAAACTAGTCATTATGTAGTTTCAAAACTATTTCCTTCTTCGGAACACATTTTTCTTGTTAACCACACCCTAAGTGCCATTTTTCTACTCCCTCGATTTTAGTGTCTCGTTTTCATGCAATGACTCCGCGGTAGGACTTTTCACATACGTAAGCATAAATCACTCATTGAAACCTTGAAACTAATTAGCAAGATCATCCAGCTCTATATTGTTTAACGTGCTCATACTTCCATTAGCGAAAATAAGGTTGTTGACAATCATGCATTCCAACTACTATAAACGATAGATAACCTTATCTACTTAAAGCAAACGATTAAGGATATTTATGCTTTGAACTAGGGATATTCTACTTTTCAAGGTACGGTTCTATACTATACGTAGAGTTAGTAGACTAGGGACTCTACCTTACTTCTTGGTGGTTGATCAGTTTTGAGAATAGGTCGTCGGTTTTGCGATTCGGCGACGTAACGACTTCGGATTGCTTCGAAGAGAGATGGATTTTCTCTTCCTAGAAACAACTTTGCTAACTTAACTAATCTACTTTAAAGATCTAGAGGTGATTTTTGGAGGTGGTTTGGTGGTAGCTCTCAAGAACTTCAAGAAACTTAAGAAAACTTGAACTTTTGAACTAAGAACACTTAGAATTTCTAGAGAGAAGTTGGAGCAATGAGTGAAGGTGTGAGTTTAAGCTTGGAATGGCTTGCTATTTATTGTCCAAGACTTATCCCTCTTTCCATCTCATCTAAATTCTCTCTCTCTCTCCTATCTTTGATTTTTTTCAACTTTCAAGCTTGATAGGTTAGGTCATGGTTTGCTTGTACAACTCCTATCTAGTTTTTAGGCATGCAAGGCTAGATTTAGTACTTTGGATTGGACTATGGAAATATTGGTGGAATAAAGGAGAGTTGTACAAAGTTTAAAATTAGTAAATGTACAAAATAGGACAATGGAAGATAGATTTTGCCATAGATTGGAAGGATGAAGAAGATCATGGAAGATCAAGGTACAATCCAATCTCTCTCTCTCTCTCTCTCTCTCTCTCTCTCTCTCTCTCCCTCCGTCTCCCTCCCTCCCTCTCGGCAATTCTCTCTCTCCTTCCCTCTCTCTCTCTCTCTCTCTCTCTCTCTCTCTCTCTCTCTCCCCTAGTACTAGTACATATAATATATAAACTTCTATGTACAAATAATAAACAACACATATATAGAAATGTATCTAAGGTACTATGTGATCTAATGAAATATCCAAGCCAAGATTTTCCTATTAAACAAACTTAATATGCACATGTGTACTTGTAATATATTTATTTGTCCAAGTACTATGTAATCTAGATGGATTTCCTAGTCCAAAAATCCCTTATTAAACTAATCCAATTATCCAATAAAAAATTAAAAGGCTAGGTCAAGATTTTCTAATAAAGAATTCTATTAGGCACATTTGTACTAGTAATATATTTATTAAATATATACATAGGTACTATGCAATCTAGGTAGATTTCCCAATATCCAATAAAAAATTATAAGATCAAAATCCTTTATTAAGATAGTCCAAATTGGCACATCTTCCATTGAAATATTAGATTATGTACTTAGGATATCCTAGGGTAATATATTATAAAGTACATATACATATATAGATATATAAGTATATCATCCCATGGGAAATCTAGGAAATGATTTAATTAAATAACCATAGTACTTGTTGGCAAGACTAATGCTATTATCCAATGGATAACGATTTCCCTAGCTGTTATTGACCAATGGATAAAAAGAATAAGGTAATTTACATATTTGAATAATAATGAAATAACCAAAATGTCCTTTTAAGCATGTATACAAATCTATATTTAACTATATAATAGTACTTAACCAAATCTAGCAATGAATATCTTTAATAGAAAATTTAGGTTTTCTATTGTCCAATGGATAAAGATTTTCCTAACTCTTATTGTCCAAAGAGTAAAGAAAATAAAAGAAAATATATAATAATTTTCTAGTCTAGGGTTGGAAAGGTTTACAAGGGTCAAAGATGGTCAAAAAGGTCTATCTAGGGTTAGGGAATTGTAACTAGGTGGATTGGTAGTTCGGTTTCTCCAATTAGTCGGTTAGAAGCTAACTAGACTTGCCAAGTAGGGCCTTTAATCAAGAAACGAATTTTAAGGGCTAAAATCTAATTACCACGAAGTATAGGAATTAAATAGAAATATTAAAAGCAATCTAAGTTATTAAAGGAAAAAATCAAATATTTAACGAAATTTTTATTTGCCAAAAAAAATCAGGGTCGTTACAGACTATCCCCCTTAAAATAATTTCGTCCTCGAAATTAGGTGTATGATCGGATTTGAATAGGTGGGGATAATTTGCTTTCATGGTTTTCTCTCTCCCACGTGGTCTCTTCAAATCCACGGTGCTTCTACAGAACTCGTACTAGTTTGGTTGTCTTGTTTCGGATTATCTTCTCACTTTGGTCCTGAATCTCTATTAGTTCTTCTTCGTATTTCGCATCTTTGCTAATGGTGATGCCTTTCCAGTATCTATATTGTCCTCTCCATTTGTCCATCTGACTCTGAGTGGAAGGCCGTACTAAGCCTTATGTCTGTTCCGAATGTCTTCTGTAATCCTTTTCAGAAGTGTGACACGAAACGTAGGTCTTTGTCAGACACTATCGAGATAGGTACTCCATGTATTCTATTCATCGACGCTACCTTCTCACTTGCTTAGCAAGACGAGGTTGAGGTTGCTTCAGCCATCGAACAATTTGCCTCATTGTAGGCATTTGATAGAGTTTCCACTATAAAAGCCAACACGAAACTTCTACCAAATCATCATGCGGACCCGTATCCCTTCTTTCTTCTTCGCGAATAGTGTAGGCACTCCCCCAGATGACGTATTTGGCCTGATAAACCTTTTGTCCAATCGCTCTTGCAATTGGGTCTTGAGCTCCTTCAGTTCCACAGGGGCCATTTGGTGCTGTCCCCGATTGGAATTCTATAGAGAAGTCTATCTCTCTCTTGGGTGGTAAGCCAGGAAGTTCTTCAGGAAAAATATCGGCGTACTCGCACACGATGTGTGGTAATCCCACTTCTATCCTATTGGCTTCTCCCTATTGGAGGCTATCTAGCCATCCAAACCGTTGATTCTGCCACCAGAATCTTCTCGTCGTCAAACTCACAGTCCGTTTATCCCCCTTAAATTGGAAACGAGTCCCTTTCAGGGGTATATGCGGTGGCAGTCTATGACCGATCGATGTTTTGATCACCAGTCCATCCCCACGATTGCGTTGAAATCCGCTATGTTGATCACTTTAAGATCGCAGTTTAGGCGCAGGTTGGCTACTCCTAGTTCGCACCCTCTACATACTAGACTAACAGCTATACTCCCCTCAAATAGTGATGTTACTTTCATACTCGTACTTAGGGGTTCTGTTTCTAAAGCAGTTACGCAGGCAGTAATAATGAATGCGATGCACCAGAGTCAAACAAAGCTTGTACGCAGTACTATAGTAGCGTATCTTGGATCACAGAAGGATCTTGCTCTTGTTCCTCAGTCTGCAGCGCAAAGATACGCCCTCTAGTGCCTTTCTGGATTCCCATGGGCTACTTTCCCTTGTTCTGCCCATTCTGCTACTGCAATGGGCCTCCAGGGTTTTGCGTCATGAAGTCGGCCTGCCCAGGCTGTTGAGCTTTCTGATCTCCAAAGCTCCCATTCCTTTCTCTCTGAGGTTGGGGGCATTCACGCTTGTAGAGGCCCATAGCCTGACAGTTGAAGCATTGAACTGTTGCTTTGTCTCGGTCATCCCTCTGCGATTCACCATGCCCGAGGGTAGCAATCCTCCAGGGTTGGTCGTTCTGAGCCGTGTTAAAGGGTTTGGTCGGGTAGAGCCCACGGTTATTGTTGGATGGTTGGGTCAGGATAGGTCCGCTAGTGTTGCTCGTCGCCTTTCTCCATCGGGTTTTGAAGTCATTCTCTTCACTCTCCAATCGAAGAGCACACTTCACAACACCGGCATAGGTGGGGAAAGCCTGAGCCACCACAGCCCTTCGAGCAGTCGTCAGCCCCCATTCGAACCTTCTTGCCTTCTTTTCCTCGGTTGCGTTGGTAGTTTGGGCGTAGCGAGACAGTTCCTCAAACTTGGCTGCGTACTGGGTGACGGTCATCGTTCCATGTTTCAGGTTTTGGAACTCTTGTTCCTTGGCTAGGCGAAGGGATGTGGGAAAGTACTTATCGAGAAACAGGGTCTCAAACTCGTCAAAGGTCATGGTGGCAATGGCATGGGTTGCCTCCATCAGATCCCACCAGTAGCGGGCTTCTCCTTTCATCTGGTAAGTGGCTAAAGCCACATGATCTCCGTCCTGAGTGATCCCTAAGGTTCTGAGGATCATTTTGACTTCGTTCAGCCACGTCTTGGCTATGATGGGGTGGGAATCTCCATGGAAGGTCGGGGGTCGGCGTTTGTAGAACTCGTTCATCGCTCGGGTTCGGGTCATCGGTCCGTCATCGTGGTTTTGGTTTTGGCGGTTGGCGTTCAGGGCGGTGATGAACGCTTGCATGATCTGGGCCAGGTCGGGGTTTGTGTTAGAAGATTCTCCATTTTCGTATCCTAATCCACTACGTCGGTTCACCATCTACAAGTAGAAATCGAAAGGGGGAGTTTTAGTCTACCTAAGTAATTTTCCTTTTGCACATGGTGTATCTTTCAAAAGTCAAAAGTCGTTTATCAAGTAGTATGCAACAGTACTCTCTTAATAAAAACAGACTTTTTATAGATAAGTAGAGAATTACAATCATAAACATAGAGTTCTATTACAAGGTAAGTAGACCTAAGACAAGATTTTCCTAATACAATTTGAAACACGATCCTAATCTTCGACATCCTACATCCCGAAGGATTACAATGGCTTCTAAGTCGGCCTAAGATATGCCTAGTTGGCCTCCTCGGTATCTCGCCCTCCTCGAGGTTGTCTACCATCTCTCATAGAAAGCTTGGCGCAAATGACGTTCGTATTCTTTTATGATCGCTGCGAGTGCGACGACCACGGCGAGAGCCCGGTACCAGAAGGTGTTGAGATGGTTATTCTCGATGAACCACAATGGCATGCTTATTGTGAGTACCGCACAAAGCAAAATGAAGGTGAAGAGTTGCATCCATAGGGTTTGGATTGCTATGGTTAGTTCGGCTCGCTCGATTTCTTGGAACATGGCATCTTCCGGAAATCCTAGTCATTTGGTTGCCATGGTTTGGTACGATAGGATAATGATTTGGAGGGGTTAAGATGGTGAGGGAGATGAAGAGTTGGAAGTGGTGGTGGAATATATATAGGAGCGGAAAAGGTGTGTTGAGGAAGGAAAGGGTTGAAATTTAAATTTTTGAACTTTTGATATTTGAAATTTGAATTTTGGAGGTTGAAATTTTTGAAATTTGAAGTTTGGAAGGTGTGGTTTGCCGTGCCTATTTGGGTTATGCTCGGCACTCGATGTTGCATTCCGCTCTCGTCCCTTAAGAGGCATGGGAAAATATTTATCCATGAACGGCACCTCAACGAACTAGTGACGTTTTTAGGCAAAGGTTTACTAACACCAAAAATGTTTTCGAGTTTCTAAGTTCCACATTCGATCCTTGATTTAAGTCATCATCCAATTGTTCGGGAATTCCCAGTTTGGCGGTACTGCCAATTCCGCGCCTTGCTTCAATCCAAAGATTGTTTTGACAGAATTCCACCAAATTTGGGACGGTAAACTTAAATTCAATTCACGTTTGTGCAACGGTCAAACTTGTAACGCCCCTAATTTTAGGTACGTTAAAGGGATAATTTATTACAGAAATTAAAGAGAGTCACTGCTCATTATTACAACATAACCCCTGTAGGAGTAGTTAAAACAGAAAATAGGGAACAAATAGGGAACTAGGGTTCCTAACTACTGTTCCTTTTGTTCTTCCATCCTTTCTAGTTCTTCGGCTCCGAACGCCTCCAAAGTGAAGAGTTCGCCCTGTTCGTCTATCAGATCTAACATATTATATCGGCGTCGCCACCCATATAATATGCCAGGGTTACCACAAGGTAACACCATGAGCTACGAAGGCTCAACAGTAAATTCCTACTTATTAACCCATAACTTATGAACATAAGATCATTATAACATCGATTTCCACATGATATGTGTATAAGTAGCTACAAAAGACAATAACATTTAGCACATCCACAATCTCTTTATAACTAACGTTGGTGTTGACTCATCGTCAACCGTGTCGTTATTTTCTCTTTCCAAAACTCCATTTTAACTCACCCAACCTCGGTTTCGCCGTTCCGGGTTCCCGAGTATCCTCACAATGGTTCTACCGCACCGGGTTCCCATTGGCACACATTTGTTTTTGTAACGGCCTAGAAATTTTATTTATCTTGTTAATTATTTTGGCCGTTTATTAATTGGGAGGTTTAAGGTATGGGTCCTAATTAGCAATTTTCTTTTCTGCACGATATAGTTATTATGTGCGTTATTATTAGTTTGAGGGAACAGGTATAATTATTAATTTCATTAGTTAATCTATATTAGCTGGATTTATACGTTAACTAACAAATTAGCTACAATTTAGGGGAAACGTGTGTGAATGGGTAGTGTTATTAATTTACGAGTGACGATATATAAACGTACATACATACGGTGTTAGGGTTATTCTTTAGAGGGCTTTGAGAAGAGTTCTGATTATTTTTTTGAGCGCAGCCGTCGAACTTCGAAGAAGAGCTTTACTAGTCAAGGTAATAATATACTCGTATCTCTCTTGTTTCTGTCGTCCACCTCTTCCCATAGCAATAGGACGCATGGATTGATATTGGGTAGATTAGTTAATTTGTATTTTGTGTTGAAAGAGAGAAGGATATGGGTGTGCATGTGCTGTTGGCAGTAAGTGGATATGGGTGTGCGGTGGTACTTTCGGGGTGCGGGGTGATGATGTGCACATGCTGCCATGTTTGGGTGAGAGAGTCGGCACGTTGCTTTGTTTTGGTGTTGTTGGGAGTTGGTGGTGTCGAAGATTAGAGGGTAATGATATAATTCTTCATGTGGCAGGAGGGTTAAATGGGTGAGGTGGGTTGCTTATACAATTAGTGTGTAGACTAAATAGTTGTGCTTGTGAGTTTGGGATTGGAGAACACTATTAGTGAGAGTGTGAGTTAGCTTTAGGATTAGTTAATTGTAAATTTACATCAGTCGTAATTGCTACAGTTAGTAATGATATTACTATATGATTCTTTGTTCAGGTTAACTCGTTTTGCGCGATTTGCGTTGCATTACTTTTTGGCCCAGGTGAGTGGTTAAGCATGTTATGTATTTTCAAACTTCTTCGTGTCCCGTAAATTATTGTTTAGAAAATTTTATGATTGGAATTGGAAACCTTTAACTGTTTATTTGGTTACTTAAATCGGCATGCGATGAAACATTTAGTGAAATCTTTTATTGTTTGAGTAAATCTTTTTGGTGAGAACTTTGTGAATATTATTGGGAACATATTTTGGAAAGTCCAGGGAAATTAATCCTCTGTGTGCGGGTGACTCTGGCCATTAGAGAAGAGTCCGGACTAGGCCAGTGACTCTAATGCTCAACGGCTTTCTTTTGCCGGGTCGTTCTTAGGGAAAATTTCCACGGGCTGTCTACTCGTGGTGACTCTATGATTCGATATTGGATCCAATTATGAGACATTTATTCACTGGCATTTGGTTCTACCGATATTGATTGTGGTTCCCCATTTTGTTGGAGATTGGTTTGTGATCACCATTGAGATTTATTGGTAAATGATTTATGGCCAAATTTGTTGGTTTGATATACACTTTTGTATGCCAAAATATGTTAACGTAATAATCTATTTTTAGCCATGTTTTAGAACTGTATTATTATACATGCTTTACTACTCACTGAGCTCGTCAGCTGACGGATTTATTCCAACTTCTTTTTCAGGAAAGTTGGGGAGTTAGGCAGGGACTCTGGTGGCTTCTTGGGGATTTCTTGTGTTGACCTCCACAGGGTGTCTCATCTTAGTTTTAATTTAATAATCGCTTCCGCATTCGAAACATTTATCAGATAACTGATTCTTTTTATTATTATTTGATCACTGGATATTGTTGGTTCATGGGATGTTTGTGCCCCATGTTTATATATGATGAGACATATTTGGCTTTGGATTTGATTAATAACGAAGAGCTATCGTTTGAATTTTGGCTACTTTAATTTATTCAGGCTGCGTGTTCCATGGATTAGCCTCATGGTTCATGGCCGGTCACTTCTCATTTTTGGGGTGTGACAATTGTGGTATCTGTGCCAGGTTTTAAAAAAAAAAAATGAACCAAAAAAAAAAAAACTTTTACATTCATTTTGTATCATGTTCATTTAGTGGAGGTCCGAGTCCCCAGAGTCCTTTAGATTGATGCATACTTATTTATCAGTTATTGCCTTATATATATTGCCCCATATTTATGTCTAGATTGTCCTCTGGTAAAATTCAGGATATGGATCGTCCACGTCGTAGGACTAGGTCGACATATGCGGCTCCTGCAGCTCGTGGCCGCGGTCAGGCAGCTATTGTAGCTCGTGGTCGTGGACAAGCTGCTCCTGCAGCTCGTGGTCGCGGACAGGCCACTCTTGAAGCTCGTGGTCGCGGTCGGGCCGCTCCTTTACCTCGTGGTCGTGGTAGCTCCAATTCGGCGGGTCGTGGCCGAGGTGGTGTTGTTGAGCCCGAAATTAATGCTAATGCAATTGAAACGGAAAATGATGAAGATCCAGTTGACCCCATTGAGGATCCAGCTGACCCTATCACAGAAATTATTGCCAATGCTGGTACACCTACAAGTGCAGTTGACCCAGTAGCTGCTGTTCAAGCCTTCCAGACTTTTATGGGAATATTTGCAGGGCATCAGGCCCAAGTGGCACCAGCAACTGCATCGAGGTCTCTAACATTGGACAAAGGCAATACTTTTGATAGATTTCTGAAGACTAATCCACCGGCTTTTATGGGGACTGATAAGCCATCGGATGCTGAGGCCTGGTTGTTGCAAATGGAAAAGATCTTTGATGTGTTGGGTTGTTCAGAGGCCCAAAAGGTGTCTTTTGCAGCATATAAGCTACAGGGGGGAGCTGAACATTGGTGGCGATCAGCAAAGCAGCATTACAAAGACAAGCAGGATGAATTGGTGTGGACCAATTTTAAGAAGGATTTTGAGGAGAAATACATTCCTCCAGCAATCAAAGATCAAATGCGGATGGAGTTTTTGAATTTAAAGCAGGGGAATATGTTGGTGGGAGAGTATCAGCACAAATTTGATGAGTTATCAAGGTTTGCTGAAGGTTTAGTGGAAAAAGAGGCAGATAAGGTGTGGCATTTTCAGAGGGGGCTTCGGCCTGAGATTCATGGAAGGGTTTCTTTGTTTAACACTAAGACCCTACCAAAACTTGTGACTAGAGCGCTTACAGCAGAGGAAAAGAGGAGTACAGAGAATCATGCCAAGAGATTCAGGCCAGGATAGGGTAGTGGAGGTGGTTTTACTACAAGAAATGTACGTCCAGCAACTCAAACTAATGAAGGGGTGGGGCAGGCGCGAGGCCATGTTTCAGGTGCGGTAAGCCACACGCGGCACTTTATCATTGTGATGGATCAGTGCGGGTATGTTTCAGTTGTGGACAGCCTGGTCACAGCTCCACCCATTGTCGAGCTCAGGGTGATGGAAGGAATCAGATACCTCAGGGTCAGAGGCAACCAGTGCGTGGAGGTGGGCATAATCAGCAGCGACAGTTTAATAATCAAGGAAATCATAGGCAGTAAGCTCGAAATGGGGGTCAAGGACAGAGAAATGTGACAGAGGGGCGTGTGTATGCATTGACTCAGCAGCAGGCTAAGGATGCGCCATCTGTGGTGCAAGGTACTCTTTCTATTTGGAATGTACCAGCTCGAGTTTTGTTTGATTCTGGCTCCACCCATTCCTTTGCTACTCCTAGATATTTGTAACAATTACCTAATATTGTTGAGGCATTAGAAGTATGTGTTGTGGTAACTACTCCGGTAGGGAAAACGGTGACATTGGATAAGGTGTCTAAGTCTTGTGATGTAGAGATAGATGGTAGGATCTTACCCATAGACTTAATTTCATTGGAGATGCTTGACTTTGATGTTATCCTGGGGATGGATTGGTTGTCGAAATACCATGCTACCATAGACTGCAATCAGAAGAGGGTTGTTTTCACTATGCCAGGTCAGACAGAGTTTAGCTTGCAGGGGGATTCGGATATGCCATCGTTCAGTTTTATTTCGTCTCTTCAGGCAAGTCGATTATTGAAAAAGGGGTGTTTTGGTTACTTAGCTTGTGTGGCGAGTGGGGAGCAATCTGCACAAAAATTGGAGGAGTTACCTATAGTGAAGGATTTTCCTGACATCTTTCCAGAGGATCTGCCTGGTCTTCCTCCAAATCGTGAGGTTGAGTTCACGATAGATCTTGTTCCTGGCACAACGCCTATTTCTGAAGCTCCTTATAGAATGGCACCAGCAGAGTTGAGAGAGTTACAAGTGCAGTTGCAGGAACTGCTTGATAAGGGATTTATCCGGCCTAGTGTGTCACCATGGGGAGCTCCTGTCTTATTTGTGAAAAAGAAGGATGGTACTATGAGGTTGTGTATTGACTATAGGGAGTTGAATAAGGTTACAGTTAAGAATAGATATCCATTACCGCGTATAAATGACTTATTTGATCAGTTGCAAGGGGCTCAGGTGTTTTCTAAGATTGATTTAAGGTTTGGATACCATCAGTTAAAGGTAAGAGAGGTGGACATTATGAAAACAGCGTTTAGAACTCATTATGGGCATTATGAGTTCTTAGTGATGCCATTCGGTCTAACTAATGCACCAGCGGCATTTATGGATATGATGAATCGAGTCTTCAAACCTCAGCTTGATCATTTTGTGGTGGTGTTTATAGATGATATTTTGATCTATTCCAGGAGTAGGGAGGAACATGAGGAGCATTTGAGGATAGTCTTTCAGATTCTTAGAGAGAAGAAGTTGTATGCAAAGTTTAAGAAATGTGAGTTTTGGTTGGACAGTGTGTCTTTCCTTGGGCATGTTATCGGAAAGGAAGGAGTGTCTGTTGATAGTAAAAAGGTGGAAGCTATTGTTGATTGGCCACGTCCGACATCGGTAACTGAAATACGTAGTTTCTTGGGTCTTGCTGGGTATTATAGGCGGTTTGTGGAAGGGTTTTCTCGCATTGCCCTGCCACTTACCAATCTTACTCGAAAAGGGGTGAAGTATGAGTGGACAAACAGTTGTGAACAAAGCTTTTTGGAACTTAAAACGAGATTGACTACGGCACCTATTCTTGCATTGCCGACAGATGGTGGTAACTTTGTCATTTATAGTGATGCATCTCTCCAAGGCTTGGGTTGTGTGCTTATGCAAAATGATAGAGTAATAGCTTATGCATCTCGTCAATTGAAGATGCATGAGAGAAATTATCCGACACATGATTTGGAGTTGGCAGCAGTTGTGTTTGCACTTAAGATATGGAGACATTATTTGTATGGGGTGACTTGTGAGATTTACACTGATCATAAGAGCTTGAAGTATATTTTCACTCAAAAAGAACTTAACTTGAGGCAGAGGCGATGGCTTGAGTTGTTAAAGGACTATGATGTGAGTATATTGTACCATCCAGGAAAGGCGAATGTGGCGGCAGATGCATTGAGTAGGAAGTTCTCAGGGGGTAGTTTGGCATTTTTGACCGTTCAGCCACACTTGATAGAGGACATTAGAAGATTACAAGTAGAGGTTGTACGACATGGAGATGGTGCTATATGCAGTCAGTTGATAGTGAAACCAAATTTGTTGGATAGAATTCGAGTAGCTCAACAAGATAACCCTTGGTGTGAGAAGATCTTAGAAGGTATGTCGAAAGGAGAAAGACGTGGGTTTACTTTGGGTGAGGATGGAATACTTAGGTTTGGGGATCGTGTTTGTGTGCCAGGTGATTGTGGTTTAAGGACGGAGATTATGGCTGAGGCTCACAATTCTGGATATAGTATTCATCCAGGTAGCACTAAGATGTATAAGGATCTACGAGAGCATTTTTGGTGGAATGGAATGAAAAAGGTCATTGCGAGGTATGTGGCGCAGTGTCTTATTTGTCAACAGGTTAAGGTAGAGCATCAGAAACCAGCAGGAAAACTTCAGCCTTTACCGTTACCTGAGTGGAAGTGGGATCATATCTCTATGGATTTTGTGTCTGGGTTGCCTCGTACGAGCAGTGGCCACGATGCAGTTTGGGTTATAGTTGACCGACTTACTAAGTCCGCTCATTTTATTGCTATTAACATGACGTATAAGTTGGATCGTTTGGCGCAGTTATATGTGAAGGAGATTGTTAGACTCCATGGCGCACCTGTATCGATTGTGTTAGACCGTGATCCTCGTTTTGTGTCTAAGTTTTTGGGTGCATTGCAGGCAGCGATGGGTACTCGGTTACTTTTTAGCTCTGCCTACCACCCACAAACTGATGGTCAGAGTGAGAGAACTATACAGACTTTGGAAGATTTATTGAGAGCATGTAGCTTAGAGTGGAAAGGAAATTGGGATGATCAATTACCATTGATGGAATTTGCATACAATAACAGTTATCATTCGAGTTTGGGAGTAGCTCCTTATGAGGCTTTGTATGGACGAAAATGTAGATCCCCTATTTGTTGGTATGAGGTCGGAGAAAGGAGAATTTTAGGACCTGATTTGGTGGAGGAGGCGACCCAAAAGATTGCCACTATTCGGGAAAGACTTGTAACATCTCAGAGTAGACAGAAAAGTTATGGGAATAATCGTAGAAGGGACTTGGAGTTTGCAATTGGAGGTATGGTGTTTCTTAAGGTGTCCCCATGGAAATGAGTTATTCGGTTTGGTAAAGGGGTAAGTTGAGCCCTCGTTGTATTGGGCCTTTTGAGGTTTTGGAAAGGATTGGTGAGGTAGCTTATCGTTTGGCATTGCCGCCTAATTTGGCTAAGGTTCATAACGTTTTTCATGTGTCAATGTTGAGAAGGTATGTGCATAGTCCGTTCCATGTTATTGATTATGAGCCACTACATGTTCGGGATGATTTAACCTATGATGAGCAACCCCTTGAGATTCTGGATACAAAGGAGAAGGTGCTTCGCAACAAAAGAATTTTATTGGTCAAAGTTTTGTGGCGTAACCATGCTGTTGAAGAAGCCACTTGGGAGCGTGATGAGGAGATGCGCGAAAAGTACCCACATTTATATGAATGAGGTTAGTATGCAATTTCGAGGACGAAATTTATTTTAAGGAGGGAAGGATGTAACGGCCTAGAAATTTTATTTATCTTGTTAATTATTTTGGCCGTTTATTAATTGGGAGGTTTAAGGTGTGGGTCCTAATTAGCAATTTTCTTTTCTGCGCGATATAGTTATTATGTGCGTTATTATTAGTTTGAGGGAACAGGTATAATTATTAATTTCATTAGTTAATCTATATCAGCTGGATTTATACGTTAACTAACAAATTAGCTACAATTTAGGGGAAACGTGTGTGAATGGGTAGTGTTATTAATTTACGAGTGACGATATATAAACTTACATACATACAGTGTTAGGGTTATTCTTTAGAGGGCTTTGAGAAGAGTTCTGATTATTTTTTTGAGCGCAGCCGTCGAACTTCGAAGAAGGGCTTTACTAGTCAAGGTAATAATATACTCGTATCTCTCTCGTTTCTATCATCCACCTCTTCCCATAGCAATAGGACGCATGGACTGATATTGGGTAGATTAGTTAATTTGTATTTTGTGTTGAAAGAGAGAAGGATATGGGTGTGCATGTGCTGTTGTGGCAGTAAGTGGATATGGGTGTGCGGTGGTGCTTTCGGGGTGAGGGGTGATGATGTGCACATGCTGCCATGTTTGGGTGAGAGAGTCGGCATGTTGCTTTGTTTTGGTGTTGTTGGGAGTTGGTGGTGTCGGAGATTAGAGGGTAATGATATAATTCTTCATGTGGCAGGAGGGTTAAATGGGTGAGGTGGTGTGCTTATACAATTAGTATGTAGACTAAATAGTTGTGCTTGTGAGTTTGGGATTGGAGAACACTATTAGTGAGAGTGTGAGTTAGCTTTAGGATTAGTTAATTGTAAATTTACATTAGTCGTAATTGCTACAGTTAGTAATGATATTACTATATGATTCTTTGTTCAGGTTAACTCGTTTTGCGCGATTTGCGTTGCATTACTTTTTGGCCCAGGTGAGTGGTTAAGCATGTTATGTATTTTCAAACTTCTTCGTGTCCCGTAAATTATTGTTTAGAAAATTTTATGATTGGAATTGGAAACCTTTAACTGTTTATTTGGTTACTTAAATCGGCATGCGATGAAACATTTAGTGAAATCTTTTATTGTTTGAATAAATCTTTTTGGTGAGAACTTTGTGAATATTATTGGGAACATATTTTGGAAAGTCCAGGGAAATTAATCCTCTGTGTGCGGGTGACTCTGGCCATTAGAGAAGAGTCCGGACTAGGCCGGTGACTCTAATGCTCAACGGCTTTCTTTTGCCGGGTCGTTCTTAGGGAAAAGTTCCACGGGCTGCCTACTCGTGGTGACTCTATGATTCGATATTGGATCCAATTATGAGACATTTATTCACTGGCATTTGGTTCTACCGATATTGATTGTGGTTCCCCATTTTGTTGGAGATTGGTTTGTGATCACCATTGAGATTTATTGGTAAATGATTTATGGCCAAATTTGTTGGTTTGATATACACTTTTGTATGCCAAAATATGTTAACGTAATAATCTATTTTTAGCCATGTTTTAGAACTGTATTATTATACATGCTTTACTACTCACTGAGCTCGTCAGCTGACGGATTTATTCCAACTTCTTTTTCAGGAAAGTTGGGGAGTTAGGCAGGGACTCTGGTGGCTTCTTGGGGATTTCTTGTGTTGACCTCCACAGGGTGTCTCATCTTAGTTTTAATTTAATAATCGCTTCCGCATTCAAAATATTTATCAGATAACGGATTTTTTTTATTATTATTTGATCACTGGATATTGTTGGTTCATGGGATGTTTGTGCCCCATGTTTATATATGATGAGACATATTTGGCTTTGGATTTGATTAATAACGAAGAGCTATCGTTTGAATTTTGGCTACTTTAATTTATTCAGGCTGCGTGTTCCATGGATTAGCCTCATGGTTCACGGCCGGTCACTTCTCATTTTTGGGGCGTGACAGTTTTGGCTCCTCTCCACGGATAACCATGCTACTCACCCAACCTTGGTTCTGCCGCGCTGGTCTCCCAAGTATCATCTCAATGGTTCCGCCGTACCAGGTTCCTATTGGCACACACACATTCACACAACTCACATAATACCCTTGTAATGGTCATTGTGTAGTTTCTAAAATATCTTTTTCTTCGGAAAACACATTTCTCTTGTTAGACCACACCCTAGGTGCCATGTTTCTACTTTCTCGGTTTTCGTGTCCCGTTCTCATGCAAGACTCCGCGGTGTAAGACTTTATATACAAACATGCATTTCATAAGACTATTACAACAAGATCATCCAACTCTAAGCTACATAGCATGCTTGAAACATCTTGAAAACAAACCATGCATTTCCAACATTTAAATAAAAAAAATTATTTTATCTACTTTTGAAAGTAATGATCAAAGTTGCTACCAATTAACATTCTATTATTTAACATATGATTTAAAACAATATGATTTAACATATGATTTAGAGTTAGTGGACTAGGATAAACTACCGTTCTTCTTGGCGGTGGTCGGCTACGGAAAGGTTGTCGTTGGTTTCGAAATCGGCAGCGTAATGGCTCTGGTTTGGTTCGAAAGGAAAAGACATGTACTTTCTCTTCTTAGAAACAACTTTACTAGCTAATGTGGACTACTTTAAAGATCTATGGGTGGTTTCAGAAGTGGTTTGGTGGTATTGCTCAAGAACTCAAGAACAAGGAGAATTCTTGAACTTTTGAACTAAAACTCTTAGAATTTCTAGAGAGAAGGAAGAACAATGCTTGAAGGTGTGAGTTTGAAGCATGGAATGGGCTTCTATTTATAGGCAAAGTCTCCCTCCCTCTCTCTCTTGGCCGGCCCCCTCTCTCTCTCCCATTCCTCCATTTTTTTAATCCAAGAAAATCATGTTCACATGGAAGATTAAGGTCAAGATCCTAGGTTTGCATGGCTAGGGTTGGTGCTTAGATTTGATTCTTGGAAAATATGTGGTAGAAAAGAGGTTGTACAAGATTCTAGGGTTTAAACAATTGAAAGATGTACAAAAGAAGGACATTGGAGGTTAAGTTTGCTTGGAAGAAGGTACACATCAATCCTCTTCTTTCTCCTCCACTCTCTATCTCTCTCCCCTCTCTCAGCTTCTCTCTCTCTTTCTCTCCCTCTCACTTTCTAGTCTAGTACAAACACTTATATATATATATACTATTAGGTGCAAGAAGAACAATAAAATAACAAGTACTTTTGGTACTTTGAATCAAAAAGACTAGATTTCCTCAATAAACAAAGGAATTTAGCACGTGTACTTAGGGCAATATTCTAGTCTTCCATGTACTAATATAATATAAACATGGGTACCTTGTACAATCGGAAGAACAACTCCCCAATATAAAATAAATAAAGGGTACTTAGGAGAATCTTAGTACTAAGTACTTATTCAATAAAATATTGTACATCATCCCATGGGGTTTTTGAAAAAGACTAGATTAATAAAACCCATGGTACTATGAAAGACTAACCTTTTTACTCATTGGGTAATAAATCCCCTAACTTCTATTATCCAATGGACAATAGTTGCTAGGAAAATTATATAATAAACTAATCAAAAATATCCTTTAAAGTATTTATAAAAGTCTATATTTTATAAATACTAGTACTTTACCAAGTATACTTTTAATATAAAGAATTGGGGTTTCTATTATCCAATGGATAATAGTTTTCCCTAACTTTTATTATCCAAGGGACAAAGAATAAAACCAAAACAATAAAAGAAAAATAATTAAACAAATTTCAATTCTAGGGTTGGAAAGGTTCACAAGGTTCAATGATGGGCAAAAAGGTCCATTTGCGGTTAGGGTGAAGTAACTAGGTGGCTTCCTAGTTTAGTTTCTCCAACAAGCCGGTTAGAAGCTAACTAGGCTTGCTAATTATGTAGGGCTTAAGTGTCAATAAACAAATTTGAAGGGCTAAAGTGCAATTATAACAAACTACAGGAATTTAACGCAATTCAAGCAATTTAAATTAATAACTTGAATAATAAATAAATTTTTATTTATTGAAATTCAGAGTTATTACAAAACTTATCTTATGGTTCTACCCATTCTACCCATGGCCGAGGTTTTGAATCTAAAGCTCTGATACGAAGTTGTAACGCCTCGAATTTGGGGAACGTTAAATAGACAATTTTATTGAATATTCAAATAGAGTCTGGTCCAATGATACATTATAAATCTTACAAAAGTACTTTTATTCAAATAAGGGGAGAACTAGGGTTCCTATCTACTGCTCTGCTTCTTCCTCCATCCTAGCTAGCTCTTTGGCTCCAAAGGCTTCGAAGGTGTAGAGTTCACCCTGTTCATCTATAAGATCTGACACATTATACCAGCGTCGCCACTAATATAATATGTCCAGGTCACCAAAGGTAACATCATGAGCTACAAAAGCTCAATAGATTAACCCATACCCACTAACCCTTAACTTACAAGCAATAGATCAACGATTTCCACATAGTATATGGAAATATAATGAGACAGTTAACAATATCACATTCACATTCGCTATTCAAACTAACGTTGGTGTCCATGATTCTCTTTGTTTCTCCTACGCGACTCATCGTAGACCATGTAACGACCCTGATTTTCAATCAGTGAAAATTTCGTTAAATATTTGAATTTTATTTTAATACTCTGGTAGTTTGTCGAAATTACGTTTTTGCCCTTCGAGATTTGTTTCTTGCGCTTTAGTCCTATTTAGCAAGCCTACTTAGCTTCTAACCCTCCGGTTGGAGAAACTAAGCTAGGAAGCTATCTAGTTACCTCAATTGGACCGTTTTGCCCCTCGTGAACCTTTTGAACCCTAGACTAAAGAATTGGATATTCTTTTTCTTTTAATTATTTTGGTTTTATTCTTTGTCCATTGGACAAAGATTGTTAGGGAAATTATTATCCATTGGATAATAGAACCCCAATTGTTTATTTTAAAGGTATACTTGGCCAAAGTACTAAGAATATTAAGGAAAATACTTTTTAATTACTTGAAAGCACTTTTGGGGATTACTTTAGTATATAATTGACCTAATAACTATTATCCATTGGATAATAGATGTTAGGGGAATTTTTAACCATTGGATAAAAGAGTTGGTCTTCCAAAGTACCATGGGGTTTAATTAGTTTAATGTTTTCTTTTAACCCACATGTGAAAGTACTACATTATTTTAAAGTTAGGGTACATGGTACCAAGATTTTTAAGTACACTTACTTATTTTTCTATGGGGGTTTTTGATCTTCCAATTGTGCAAGGGTACCATAGTATATATTATTTTAGTACATAGAAGACTAAAGAAATGCCCTAAGTACACATGTGCCCAATTGATTAGTTTTAAAGAGAATCCTATCCTTTTAAGACTACTTTTGTTCCTTGGTACAAAAGTACCCATTAGTTTAATTGTATGCTTGCAATACATGTACCTATATGTACCTTGTGAAAGCAAAAGAAGAGAGAGAGAGAGAGAGAGAGAGAAAGAGAGAGAGAGAGAGAGAGAGAGAGAGAGGAAAAGAAGAGGAAGGAAGGAAAGAAGGAGGAAGATTAGGTTGTACTTTCTTCATCTTCCAAGGTACTTCAAAATCCATGGGAAACTTCCATCCTAGCTAAGGAATTAACCCTCCATTGTCCTCCTTTGTACCATTAGCAATTGTTACAATATCTTGTACAATTAATCTTGTTCACACCTCCTTGCCCACCAAGTCTTCCAAGAAGGACAATCTTAGCCATGCAAGCATAGGGATTTCCTTGATCTTTCTAGGATTCTTTGACAAGTGTCAAAAGTTGAGGTAGAGTGAGGGGGGGGGGGGGCCGTTCTTGAAGGAGAGGGAGAGGGCATGCCTTGGCCTATAAATAGAGCCATTCTCTTGCCATTTGAACACACACCTTCTCATTTGCTCTTACTTCTCTCTAGAAACCATTTCTGATTTTCCAGGCAGCCTACTGCCCCTTCAAAAATCCTCAGTTTTCTCCTTCTTAAGTTAGTTTTTAGAACCAATGTCCTTCTGGAAAGTTGTAGAAAACTTCGAAACCTTCAAGTTAGACCCAAGAACCACCCCAATCGGTGAAGCAATGACCAAGATATTGGCATCCGAAAGTTCAGTAAAATCTCGGATTCCAAATTCCAGACAGCTTACTGTCTTTTGCTTTACCCTTATTTTTCTCCAACCTAAGGTCGTTTCTAGGATTAACTTCCTTCATAGAAGTTGTAGAGCACTTCTAGAACTTCGATTTCGACCCAAGAACGATTGTATTCGGCCAAAGATTGACCGAGTTACTGCCGTCCGAAGTTCGGTCCAGATTCACCACCCGTAGAATTTTTTCAACTAGCTTATTCAGCCCAACTAGTTTCGGATCAAGGTAGTTAAATCCTTACCACTTTTCCTATGTTCAAGTAGTTTAATCTTACTACTTTGAAACTCTACTTTTATGTATCGTATCAATCGTATGTTGTTTAGAAGATACTTGATCATAGATAAGGTTATCTTTTAAAAATTGGAAATGCATATTGTACTTTCAAGATGTTTCAAGCATGCTATGTGGCTTAGAGTTGGATGATCTTGTTGTATTAATTTCAATGCTTCTGTAGAGACCCGTATATATATATATATATATATATATATATATGTTTTTAAACCGTATTTTTTTCCCTTGTAAACATATTACTTGTCGAGATAGACGGTGTGGATTTACGGTGCGGCGTGTTCGTGAAAGGATATAAGGATAAATGTGAGAGAAGTGTACGTGTGAGTGTGTGGTGTGAGAAGTAGGGTATAATCTTTCCTTGGTCTTCTAATAAATTCCAGAGGAACACTTTCCCCTTTCTCATTTTCTATCACTCGGCTCTCTCTCTAACTCTCACATTTCTCTCTTTCTCTCGGCTCTTCTCCACTCTCACTCAATAACCCATCAAAACAACATGAAACCTACACAAACCCATCTCCATTTTTACCTTCTATACGCATTATTGAGCCTTAATTTCGTGGGTCAAGCTCGGGGAAGGAGGAACCGGCTGATTTTGAAGTTTTAGAGGCTAGGCTTTGTTTGATCTCGGCTTTGATACTTGAGGTAGGAAAATCTAACTAATTTTATGTGTTTATGAGTTGATATAGTGTTTGAGACTTGCTACTGATCATTGTATTGAGATTTGTTGTTGAATTCCTTTGAAATCCCCAAAATCTGCTGCTGTCCCGTTTTTCTGCTGCTGTCCTGTTTTTTTGAGATTTCTCCCAACTTCGAACAGTCATAACTTCCTCGTCCAAAATCGAAAACACGCAAATTATATATCGAATTCGAGATCTTGAAGTCAGCTTTCCAGGCCCACCAAAATCACCTTAAAACTCTAAGTACACAGAAAGTTATGATCATAGGAGTGAAGGTATGTCAGCTGCCTCGTTTTCTGCTGTTCCTGTCATTTTCTGGGTTTTTGCCCAACTTCGAATGGCCATAACTTCCTCGTCCGATATCCAATTCGAGCGTATGATATATCGATTTCGAGGTTTCGAAGTCATCTTTTAATTGCCACCGAAATTACATTGACGCGTTAAGTATGAAAAAAGTTAGGACTATAGAAGTGGAGGGTGGTTAATTGTCACGCCCTTGATTTTTAATATAAATAAATAACCAATTCAAGGAAGATTCTCACATAACATGGATAGTACCAAAAATAGGATTTCCCACCTGTTTAATTACAACAAGGTCCACGAGTTTAAGAGATTACAACTTTGGCACCATGGCCCAAATTTAAGTTAAGTACATGTACAAAGTCTTATGTATATTATAAAAGTTTGTCAAAAGATCAAACAACGAAAAGTCAGTTACAACACCATCTCTGTCCAAAAGTAAACCAATGCAAAGATGGATGAGTAACTAAATCATGTTAGCTCCCAAAAGGTCGTCGTTTCCGAAAATGCCATGTCATACAACCTACTGTCCTACGTTTGAACCTGAAAAGAAGGATTTTGTTGAGCTAAACAAGCCCAGTAGGAAGTTCTCTACAAAATCTATATGCAATGAGATGAAGAGCATGAATGCAACAAACCACTTTTAACACCAAATCCAAATGAATGTAAGCTAACACCATTTACGAGATATCATAACATACTCATACACATATGGACACACACACACACACACCTCCCGAACAATCCTCCACCCTTTTCGAAATTGTGTTTCCACACCTAACGACACAATAAACTCCACTCCTCGCGGCATTGTGTTTCCCACACCTTGCGACACAATGTACTCCACCCCTTGCGATGTTGTGTTTCCCACACCTTGCAACACAACATTCTCCACCCCTCACGAAAATTGTGTTTCCCACACCTTGCGACACAATATTCTCCACACCCGCTTCACATCAACAACCAAACACGTCACTTATAACTCAAGAATCATAACACCTAAGTCCATAATACTACTTTCAAAGAATACGCAATCCTCGAGTCACAAAACATTTCATTCAACCATTTACGACAAATAAACACTTAAAATCAAGCATAATCATCGCAAACATGTAGAAGATGAGAGAAATCCCTACCAAAGTGGGTTTTGAGCAAAACCCTAGGTCCACTAGGAGGAAAGGGCTCAAATCTTCCAAGAACAAGCTACTCCCAAGTTTAGGTGCAAGATCTAGAGAGAAAGAAACCCAAAAACATGATGAATAAGCAAAGATCAACAAGTGATTGAGAGGAGAGAGAGAAAAACGTGGGTGAGAGCCAAAAAGTTGAAAAAGGAACACAAAACTTACCTCTTGTTCACCAAATGTGAGATTCAAGTGATTTTGAGGTTGGAAACCCTTGGATCTTGAAGAGTTGAGGTTGAAATCAAGAGCTTTGGGTGAGATTGGAGTTGGGTAGGTGAGAGGGGGTGTTTCTAGGGTTATTTCGTGGGTTTTGAATGTGAGAAATGACAAAAGGGGGTATTTATAGGCGTTTGAAATGCGTACTGAAAATCGCAGAAAAACACACTATGTACCGGTACAGGAAAATCCCGTACCGGTTCAAGAGCCTTCACACTATGTACCGGTACAGGAAAATTCCGTACTGGTTCAAGAGCCTTCAAAATGCCAAAATTTACGAGTTCTGGGCATTATGTATCGGTACAGGAAAAACCCGTACCGGTTCATGCTGGACAGAAAATAAATTTTTTTGTAACTTTTACCAAAATCAATCCTACTTGTTACCAACACCTCCGAACATCATCACAACATCAAAACTCACCTTTTATCATTCCCCAAGTATCCAATACACCACAATTAACATATATCCGTACATCCCACAAACAAATACTCAACTTTATTAATAATTTTGATTCCTTTCAAGCATTAAATTTTTTTTTGAAATTTTAATAATTTACGGGCCTCTACAATCCATCCTCCTTAAAGAAATTTCGTCCCGAAATTTATAATCCAAGTCAAACATACTCATGCATCAAGTAATCATGCTCATATCGCAACACAAGTCATGAAACAATTAAGCTAACACTTATGAAATTGAAATTCGGAACTCACATCGATTCAATTTGAAAATAATTGCGGATACTTCTCCCTAACTTCGTCTTCCCTTTCCCACGTCGATTCTTCCTTTCCGAGATTGCTCCAGAGAACTCGCACTAACGGAATGGTCTTACCCCTCAAAATTTGGTTACGCGAATCTAGGATACGTATTGGTTCTTCTCCGTAAGATGCATCGGCTTCCAACTCTAGTTCGGACCACTCTAGAATGTGTGATGGATCCGGCTCGTACTTTCGCAACATCGACACATGAAACACGTCATGAACACCCGATAATCTCGGTGGTAAAGCCAATCGGTATGCCACTTCCCCGATCTTCTCGATGATATCAAACGGCCAGATAAAACGCGGTGACAGCTTGCCTTTTCGACCAAAACGAGATAGTCCCTGACGAGGTGATACCTTAAGGAATGCATGATCCCCCACTTCGAACGATAACGGTCGGCGACGACGATCGGCATAACTTTTTTGCCTACTTTGCGCAGTTAGCAATCGTTGACGAATCACTTTGACTTGCTCGGTGGTTCTCTTTTGCGCTTCAAGAAGCCGTCGGCGAATCGCTTTCATACTTTCGGAGGTGTCTCTGATCAAATCCGGCCCAATTAACATAGCCTCGCCCAACTCGGTCCAAGAAATGGGTGATCGACACGGCCTTCCATACAAAGCTTCATACAGCGCCATTTCGATGCTGGATTGGTAGCTATTGTTGTACGCGAATTCGACTAATGGTAGATGATCTTCCCAACTACCCCGAAAGTCCATAACGCAAGCTCGAAGCATATCCTCTAGAATTTGGATCGTTCTCTCAGATTGCCCATCTGTTTGAGGATGATACGCGGTGCTGAATAAGAGATTGGTGCCAAGAGCAGACTGCAGATTTTGCCAAAAACGCGCGGTAAATCTTGCATCTCGGTCCGATACGATGGAAACGGGTATTCCATGAAGACGGATAATCTCGCGGATATACAAACGGCTAAGTGTTTCAACTGAATCCGAAACTTGAATCGGTAAGAAATGTGCGGATTTGGTCAATCGATCGACTATCACCCAAATGGCATCATGCCCCCCCGGTGATCTCGGTAAACCGGTAACGAAATCCATAGTCACGTTCTCCCACTTCCACTCGGCCATTGGTAACGGTTGTAACTCCCCCGCGGGTCGTTGATGCTCAGCTTTCACTTGTTGGCATGTAAGGCATTTGGATACGAAAACGACGACGTCCCTCTTCATTCCCGGCCACCAAAATTGTCTACGCAAGTCATGATACATTTTTGTTCCCCCCGGATGTACGGCTAACGGTGAATGGTGAAATTCTCTTAAAATTTCCTCCCGACACGATATGGGTACGAACAATTTTCCTTGGTATTGCAGCCCTTGATTGGCATGAATCATCCACCCCTTTCGAGCCTTTCCGCTAAGAAACTTGGTGCGAAATTCTCCTGCTTCTTCATCCTGCTGTTGGGCCTCAATTACTCGGTTCGATAAGGTCGATTGAACGGTTAAGTTACGTAAGGTGACTCCCTCTCAAACTTGCTCGAAATGCAAGGCATAGGCGCCCATATCGTTTGTCATCTTCCACTCATGAATGGCTAGGTTCGCAAGGTGTGTCGATTTTCTACTTAATGCGTCCGCTACCACGTTCGCCTTTCCCGGGTGATATTGCAACTCAAAGTCGTAGTCCTCTAAGTGCTCCATCCATCGACGTTGTCGCAAATTTAGCTCCTTTTGAGAAAACAAGTACTTCAAACTCTTGTGATCGGAAAATACCTCAAATCTCTCACCGTAAAGGTAATGGCGCCAACTCTTCAAGGCAAAAACGACGGCCGCAAGTTCCAAGTCATGGGTAGGGTAGTTCCGCTCGTGAGTCTTCAATTGCCACGATCCGTATGCTACCACTCGCCCCAATTGCATCAACACGCACCCCAATCCCTCTTTCGAAGCGTCACAGTATACGGAATATCCAACTCCTCGTTCAGGCACAATCAATACCGGCGCGGTTGTCAACCTTCCCTTCAATTCTTCAAAGGCCTTCTCACACGCATCACTCCAAACAAAACGAGTCCCCTTACGAGTCAATTTGGTCATAGGAGCTGCCAGACGGGAGAAATCAAGGACAAAACGCAGGTAGTAACCGGCCAAACCCAAGAAACTACGAATTTCGAATACACTCTTCGGTCGTTGCCAATTCGTTACGGACTCTATCTTCACCGGATCAACGGACACCCCATCCTTCGATACAACGTGACCCAAAAACTTGACTTCGGATAACCAAAACTCACACTTGCTAAGTTTGGCATACAATCGGTGCTCTCTCAAGAGTTCAAGAACAATAAAAAGGTGGGTTTGATGTTCCTCCTCCGAAGGCGAATAGATAAGAATGTCGTCTACGAAAACGACCACAAAACGATCAAGATAGGCATGAAAGATGTGGTTCATTAGATCCATGAAAGTCGCCGGTGCGTTCGTCAATCCAAAAGGCATAACGACAAATTCGTAGTGGCCATAACGAGTACGAAAGGCGGTTTTTGGAATGTCCTCTCTCCGAACCCTCAATTGATGGTAACCGGACCTTAAATCGATCTTAGAAAAACACGTTGCACCTCGAAGTTGATCGAATAAATCGTCGATTCTAGGCATAGGGTACTTATTCTTAATGGTGACACGGTTTAATTTTCGATAATCGATGCACAAACGAAGCGACCCATCCTTCTTCTGTGCAAACAAAGCCGGTGCTCCCCACGGAGACGAACTCGGACGGATAAAGCCCAAATTCTCCAATTCTTGCAACTGAGTCTTCAATTCCCTTAACTCGGCAGGCGCGAAACGATAAGGAGGTACGGAAATGGGGGCGGTGCCAGGAAGTAAATCGATGGTGAACTCAATCTCTCTCTCGGGTGGCAAACCAGGTAACTCCTCCGGAAATACATCCGGAAAATCACAGACAACAAGGGGCAACTCCCCACGTGCGGACACGTCCTCGTTTAAGACTAAGCTCGCTAATAGGGTGTACACCGATTCTCGCTCCCTAGACCCACACAGATATGGCTCTAACGGCTCCCGACGCTCCCCAAAGAACTCAAAACAAGAATCCCCAGATGGACAGATGCGGATCCGACGCTTGAAGCAATCTATGGTAGCGTGATATGTAGACAGGCAATCCATACCCAAAATGAGGTCAAACCCCGACATATTCAACACAATGAAGTCAAAGGTAAAACGACGATCTCGAATAATGAGTTCACAATTCCGGCAAATACGATCTAACGGCGACCTACCTCCTATAGGTGTGTCAACAAACAACGGAGGACTGATACTCTCGATTTCCAATTCCAATGCACACGTAAAAGATGCAGCAATGAATGAATGTGATGCTCCGGAATCAAATAATACTCTAGTAAAGGAATTAAACAATAGAAAGGTACCCCTCACAACTGAAGCCTCAGGGGTTTGAGAAGTGACAGGAGGTGGTGGAGACGGGATTGCAGAAGTGATTGCAAAGGCTCTACCCTGAGTCATCTAACCCTGAACATGTCCACTCCGCTGACCTGAACCCTGTGTAGGCGCCGAAGAACTCGCTCCTTTCTCACTCTGAGATCCCTGAGCTGACATGGTCTGACGATAGTGAGGCTGCTGCTGCCTCTGAGTTCCTCTAAAAGATTGCCGACCAAAACTCTGACCACTCCTCGGTTGCTGCATTGAACCTGACTCACTTCGTGTTCCTTTTCCCAATGGACACATAATGGTCATTCCTTCCACAAGTATAACACGTACCCAACAACCGCAGACACTGTGCACGGATATGCCCCACCTGGCCACACTCATGACACACGATTGGAGGCCTATTCATATTTCCCCAAATTCTCAAAGAAAAAGATGACGGAGGCCTAAAGTTCGATGGACTCTGTGAAGCTGACAAATGATCCCGCTGCCTTTTTCTCCCTTGATTGACAAAACTCCCCGAAGAAGAGCTCACACTCCCTACCGGTTGCCTCGGTTCCCAAGCCTTGGTACTTCTCGACACTTCCCTAGGAGTCTCAATACTCCTTGCACACTCCACAACCTCAGAAAACCTCCCTTTGCGTTGAGCCATAACGAACTTCTTCACAGTTTCATGTAACCCTCTCTCGAACCGCCTGCACTTCCTTTCCTCGGTAGCCACCAACTCCGGTGCGAAACGGGACAAAGACTGAAATTTCAAAGCATACTCCGACACAGTCATATTCCCTTGTTCCAACTTCTCGAACTCCTCCCTTAATTGGTCTCGGCTAGTCTCCGGAAAATATTGCTCCTCAAAGAGCATTTCGAACTCGGCCCAAGTTAAGTTCTCCACGTCCGGCTCATTCGCTTGAGCCGCGATCCTTCCCGCTCTCCTCGCGTCCTTTCTTGATTCCAAAACTGACTCCCACCATTCATTCGCCTCCCCGGTAAGTTGGACGGCCACAATATTGACTCGCAAGTCATCCTCCGTAATCCCAAGGGCCCTAAAAAGCTTTCGGATCTGAGCGAGCCAATGATCGGCTACAAGAGGGTCACTGCTCAACCCATCGAACGTTGGTGGATTTCTACGACTGAATTCTCTCATTGCTAGCAAGGCATGACTGTCTGCACCTTCCCTAGGAGCTGGGTTTAGAAGATTTGCAGCCGCAAGAGCCGCGACGAAATCCCTAGCAAAAGGATTCTGAACTACCGGTATTTCCTCTCCCAGACCACGTCCGGCCTCTCCCCCCGGATTCCCACTCGGATTCTCGCCATGAAAGCTAACCTCATCCTCAATTGGCTCCCTTCGGCCCCGACCGCGACCACGGCCTCCCCGACCGCGACCACGACCACCTCGACTCTCGGCCTCACCGGCCCTAGCACGTGTTCTTGGAGGCATCCTACTACAGGTTATAAGAAAAGAAAGATTTATCAATAACAACATCATCATCTTATGAGGTCAAGGCCTCCAACTATCCCAACTCAGTAAAACAACTCTACGCCATTCTACCATACGGAAATGCAGTGCCAAGTAATCCAAAAAAAATGTCAATGCACTCAAACACATATATGTTTATGCAAATGGCGTGACTTTTGAACCCATGAGACTAGAAGTCTCCCCACGGTCACAAAGTATTCAAACCTAATTGCTTTGATACCAATTTGTCACGCCCTCGATTTTTAATATAAATAAATAACCAATTCAAGGAAGATTCTCACATAACATGGATAGTACCAAAAATAGGATTTCCCACCTGTTTAATTACAACAAGGTCCACGAGTTTAAGAGATTACAACTTTGGCACCATGGCCCAAATTTAAGTTAAGTACATGTACAAAGTCTTATGTATATTACAAAAGTTTGTCAAAAGATCAAACAACGAAAAGTCAGTTACAACACCATCTCTGTCCAAAAGTAAACCAATGCAAAGATGGATAAGTAACTAAATCATGTTAGCTCCCAAAAGGTCGTCGTTTCCGAAAATGCCATGTCATACAACCTACTGCCCTGCGTTTGAACCTGAAAAGAAGGATTTTGTTGAGCTAAAAAAGCCCAGTAGGAAGTTCTCTACAAAATCTATATGCAATGAGATGAAGAGCATGAATGCAGCAAACCACTTTTAACACCAAATCCAAATGAATGTAAGCTAACACCATTTACGAGATATCATAACATACTCATACACATATGCACACACACACACACACACCTCCCAAACAATCCTCCACCCTTTTCGAAATTGCGTTTCCACACCTAGCGACACAATAAACTCCACTCCTCGCGGCATTGTGTTTCCCACACCTTGCGACACAATGTACTCCACCCCTTGCGATGTTGTGTTTCCCACACCTTGCGACACAACATTCTCCACCCCTCGCGAAAATTGTGTTTCCCACACCTTGCGACACAATATTCTCCACACCCGCTTCACATCAACAACCAAACACGTCACTTATAACTCAAGAATCATAACACCCAAGTCCATAATACTACTTTCAAAGAATACGCAATCCTCGAGTCACAAAACATTTCATTCAACCATTTACGGCAAATAAACACTTAAAATCAAGCATAATCATCGCAAACATGTAGAAGATGAGAGAAATCCCTACCAAAGTGGGTTTTGAGCAAAACCCTAGGTCCACTAGGAGGAAAGGGCTCAAATCTTCCAAGAACAAGCTACTCCCAAGTTTAGGTGCAAGATCTAGAGAGAAAGAAACCCAAAAACATGATGAATAAGCAAAGATCAACAAGTGATTGAGAGGAGAGAGAGAAAAACGTGTGTGAGAGACAAAAAGTTGAAAAAGGAACACAAAACTTACCTCTTGTTCACCAAATGTGAGATTCAAGTGATTTTGAGGTTGGAAACCCTTGGATCTTGAAGAGTTGAGGTTGAAATCAAGAGCTTTGGGTGAGATTGGAGTTGGGTAGGTGAGAGGGGGTGTTTCTAGGTTTATTTCGTGGGTTTTGAATGTGAGAAATGACAAAAGGGGGTATTTATAGGCGTCTGAAATGCGTGCTGAAAATCGCAGAAAAACACACTATGTACCGGTACAGGAAAATCCCGTACCGGTTCAAGAGCCTTCACACTATGTACCGGTATAGGAAAATCCCGTACCGGTTGAAGAGCCTTCAAAATGCCAAAATTTACGAGTTCTGGGCATTATGTACCGGTACAGGAAAAACCCGTACCGGTTCATGCTGGACAGAAAATAAATTTTTTTGTAACTTTTACCAAAATCAATCCTACTTGTTACCAACACTTCTGAACATCATCACAACATCAAAACTCACCTTTTATCATTCCCCAAGTATCCAATACACCACAATTAACATATATCCGTACATCCCACAAACAAATACTCAACTTTATTAATAATTTCGATTCCTTTCAAGCATTAAAATTTTTTTTGAAATTTTAATAATTTACGGGCCTCTACATTAATTTTCACAACTTAGGAATGAGTTCGATAGACCTAAAATATTGCACAAAGGTTGAGTTACGAATTGAGGATGAGTGTTGATTGAAATGTGGTACGAGGACACGTGAACAATAATTGTGAAATGATGACGATCATGGAAAATGCGAGGTGAAATGGTTTATGGGTAAACTAACGGTAGAAATGGTGACGTGATGATTTGTTATTGATATGAGTTATGTTGATGTGAGATGGGCGTAATTGTAATACTCGTTGGTATGTGGGTGTTGCCCTCTTAATGATTGTCATACAATAGACCCTGTTATGAAGTCGTATCGATAGGTTTGCATCGTGAGTATAGGTTGAATATGGGAATAGACCCGGGTAAAGCCGTGGTGACCCAAGTGCCTTGTGAATGCGGGAATAGACCCGGGTAAAGCCGTGGTGACCCAACTGTTGTGCGGATTTGAGGATAGACCTGGGTAAAGCCATGGTGACTCTCTTCCGGTTCGACTTAGGGAAAAGACCCGGGGAAAGCCGTGGTGACTCTAAGGGCAATGTTGATTGTATTGAGCTAAGAATTTGGGATATCATAGTAGTGTATGGTGACTTGTGGTAACGGGTTTCGTGTGGGATTTTAGCTACACTACTTTTATTATTATCTATTATGTGATTTTTCATTTGGTAGAGTGTTTGACAAGAGGCATAGATGATCTACCATAGTGTGACACGTTGAGGAAGACCGGTATAGGCATTCGCACGTTAGGTTATGAACGGAATCTAATTGTGGGGAGGTGTGAAACGATGAGACGTGACATGATGAAAAGAGGGTTAATGCGAGAAATTCCTTGAGTTCTTAGAAGTCTTGACTGTGTAGTACATTCATATTTGGCTCTAATTGCTATCGTCTATCGACGTGATCTCCTTCTTTTCGCACTTGTCTTCTTGTATACACATAAAGTTAGCATAGATTTTTCTACTGGGCTAGTGTAGCTCAACCTATTATTTTTTAGGTACAAATCAGAGGCTGTGACATGGGTTGCTGTGCTTGCATGTGATCCCACATTTTGAAAGCGACTTCAAAGAGTTAATCTTGCATCTCTTATAAACTTTATCTTCGGATGAAGGAATTGTAATCTTGTTATTATTATTATTTTATTAAATGAAGGACTCATGTAAACTCTTTAACTTTCTTTAATGTGATCTAGTGGTTTTAGGCCGTTGGGCCAAGGACGTAAATTTGGAAATGCTTTGGAGTTTGGAGATGATTTGCGAACAAGGGAAATGGAAATGGCTTTTGGGTAATATTTGTATTATTGTGAGAATTTTTATTTATGAAAAACCTTTAATATTTATGTTGAAAATCGAGGGCGTGACAGCTTCGATTGAATGCATGTTGGTATGTAAAGTCTTACGCCGCGGAGTCTTGCATGAGATCGAGACACGAAAATCGAGAAAGTAGAAACATGGCACCTAGGGTGTGGTTAATAAAAGGGAAAAGTATTTTGAGGATAGAAATATTTTGAAACTACATAATGACCGGTTTTGGTGGCATTATGTGTGTGTGTGTGTGTTCCAATGGGAATCCAGAATAACGGATCCATTGTGAGGTTGTGTGCGTTCCCATGTGATCCCAGACCGGCGGAACCATGGTGAGGTATAGCTTGGTTATCCGCGGAGAGGAGCCAATGCAATTGTGTGCCAATGGGAACCCGGCGCGGCGGAACCATTGAGAGGATACTCGGGAAGCCAGCGCGGCGGAACCGAGGTTGGGTGTGTGGCTTGGTTATCCGCGGTACGGAGCCAATGCTAAGGATTTTTGAAAGGATAATTTGTAAATGAAAATGTTGACACAATCTACGACGAGTCGCGTAGGAGAAACACTGAAATCTTGGACACCAACAATAGTTATGAAAAGAATGTGGAGATGTTATTGTCTGCTATTACTGCTTATATACGTATCATGTGGAAATCGATGTTTCATTGGTTCATAAGTTAAGGGTTAAGAGTAGGATTTTACTATTGAGCCTTCGTAGCTCACGGTGTTGCCTTATGGTGACCCTGGCATATTATATGGGTGGCGACGCCGGTATAATATGTCAGATTTGATAGACGAACAGGGTGAACTATTCACCTTGGAGGCGTTCAGAGTCGAGGAGCGGGCTAGGATGGAGAAGCAAGAAGAACTGTAGTTAGGAACCCTAGATCCCTCTGTTATTTGAATAAAGATACTTTTGTAAGGTTTATGATGTAATAACGAGCTGGACTCGCTTCGTTTTTATAATAAAATGTTTATTTAACGTACCCAAAATTCGTGGCGTTACAGACCATGTCACCATTTTCCTTTTTCTTTACCAAATCAACATTTCTAAATTCATTTTAACACACCCAACCTCGGTTCCGCCGTTCCGGATTCCCGAGTAGCCTCACTATGGTTCCACCGCACTGGGTTACCATTGGCACACATTTACATTGGCTCCTCTCTGCGGATAAACAAGCTACACACCCAATCTCGGTTCCGCCGTTTCGGGTTCCCGAGTATCTTCACAATGGTTCTGCCGTCCCGGGTTCCGATTGGCGCGCATACACACACACACACATCTCACATAATGCCACCAAAACTGGTCAATATGTAGTTTCAAAAATATTTCCTTCTTCGGAACACATTTTTCTTGTTAACCACACCCTAAGTGCCGTGTTTCTACTTCCTCGATTTTAGTGTCTCATTTTCATGCAATGACTCCGCGGTAGGACTTTTCATGTACGTAAGCATAAATCACTCATTGAAACCTTGAAACTAATTAGCAAGATCATCCAACTCTATGTTGTTTAACGTGCTCATACTTCCATTAGCGAAAATAGGTTGTTGACAATCATGCATTCCAACTACTATAAATGATAGATAACCTTATCTACTTAAAGCAAACAATTAAGGATATTTATGCTTTGAACTTGGGATATTCTACTTTTCATGATACGGTTCTATACTATACGTAGAGTTAGTAGACTAGGGAATCTACCTTACTTTTATCTCTCTCTCCTATCTTTGATTTTTTTTCAACTTTCAAGCTTGTTTGAAAGCTTGATAGGTTAGGTCATGGTTTGCTTGTACAACTCCTACCTAGTTTTTAGGCATGCAAGGATAGATTTAGTACTTTGGATTGGATTATGGAAAGATTGGTCGAAGAAAGGAGAGTTGTACAAAGTTTAAAATTAGTAAATGTACAAAATTGGACAATGGAAGATAGATTTTGCCATAGATTGGAAGGATGAAGAAGATCATGGAAGATCAAGGTACAATCCAATCTCTCTCTTTCTCTTTCTCTCTCTCTCTCTCCCTCTCTCTCTCTCTCTCTCTCTCTCTCTCTCCCCTAGTACTAGTACATATAATATATAAACTTCTATGTATAAATAATAAACAACACATATATAAAAATGTACCTAAGGTACTATGTGATCTAATGAAATATCCAAGCCAAGATTTTCCTATTAAACAAACTTAATATGCACATGTGTACTTGTAATATATTTATTTGTCCAAGTACTATGTAATCTAGATGGATTTCCTAGTCCAAAAATCCCTTATTAAACTAATCCAATTATCCAATAAAAAATTAAAAGGTCAAGATTTTCTAATAAAGAATTCTATTAGGCACATTTGTACTAGTAATATATTTATTAAATATATACATAGGTACTATATACTCTAGGTAGATTTCCCAATATCCAATAAAAAATTATAAGATCAAAATCCTTTATTAAGATAGTCCAAATTGGCACATGTTCCATTAAAATATTAGATTATGTACTTAGGATATCTTAGGGTAATATATTATAAAGTACACACACACACACACACACACATATATATATATATAAGTATATCATCCCATGGGAAATCTAGGAAATGATTTAATTAAATAACCATAGTACTTGTTGGCAAGACTAATGCTATTATCCAATGGATAACAATTTCCCTAGCGGTTATTGTTCAATGGATAAAAAGAATAAGGTAATTTACATATTTGAATAATAATGAAATAACCAAAATGTCCTTTTAAGCATGTATACAAATCTATATTTAACTATATAATAGTACTTAACCAAATCTAGCAATAAATATCTTTGATAGAAAATTTCGGTTTTCTATTGTCCAATGGATAAAGATTTCCCTAACTCTTACTGTCCAAAGGGTAAAGAAAATATAAGAAAATATATAATAATTTTCTAGTCTAGGGTTGGAAAGGTTTACAAGGCTCAAAGATGGTCAAAAAGGTCTATCTAGGGTTAGGGAATTGTAACTAGGTGGATTTGTAGTTCGGTTTCTCCAACTAGTCGGTTAGAAGCTAACTAAACTTGCCAAGTAGGGCCTTTAATCAAGAAATGAATTTTAAGGGCTAAAATCTAATTACCACGAAGTATAGGAATTAAAAGGAAATATTAAAAGCAATCTAAGTAATTAAAGGAAAAATTCAAATATTTAACAAAATTTTTATTTGACAAAAAATATCAGGGTCGTTACAACTTCTTCAAGTTGTTGGCATAGAACTTCTTCAATTTTTATTTGCGAAAAAAAATCAGGTGTAGCTAGCTATAGAACTTCTTCAAGTAGTTGGCATTCCAGGATTTGGCGATGGAAGAACCATCTAGTTTCTCTAATTTTTAATTGCCAGAGCGGAGGTGCTTAAAGGCTCGGTAAGGGCCCTCCTTGTTGGGCATTAGCTTCCTTTTCTTGGACTTCTCCACCACTTTCTTCCAGACGAGGTCGTCAGGCTTGAACGACCGAAGAAGGAAGCTACGGTTGTAGCCCTTAACAACCTCCTGCTGGTACGATGCGAGCCTAATCCTTGCATTTTCACGCTCCTCCTCAGCCAAGTCGAGGTCCGAAGCAATGTTGTCGTTGTTGATTGACTCATCGAAGTTTTCAGTGCGGATAGTTGGAAACACCAAGGAGAAAGGAGTGCGGTCGGTGGATCGCCGAGGCATAGTATAATAGCCTCAGAGCACCCTTGGTAGCTCCTCGGCCCATTTGCCCCGGCGTGACTTGAGTCGGCGCTTTAGTCCAGGTGAAATTGCCTTGTTTACAGCTTCGGCTTGCCCGTTGCCCTGGGGGTAAGCCGGAGTGGATGTGTCCCATTTGATGCCATACTCATCCAATAAGGCCCGGTACTTCTGCCCCGTAAACTGCCTTCCGTTGTCAGTAATGATGGCGAATGGTACATCAAAGCACGAGATAATATTTCGCTAGACGAAACGAATGATGTCTATTTCTTCAATAGTGACCATGGGCTCGGCTTTGACCCATTTCGAGAAATAGTCAGTTGCAGTTTAAAGGAACTTGAACCCACCGGGGGCAACACTAAGCTTGCCAATGATATCCATGCCCCACTGGGAGAAAGGCCAAAGGCTAGTGAGGGGGCTAAGGTCCTGAGCCATCTGGTGGATAATGGGGGTGAACATCTGGCACTTCTGACAACGCTTGACAAACTCTTCAGAATCCTTCTTCATTGTTGGCCACTAGTACCCCTGGGAGATGGCTCTGTGAGCGAGGGATCATCCACCGAAGTGACAACTGCTATCCCCGGCGTGGAGTTCTTCGATGATGCCTGGTACTTGGTGGGGACGTGCAACCAACAGATACAGGCCGGTGAATGACCTTTGGTATAGCTTACCATTCGGATTAAGCAAAAAGAGAGCGGCTTTATTGCAGAGTCGGTGAGCGTCTTTCTTGTTAGTAGGAAGGATGTCATCTCGTAGGTACCCAATGATTTCATCTATCCAGCTCAGGCCGAGCTCTATGTTGAATACCTCTTGGTTTAATACTTCAACCTCAAAACTGGGCTTGTCAATGGAGCTGAAGAAAATAGAACGATGTTCCGAGGAGGAGCAGGCCGAAGTGAGCCCTGCAAAGGCGTTGGCATGGGCATTCTGTTCCCTAGAGATATGTTCAACTCGAATGGCTTTGAAGTTCTTGATGAGCCGCAAAGCAAAGCTGATGTAAGTATGCATTCGGTCGTCCCAGGCTTCATATTCCTTCGAAAAGTTGGTTGACCACCAATTGGGAATCACTGTAGACCACAAGTTCTTCGATGCCCAGAGCTTCAGCGGTCTTAAGCCCAGAAATCAGTGCTTCAAACTCTGCCTCGTTGTTTGAGGCTGGGAAATTAATAGAGAGGGAGCTTTTGTGTATGATGCCAGAAGGGGAGAGAAGGACGACGCCTGCACCTGAGCCTCGGCTGTTGGAGGCTTCATCGACATACATCTTCCAAACATCAAAGTGAAAAACTTTCCAGGTTGTGCTAGGGTTAGCCTGGAGCACTTCTTTGGTGCTTGGAGCAGCAGCCGAAGCGGGCGTGTAGGCCAGACTGAGCTCGGCAATAAAGTCAGCGAGGACCTAAGCTTTGATTGCTGTTCGAGGTTGGAAGTGAATCTCATAGTTCGCGAGCTTGACAGCCCACTGAGAGATTTGGTTAGAGAGGTTCGCTTTCCGAAGGAGAGACTTAAGAGGGAACTCGGTGAGGACAATGATGCGGTGTGACTGGAAGTAGGGAGCTAGCTTCCTGGAGGCTGAGACGAGAGCAAGAACAAGCTTTTCTAATGGTAGGTAGCATGTCTCGGCGGGGGTCATTGTCTTGCTGGAGTAGTAGATGGGTTGACGCTCCCATCCCTCCTGTCAGACGAGAGCCGAGCTTATAGAGTGCGGAGAGACGGCTAGGTATAGAAACAAGTCTTCTTGTCCCCGAGGTGTAACGAGGAGTGGGGCCTCGAAAAGGTAGGACTTCAACTGTTGGAGGGCTCGGTCACAGTCTTTTGTCCAATTAAAACTTCATCGGCTGCCCTTCAAGAGGGCGAAGAATGGCTGGCATTTGTCGGAGGAATGGCTGATGAATCGATTCAGGGAGGCGGCCATGCCTGTCAGGTGTTGAACGCCCCTCTTGTTGTGGGGAACCGAGAATTTCTCAATGGCAAGTAATTGAACAGGGTCGGCTTCAATACCGCGTCGGGAAACAAGGTGACCAAGGAATTTACCGGAGTTGACACCGAAAGCGCACTTCTCGGCATTGAGGCAGAGCTCGTGCTTTTTAAGAATATCAAAGGCTTCGGTGAGGTGGGCTAGGTGATTGCCGGCGCGCATGCTTTTGGCCACCATGTCGTCAATGTAAGCCATCATGGTGTCGCCTAGTAAACGCTCAATCAACTTGGTTATCATTCGTTGAAAAGTGGCCTTGGCGTTCTTCAGGCCAAAAGGTATAACAACATATCCGAAGATTCCATGGGGGGGTGATAAAGGCCGTATTTTCAACATCTCCTTCGCTCATGGCAATCTGATGGTAGCCCCGGTAACTATCCATAAAACTGAATCGCTCATGGCCGGCCGTGGCGTCGACGAGCTGGTCAATGCGTGGAAGAGGTAAAAGTCCTTCAGGCAAGCGTCATTGAGATTGGAGTAATCGACGCAGACCCGCCACTTGCCATTCTTGTTCTTGACCACCACGGTGTTGGCCAACCATTTGGGATACTGCACTTCTCGGACGGCCTTCGCGTTTAGAAGCTGGTTGACCTCTTCAATGACAACTTCGGAGTGGACTGGGGAGGACTGCCTTGCTCTCTGTACAACCTATCGTTTGGCTTGGTCAATGTTGGGCTTGTGGCAAATAAACGAGAGATCAACGTCGGGCATCTCATACGGGGTCCATGCGAATACTTCTGTGTTCTTGTTGAGGAGTTTAACCATCTCATTCCGATACGTGTCAGGAAGTGAGGAACCGACAAGGAAAAAATGGGAGCCATCTTCGGTGATAGGGATGGTAACGAGGTCTTCTACTGCTTTCTCGTCGGCTGGTCTGCAGAAGTCTTCCAAAACTGGGGCCTTGGGAATTTCAATGATGTTAACCATGGAAGTTTGCTTACTGTTTCAGACCGCGTTGACATAACATCTCTTGGCTGTGGTTTGATCTCCATATAGGTCCTCCTGGCGTCCATTAGTGCCGATAAAGTGGACCACCTGGTGATAAGTGGAGGCGATAGCCTTCAGCTTATGGAGCCAAGTGCGTCAGACAATTGCGTTATAAGGGCTAGGAACATCGACCACGACGAATTCAATGTCAAGAACCGTCGACCCGGCACGAACACGGAGAGTGATTAGGCCAGGGGCCAAACTGGAGCCCCGTTGAACCCGATAATGGGGACTTCGGAGGGATGGAGGTTGGTGTTGGGGATCTTCAGGTCTTTGATTAGAGAATAGTACATGACCTCAGCTGAGCTGCCTTGGTCCATGAGGATGCGTCGAACGTTAAAGGCTCCGATCCGGAGCGTAACAACGAGGGCGTCATTATGTGGGAGCTGAACATGGTCGAGATCTTTCTCGGTGAAGGTAATCATCCACTTGGAGCCATCGCCAGTTCTGGCACGCTTTTGCTCTGGACCGACCAACATGACTTGTTTGGAAGATGAGGCATCATTCAGCTCGGCACGAATGATACGGGCGGCTTCGGAGTCCAGAGGGCCATGGATAACATGGATCGTTTGAACTTCTTCTTCGGTGTTGCTTTCGGCACGCTGTGCCCGAGCCCTCATCTTCTCGTGATCGATGAAATTACCAAGGTAAATTGCTCCAAGTAGGCCTTGAAGGGCTTGCAGGCCAGGTAAAGTGACCTTGCTCATTGTGGTAGCTGCATCGGACGATGGGGTTCTTGATTTTCCCATTTTTGGTTCCTAGCTTTTGATTCGGGAAGGAGAAGAAAGGCTGATCCTTCACTTGGTCGATGATCCGGTAAATAGGCATGGTGAAAACGGTTTTCTCAGCGTTGAAATCGCTTGGCTTCGGTGCCTTCCTCTGGGACTGCTCGATGTTGTTGACCTGCTTTTTAGGGGTTGAAAAAGGTACGGGAATTGGAGTAGCCATCGAGGTGGCCGCTGTCTTTGAGCTCAAGCGCTTCCTAATGCCCCTCTCAAACTTGGATTCGATGACTTGGCACCAACCCTCGATGCGAGTCATGAGGGCTTTCATAGAGTTGGGCTTATGGCGAGCGAGGTCATCATAAACCTGTTGTCCTGGGAAGTGAGACCGAGCTTGAATCCTCGGGCCAAGATGACACCGTCACAGCCTTCTATTTCATTGAACAACTCCCAGTAGTGATCGGCGTACTACCAGAGCGTTTCATCATTTCGCTTGCAGAGGGCGAGGAGGGAATCGATCTCCTTTTTGTGTTTGTTGCTTGTGACAAACCGGGCCATGAAGGCATCGCAAAGGGAGTCAAACGAGGAGATTAACTAGGCGGGGAGCTGGTTGAACCATGTGAGACCCAGGTGGCCGAGGCGGGCAGGAAAAACCTTGCACAAGAAGGCATCGTCCGAAGGCTCGTTCCGAAGGAACAAAGACATGAAAAGTTTGTATTGTACCAAATGAGTGTACGCCTCGGTCTTGCCATCGTATTTGGCAATCTTGGGTTGGGTGAATCCCTTTGGGGGGGTGACTGAGTCGATCTCTCCTGTGAAAGGAGAGGTCGTGAGTCGATTGAGTCTGGCGTCATGATGAGGTCGGATCAAACGGTCGGAACCTTCTGGACCCTCAGTCGTTGTACGCTTCTTTGGGACAAGTTGGTCCAACCCTTCATACTTCTTTCTTTTCGGGGCGACGGTAGCTGACTTCTAGGAGAGCGTTCGTGGTGGTGCTTTTGGTAGCTATCTCGAGTGAAAGGCTCGAGGCGCTCGGTGACTGGGCTTCTGCTACGAGCATCTGCAAGGAGTGAGACGACAGGGCTTTTGGCTCGAGCACTCTTCAGACGCTCACGGTATCCCTAGCTCTAGAGCTCCAAGAGGCCGTCGTATCCCCTAGCAGCCTTTGTAAAGCTAGGGGTGGACTCACGGTGCCCTTTGCCGACTCGAATTGAATGCGTGGATAAGGCAGAGACACTTCCTGCTCTGAGCCTCTCGAAGGCAGATGGTTTCCCTCGAAGTTGCTTAGGGGAACGGGAACAGGAACGAGAACGTTCCCTATGCAACGCACCCCTTGCGGTTCGATCACCCTCCGCTCTGGAGGAGATGTTTGATCTCTTCCAACTCGTCCCGGGCATGTTTGTCTCGTTCCACGACCATTGTGAGGTTGTCGATCTTCTACTCCAGGTGGCGGGTGTAGAGTTTGAAAGATGGACCTGTGCCTGGCATTGAGGTTTCGGTACCAACTCCGATGGAGACATGAGCCTTCCCTAGGGCGTTGGCCCCGCTAGAGGCCAGGTTGTGGTCTCCGAGGGGTCTGAGCCCGAGGGTGGTATCACTGCGGTGCGTTTCTTCGACCTCAACCATGCCTGGTCTAGGAACGCTCAATGGAGCTTTTTGGGAAGAAGGAAGATGACCTTTGAGAGGATGGCTAGGTCCCCAGCAGAGTAACCAATTGTAGGGGTTCGATTTGTTGGGACCTTAACCGTGGTTAGAGCTAGGTTCCTTCCTCCGCAGGTTAGATTTTACTTATAATCTAGACTTAGGATTGACTAAACATGGGAAAGACTATTTCTTTTAGCCTAGCTATCATTTTCTTTTACTTGTAAGACTTACTAATTAGGATATAATTGCCTAGAATTTTCCTTTAAAGCCTTAAAAATCCTTCATGATCGATCACATAGTCTTGCACCTAGGATGGAATGACAAGAGAGGGGAAGACTTTAGCATGCTAAAAGTTGGATTGGACATGACCATGGAGCAAATAAACCATAGAAAGGAGGGAGGTACTCACTTTCCTATAAATAGGACTCTTTGTCAATCCATTCAACTCACACCTTCAAACTTCCAACTTATCTCTATAGAAACCTTGTATTTGTTCTTTGTTCTTGGTGTTCTTGAGTCTTCAAGAAAACCCAAGGCCGCCACCAAACCACCACTCGACCACCCCTCGATCCAAAAAAGTTTAGTTGATTCGTGGAAACTTTGTGTCTAGGAAACATAAGGTCTTTCCTTTCTCTTTCGAAGCTACCGTAAGCTTACAGTAAGAAGTCACTTCGTTCGATAGCCACAAATCGACGTATTTTCTTTCCGTAGCCATACCATCCGCCAAGAAGAACGGTAGAATATTTCTACTCATTTTCTTTAGTAAAAAAAATTAGTTATATTTGTTTTTTGTTTAAAAAAATGCATGTTAAGTTAAAGTATTAAAAATACCTAGCAAACTTATTTTACTAAAATTTTGAAATGAAATATGATCATGTTGAAATCTTGACTTTTATTCCAAAAAATATATGTTGTTTTGAACTTCCCAAAAAGGAAGAAAGGACGGATTTTTGAAATGTAAGAAATAATAGTTTGATTGGTAGCCTGGTTACTTAGATTTTTTTTAAGGAGGTTATGAGCATGTATACATGTTTTTAGTTCTTAATTTACTTGTCTTGATGTTGAGTTATGTGCATAGCTTGTTGAATTTATTGACTAGTCGATGGATTAAACATGAAAAATACCATAGAGTCGGATGATCTTGTTATTTTAATTATTCTAGTTTAGTTTCAAGATTACGATCAATGATGCATGTTTACGAGACACCGTACATAGTGTTCTTATGTGAAAAGTTCGACTGCGGAGTCCTTGCATGAAAATGAGACACGAAAATCAAGGAAGTCTATAAACATGACACGTAGGGTGTTGATAATGAAAATACGTGTTTTAAAAAGGAAATATTTTTGAAACGACAATGTGGCCGGACTTAGTAGCCCATTGTGTTTGTGTGTGTGTGCCAATGGGAACTCGGGACGGCAAAACCATTGTGAGGATACTCACGAGCCCGGAACGGCAGAACCGAGGTTGGGTGTGTAAAAATAATTTTGGTGTTGATCATGAAAAGACATGTTTTAAAAAGGAAATGTTTTTGAAACCACAATGTGGCCGGATTTAGTAGCCCATTGTATGTCTGTGCGTGCGCGCCAATGGGAACATGGGACGGCGGAACCATTGTGAGGATACTCGAGAGCCCGGAACGGCGAAACTGAGGTTGGATGTGTAAAAACGATTTTGGTGTTGATAATGAAAAGACGTATTTTAAAAAGAAAATGTTTTTGAAACCACAATGTGGCCGAACTTAGTAGCCCATTGTGTGTGTGTGTGTCAATGGGAACCCGGGATGGTGGAACCATTGTGAAGATACTCGGGAGCCCGGAACGGCAGAACCGAGGTTGGGTGTGTGGCTTGGTTATCTGCGGAGAGGAGCCAATGCAAATTGTGTGCGGGAACCCGGGACGGCTGAACTATTGCGAGGATACTTGGGAGCCCGGAACGGCGGAACCGAGGTTGGATGTGTAGATGATTTTGAAAATGTTGATTTGAAAAATGAAAAGTAAAATCGTAAAAAAAAAAGTGAAAATAATGACACGGTCTACGAATATGTTGCGTAGGAGAAACTCTAATTACACGGGTACTAACGCCAGTTGAATAGTGAATGTGCATGTGCTATTGTTAATTTCTTATCTAGGAGTTGTTGAATATGCATGTGCTATTTGGAAATTGTTGAATTTACATGAGCTAATATACTACTTCTATGCCCTGTTGTTTATAATTATGGGTTAGCTCACAATGTTACTGTTGTAACTCTGACATATTATACTGGGGGCACCGCTGATGTAATGTGTCAGATTTTGTAAAGGGCAGGGTGAGCTCTATACTTTGGAGGCTTTCAGAGCCGAGAAGCTGGTTAGGATGGAGGAGCGGGTAGAGGAGTAGATAAGAACCCTAGTTTCCCTCTCTTTTATTGAATAAATGTACTATTGCGAGAATTATGCTGTAATAATGAGTCAAACTCTATTTAGGTTTTCAATAAAAACAGTTATTTAACGTTCCCAAAATTCAGGGCATTACACACACACAGAGAGAGAGAGAGAGAGAGAGAGAGAGAGAGAGTGTTTCAAAAACTTCTAGTTCTTATTTCAAAATTTGGCTCTTTTTTTATTGCAATAAAATTTTATTATTTTCTATCTTTTCATAAAAAAGGAGAGTTGGAATATGAAAGGTTAGAGAAGATTAGCCCGAGGACTCTTCTCACCCTAGGATTTATGAGTGACAAGTTTGGGCCGTTAGATTTATGTACACATGATTCAAATACTGAGCTATTTTATTTTATATATATATATATATATATATATATATATGAAATTGCCCATGCCTGAAGGCATGAGGCAATGCATTTTGGAAATGACTAAAATGAATTATGGTTCTTTACTATTGACCACTCCCGCCAACAAAAGTAAGTTTTTCCGAAGAGTCTTTTCCAAATAAGGTTAAGGCAGAATATATCTAGCTTATTACCCATGCCTGAACACTTACCTATTATACTCGATTAAAATGTTAACCATATATGTAATAATTGTTCTCGTGCCTCAAGGCATAACGCAACACGTTCTCAATAGAACTACAATTGAACTAAGCTCCACTATTTTTAAAGACCCCACCAATATTGAGCTCGACTTCTCTAAAAAGTCGTTCTTTTAAAAATAAAAAAGAGAGAGAGTTGCAAATAGCATCTTTCTAATTAATTTTTAACAAGTGATTTTATGAAAAATACAATCACCAATGAACTTAAAAGCTTTCTAATTTGATCTGCTTTCTATTTTTTTATTAGAAGTAAGAAAAATACTTGTTAGTATGTTCCAAAAGTGCCTTTTAAAGAGGGTCAAATACTACCAATAATTTATTTTTTTTGGGTCAACGGAAGAAGCATATCTATTTAAAAAAGCCATACAACATCTACATATTTTTATAAGAATACAGATCAGGTCATACGGCATTTACAGATTTTCACTCAAATACAGATATATAAAGATACAGCCAAGCCATAAAAATATACAGGAAAAACAAAGAGACGAAGCTGATATCTAGTGCCTAAGCAAGAGCCAGTAGGAATGTACAATTAGATGTAGCAACACTCAAACTTTATTTTTTGCCATTGGGGGTGGTTGAACACCGGTGCTCATATCACACCCAAGCCTAGGTAACATATCGTTCGCCCAACAACTAACCAAACCGAAAAATAAAAGAGAAAGCAAAATAAAACATAGTGGGGAGGTTCCAGCACAACCAGAGCATTCTCACTTTAAGCTCAAATATTGCAATCCATCACAATGGGAACACTTGAGTACATTTCAATTGTCTGCACCTTTATTTACGAATGAAACGCATTTTGCACCATACCAAAAAACAAACTCAAGTACTTCTCCTAAAAAATTTATATGAGCTTAAAAAAAAGTTCACGTAACAAATTTAGGAAACAAAATATAGAATTAAATAATTAACAACCAATCGATCCAAAACTATCTGATAGCAATAGCAAGAAGAAAATGCATAATGAAATGGGATTTCAAATCAATTCCCCCTTTTTAATAGAGGCAATCACTGATAGACCAAAATAGTCGCGGATAGCTTGCAAACATTGGTGTTGATCAAGAAGATAGCATGGGGTCGCACAGCATCCTGCCCGACAACTTAATCCCACCTCTAGAGGCGGACATGAGAGGAGTGTCTTTCAAGAGAGTTTAGTTGGTTTTTCATTTTCTATTGCACAAAAAAAAAAAAAAACTACTGATAGATAAAAAAAAAAATACACAACAAAAAGGAAAACACACACACCAAAAAAATTGAAATTGATCAACCGATAAACAAAAATATAACATTCTTACCATTTTGTTTAGTTTACGATATGCCTTACACTAATTTTACTTTCCACCTTCCCATAACAAAGAGAGTTGAGATAGGAAAAGTTAGAAGATTTCCTTGATATGAGAGAGTGCTAAGGTTTCAAAAACTTCCCTTTCTTATTTCAAAATTTGGCTCTTTTTTTTGGCATTGAAATTTTATTACTTTCTATCTTTCCATAACAAAAGAGAGTTGGAATAGGAAATGAAGATTGAAAATAAGCCTAGGACTCTTCTCAGCCGTCGGATATATGAATGATAGGTTTGGGCTGTTAGATTTATGTACATTGGATTCAAATACTAAACTGTTTTATTATACAGATACAAAAGGGTGAGTTTTTCTCTGAAATCAGTGCGTGGTGTCCCTCCGATTCTAACAAGTGGTTGAATCAAAGCATGGGTCGAGGAAGAGAGTCACCGAAAAAATGCCACAAACTCACTGGTTCAATTTCTGGAAACAAAACAAAACAAACAAAAGTGCTCGAATGTGTTTTTTGAGCACAGATCCTAGTTCCACACGGTCAAACAATGGCAACCAGGGCTGGCCCAATGGGAAGGCCCAAGAGGCCACAACCTTGGGCTTCTACATTTTGGGCCAAAAATGGGGCACCCCTTCCTAGATAAGTGTGTGTGTGTGTGTACACACAGTTCTTTTCAGGTCTGGTCGCCCGAATTTTCTTATGGTCCGGATTTGTGTCTTAGCCATTGGATTGCAATGATCCGAGCCAGTCAATGTGTTCGGAACGTGATTTTAAAGGTACTCTCGAGAAATCAGCAAAAAAAATGACCGGAAAGGGCTTGATCCCAGCAATTTTTTATTGAACCGTTCAATAAAAAACTGTTCAGATCAAGCCTTTTCCGATCATTTTTTTTGGCTAATTTCTCGCGAGTACTCTTAAAATTACGCTCTGATCACATAGAGCGGCTCGGATCATCGAAATTCGATCGGAAAATTGGAGGTCCGGACGGTTCAGACCGTAAGGCGTCCGGACCTGAAAACAACTGTATATATATATATATATATATATATACACACACACACACACACATATTCTGTGCGCAATTATAATATAAACTCCTTTGTTATTTTAGTAGTAAAGTGTTTGTTTTTCCACATAAGATGCCTGGGTTCAGTAAGATACTTTTTTGAAGTGTCTTTTTGCCCAGAAAAAATTCTTTTGTCACACAAAATGAAGTGTCTTTTTGCAAAAAAAAAAAATTCTTTTGTCTCACAAATTGAGGGCTACTATGATTCAAACCTAAGTCAACTGAATATGATTGCAGGCCGGAATATTTACCATGTTTAATAGTATGAACGAAAATGATATATAAATAAGTATTTCTGTTTATTATTTTTAAATTAAAAAATTTATGTATGGCACAATTGCACTATTTGGCCTACGGTATCCAAATACCTTGAGCTGACCCTGATAGCAACAATATGTTTGCCATCAGGTTTCGTCATCGAAAGAAGTCTCATGGGCGCTTTGTAAGGTGGAGGCCGGAGGCGGCGTGGGGTTCAAAAAATTTGTGAGCGAAATTGGCCCCTAGCTTAATGACTCATCCACTCTCTTTTTATTATATTAAAAAAAAAAACCAACCAAATTTCCCCCGTTTTTTGAATTCAAAAAATTTGTGAGCGAAATTGGCCCCTAGCTTAATGACTCATCCACTCTCTTTTTATTATATTAAAAAAAAACCAACCAAATTTGCCCCCGTTTTTTGAATTTATGACAAGGTTGGGTGTAAAAAATCTGACCCTACTTGCGTAAAGTGTCATTGGTTAACAAGGGAATTAAGCCCGCCACCACCCTAGCCTAGGAGGGTTACCGCTCTAGGATGGCTATTTTGCGTTATTTTTTTCAAAAGTCTTAGGTACCCAAATATATACCCCTAAATTATCTCAAATAGACTTTTAAAGATATTTATGATCATTAATAGACTTTTATTAATAGTAAAAAATACTTGTTCGGAGTAATTTCGGGATATATTTTTCAGAGTACCTAGCATTGCTTTATTTTTTTCCATTGAAACACAATATTGTTAGAGATGTTAAATCAACGCAGCTAACGGGCGCTTTATTACACTGCTTAGGGTTGGGCACCAAGTTGAAGGGCATTTTAGGGTTGGATATCCAACTTTCATCCAAAATGTCAACAAATGTTAACAGATTTGGATGGAGGGGGTGAAGTTGCTCAGTTTTGATAGTTGACGGGGTCATGTTGGCCAGTTTTTCAATAGAAAGGGTGATGTTGTAAAAAACGCACTACTAAAAAAAGTAGAAAAAGATCTTGGTCATCTAGTGTGGTCTTTCACTTTTAATTTCACATTCAAAATCGTGGTCTATCAAGGTGTAACTAAAAGTCACTATATTTTAATCATAGGATATATAAAACTGTGATTAAAACTCATTAAAATTGTGACTAAAAAGGTAAAAATGGTAATTAAAAATGGCAAAACCATGACCTTTAACAGCTTAACATCTCAGTTTTATTGTAAAACCGTGGTTGTTTAGAGAGAAATAATCTCAATTTTTGAAAAAATTGAGGTTAAAAGTGGCATTCCAATGGGAAAAAAGTCCCACGTTCTTTCTTTTGGTAGGTTTTGACCTCAGTCTCCTAAGTTTTGCGCAGAAGTTTCAACCAACTGCACCACACACACACTTTTCAATATATAATTGAAATATCTAATATACTACATATGCTTTTAACATTAAAATATATTAATTTCAAACGTTATTTTGAACATTTAAATATTAAAATTTGTAATTTTGATAAACATGAAAATAGCCATTGTGTTATTGTTCAAACCCTATTTGAATTATCTGAATCTGAGTTCTGAATAAAGAGTTATGCTCGACATACATTTGGCGACGAAATGCAACCTTCATAAATTTTGTCACTAAAGGTACCCATTTGGTGACAAAATACTTTTCATCACCGAAAGCGCCCCATTTGGCGACGAAATATTTTTTGTAGAATGGTTGAGAGTGAGAGAGACAAACGAGAATGGAGGATGGAGTTTCGGAAGTCGATCGTGACATTTATTTTTTCAACTTTTTCTATATAAGAATTTTCTTCTCAGTCCAAATAAAAAAACAAGATGTATTCTCTAATTTACGATCTCAGTTTCTAGATGACTGAGATTAAAGGTTCTTTTTATCTCGATTTTTTTGCAATGAGATATATTCTTTCATATTCAATCTCAATTTTTCGAAAACAATATCTATTCTTTAAGTTACAATCTCACTTTTTAAATTACTGAGACTAAAAAAATCTTTCCATCTCAATTTTTTTTGTATATATATAATTGAGTTTAAAACTATAGTCCATAATATGTTATTATGTTTTTACAAAAGATGAGATCTTAGTTTTTGGACTGTGATCTTTATGCCATTTTGTAGAGTGCAATATTGAACATTACCCTCCCCTTATTGATCGAAATGGTGTAGGTCCCACCCGTAGAATACATTTTTTTGTAAACATGACATCACTTTGTGGTGAGATTCGTACCATTTTCAACTAATAGAAAGGAGGGTAATGTTTCACGCTCTTAAGTGGAGGGCGGACAAAACTCAAGTAGTGACGTGATAGTTGGGGGGTGTTTTTGAAATTAAGCCATAAATTCGTGATCTTTTGAGCTATTTTTTTTTTTTTTTGGTTCCATTTCAGCTCACCGCTTGTGTTCTGATCTTCTATAAATGAAGCCCCAAACAAAAAAAAAAAAAGGACAAAAAAACGTATCCCCTATGAAAAGTAAATTATGTCTTTAATTACTACTCGTGAAATAGAGGACCGACTGAGGGCGTACTCAAACAACGGACCACATGTTCGTGAAAGTGTTGGGATAACTTCAACGATTTAATAAATACATGGAACAAATCTGATTTTGGATGATATATGTTAGAAGGTTAGATATAGGGCGGGTTTGCGATAGTTTTTTTTTAATAATATGGTGTGTTTGCGAAAGTTTATCACTGCGATTAGTTTTTCCTAAATTTTAAAATTGAGATTGTTGATTCAACTTTGAATTCTAGATTTTTATATTTTCGGGAAGCTAGGAATAGTGTTTGCCGCAATCTTGAATTACGGATTAAATGTTCAAGAAGCTCAAGAGTAGTACTCGCCGTAAAAGTTTCAAAATAAATTTGGTGTTGTGAAGTAGCCATTTTGTTCTTGACCTAAGGGTAATTATTAGACTGGCAATGAATATTTTTATCTTTTCACTAATTATACCTTCTAAGAAGTTGGCCAAGTGAGAGCAACTGCCTTTTCTCTTCTTTGTCTCTCTAGACTTTTACCAAAGATACCCTAGCTGCCATTGTTTGGTTGGGGGAGAGGCGCCACATCCTCCCCTGGTCGCCTCTCTCTCTTTCTCTTTCTTTTTCTTCTCCTTTTCCCTTGCCGGCGCTTCTCTCCTCTGTGCATTATTGTTCCCCCCCTCCTTCTACTTCCTTGTTTCCACCTCCCTTTCCCCCCCTTTCTGGTAAGATCCCGCCGGATAGTCTGTTGGGTGTATCCTATTCCGCCGGCCTTCTGGATCCCGTTGTGGACCGCCGTTCTACCTTGTTGGAGGTAGCCGGTCTCTTGCTAGTGGCGCTTTGGCCGTTTCGGGCAGTGGCTGGTGCAATTTTGCTGGGCTGTTAGTGGCGATGTTGTGAATGGATATGGTGTGTTGGGACTGGGCATGTCGGTAGTAGGGGCTGTCGTGATTCTTGTGGTTGGTGCAGTGGTTGTGGCAGCGGTGCTGCGGTGGCTGTTTTGAGTGTTTCAGCAGGTTAGGATTTTGGTTTGGTGTTTCATTTTTGTTTTGTTTGGTTTATGTCCGGATGTTGAGGCCGATTTCTGTCTAGATGTTGGGTCTGGTTTTTGTCCCGGTGGGTGTAGAGACCCGAAAAATCTTAATTATTGAAATGCCTATTAAATCTCTAATTGGAAAATTGTGGTTTATTTGGCGTCTAATTAGATTGGGGATTGAAGTGATAGAATGGAAACTTGAGAGAGTGTGGTGTGATAAAAAGATATATGAGTATATATATTTGGGGTGTGTATTAGGGGATCATTTTCATCTCCCCCTTTCTCTCTCTCCCTCAAGTCTCCTTTCTCTCTCTAGCCGACCATCTCTCTCTCTCTCTCTCCTTCTCTCACTATAAACATCACTTCATCTCTCAAGAACTTCACGAATCAACCTCCCTCCGACCTTCCAATCGCGTTCTCGAGCTCGAAAATCCTGGGGTCAAGCTTGGAGCGAAGCTTTGAGGTTCGAAGAGGCTAGGGCTTATTCAAATCGCTTGGATCTTTGTTATCATCGCGAGGTAGGGACTTCTTTACCTCTTTTATGTGTTTATATGTTGTTATGGTGTGAGAATTGAGCTTTGATCATCTCCTTTTGTTCATTTGAAAGCTGTTAGAAAATTGCAGAAATCGCTCGAAATCGCCTAGGGATCGATCCCCCTTTGTTTTGCCTTCATCCAGTGACAGCAGGGATTGATCCCTGATGAGGGAGGGATCGATCCCCCTCCCCTCTGGACAGCTTTGTGTTGTTTTGCTTCTTTTCGACCTTATTGACTCCTGATCATTTCTAAACCATTTTTGGACACTTCATAATCTATCTCAAACATGTCAATTGACTTCCTACGATAGATTGATGATATCCTTGGTCCATTGGCCTTCCGTTAGTAAGAAATGAATAAGGAATTACTTAGTTAAAGCTTCATTTGAATGTATCCTATTGATTGTTGGTACTTAGAATGTTTACGGCGCATTTATGACAACATTGGCGTACTGGATGATGTCTCATCTATGAATGTGATCATGGGGGAGTCTTAACTTGCATATTGTATGAGAAAGTAGTTGTTTGAGTCGAAAGTAGATTTTGAGAGTCTCGTAACGCAATTGGTGGTAATACGAAGACTTAGACGGGTCTCGTAACGCAAGGGGTGGTAATACAGTGGCCTGAGTCATTAGGGATCACTGTGACACAAGGGGTGGCAACACGGTAATCCTCGTGGAGTCATGGTAACGCAAGGGGTGGAAATACCGATGGTGGAAATTTGGGATAGCGAGTCGTGCTGAGATTGTAGAGTGCATGAGTCTTGTGAATTGTGTGACTATTTGTGATAATGGCATATCTTTGAACAATTGTAATGAATGTTGATACACCTATGGGTCAATCGTTATCTCTTGATTGAACTACATCTCCTTGTCATCTCATTTGGCACTTGTCTTCATATTTATACATAGAATTGGTAAAGATTTTCCTACTGGGCTAGTATAACTCAACCTAATCTTTCTTTTTAGGTTCAAATGCCGGTCAATAGCTCACATGAATTGTATGCTTGGAAGTGAAAGAATTTTTTGGAAGCTAACATCATCTTTGTAATTGACTTTCTTTTGATAAAGATGAGTCTGTAATTATTCATTCAAGAATTTCTTTTTACCTAATAGTTTCCTTCTTATAACTTAATCGTACTTGTATTTAAGCTTAATTTGGGCCGAAGTGCCAATGTTGTAAACTCTTTAAACTTGGGAACTTGTTTGTAAGGTTAAACAGGTGGGAACTCTTTTGGGTGTTATTATTGTTATGCGAGGATCTTTTATCGAAATGGATTATTTATTTATGTTGAAAATCGAGGGCGTGACAAATTTGTATCAGAGCGTCTAGGTTTGAATATTTTGAGACCGTGGGGTGACTCCAAGTCTTATGGGTTCAAAATGTCACGTCTTCTTGCATGTCACATGTGTGCTTGTGTGAATTGACATTACTTGGCTTATGTAGCATTTCAATATAGTAGAGTGGCGTAGAGTTGTTTTGACCCGTGTTGGGATAGTTGGAGGCTTAGACCTCATGAAATGATGTTGTTATTGACGAACTTGGGATAGTTGCAGGCTTAGACCTCATGAAATGATGTTGTTATTGATGAACGTTTCCTTATTATAACTTGTAGTAAGATGCCTCCAAACATGCGTGCTAGAGCAGGTAAGGTTGAAAGTCAGGGTGGTCATTGCCGTGGCCGTGGTCATGGCCAAGGGACGCCGAATGAGGATGAGGTTAGTCATCATGGGGAGAATTCGGGGGAAGGGACCGGACACGGTCGCGGAGAGGAAGTACCAATCGTTCAGAATCCTTTTGCTAGGGATTTTGTTGCGGCTCTCGCTGCTGCAAACCTTCTAAACCCAGCTCCTAGGGAAAGTGTAGATAGTTGTACCTTGTCAGCAATGAGGGAGTTTAGTCTTAGAAATCCACCTATGTTCGATGGGTCGAGCAATGACTTTCTTGTGGTTGATCATTGGCTAACTCATATTCAAAAACTCTTCAGCGCTCTTAAGATCACAGAGGATGACTTGCAAGTCAACATTGTGGTTGTTCAACTAACCAGGGAAGCGAATGAGTGGTGGGAATTACTGCTAGAATCACGAAAGAATGCAAGGAGGGCGGCAAGCATCACGGCACAAGCAAATGAGCCAGATGTGAAGAACTTGACTAGGGCTGAATTTGAGGTGCTCTTTGAGGAGCAATATTTTCCGGAGATGAGTCATGATCAGTGACAGACGAGTTTGAGAAGCTAGAGCAAGGGGATATGACAATGTCAGAGTTTGCATTGAAGTTTCAATCATTGTCCTGTTTCGCGCTGGAGTTGGTGGCTTCTGAGGAAAGGAAATGGAGGCGGTTCGAGAAGGGCTTGCATGACACCGGTGAAAAAGTTTGTTGTGGCACAACAGAAAGGGAGGTTCTTTAAAGTCGTTGAGTATGCGAGGAGCATCGAGACACCTAAGGAGGCACATAAAAATACTAAGGTTTGGGAACTAAGGCAACCAATGGGGGCTATGAGATCTTCTTCAGGAAGTTTCGGTAGTCAAGGGAGGAAGAGACAATGAGATCAAATGTCGACTTCGCAGGGTCCGTCAAACTTTAGGCCTCCACCTTCTTCTTTGTTCGGGACTCGGTGGTTTTTAATAGACCTTTGATCGAATGCCAAGAGTGTGGTCAGGCAGGGCACATTCGCGCCCAGTGTTCGTGACTTTTGAACACATGCTTTACTTATAGGAAGGGTGGCCATTTTGCAAGGAATTGCCCACATGGAGAAGGGACACGTTGTGAGTCTAGTTCGGTGCAACAACCAAGGGGTGGACAGGGTTCTAGACGGCAAGCATTTCTGGGTAATCAGAGGCAGTAGTAGCCTCACTTCCATCAAACCACGTCATCTCAGGGATCTTAGGTTGTGTAGGATAGGTCTGATTTCTGAATGGACAAATACCTTTAGAGAATAGATGTGCCGGAGAGGTTGTAATAGCTATGGAAAGGGATGAAAAGAGTGATCTAGAAGGGTGAAAAAGAAGTGCAGGGGTGAACAGAGAGGATAGGCAGTGGAGACCCGAACCTTGAAATCCTAAGGAGGAAAGACAATAGAGCTTCTGAAAGAGGATAAGACCTCATTAAAAATCAGTGCTCACCAACTTTCTCTCTCTAGGGAATGTTCACAATGTGCTTTATCTCTGAGGTTCAATGAAGAGACGTTCATATTTATAGACCGCACGAGCTAATGCTCGGGCACCAAGTGGCGCGCTGATAAAATGACACATGTCCCTTTTGTCAGCAGCGAGGGAGGCCAAAGTGATGAGGATGGTGATGATGAAGACCACAGTGGTGATGACAACAGTAATGAAGGTCCGAGTGATGGTGAAGAAGGCAATGGTGTTGAGGATGAAAATGACGGGGATGGAAATGGTAATGATGGCGATGGCGACTAAGGTTGCGATGGTGGCGGAGGTGATGGTGAGAATTTGGGTATTGACACTACGCACCTCGTAGTTGATGAGGATGAAGAGGATGATGATGCATCGGGTCTGATACCCCGTTGGAGGATTCCGACAGAGGGGCTCCTCTCAATTCCAGACATCAATGCCACTCCGCAGCTACCCCACGAGAGGCAGTAAAGTCTGCCTTCGACCTTTTCCATAGGCGTGTCAACGTTCCTCCTGTTGGTGACCTTGCCACGCACTTTCAAGCACATGATGCGGCAGTGGGGCTTACAAATCTGACTTTCGTGGAGGTCTTTGAGGACTTACAGGATGACTCTCCGATATCTCTTGGGACCCCACAGGCGGGAATATTGCTGGCGACTTTGGTGAGGGGAGCTCTTCGATAGTTGGAGGATCCATGTTGCAACAACAGGCTGAGGTGGTACAAGTCATGGACAAGAGGCGATTGAAGATGACTCAGAGGTGCGTGTAGTGGAGCCGCCCATCAGTAATGAGGAAGAGGTGCTTTCAAATGAGGCTTTCTTTGGCAGTTCTGCCATACTCGCGATGAGATCTCTTTCCTTTCCTTCGTTCGAGACCGCTTTCCCTTTACATTTTTCAAGGTCCGTGGCCTCTACAGTCTGACCATGGGTCAAATGCAGCTTGAGTGCCTTCACAACTTCTTACAGAGAGTATTAAGAACATAAGGGTGTGTGATTTGAGCCTCAGTCAGATTGAGGAGATCGGACTCACCGTCCAAAACTTTAACAAGCTGGGGTTTGATATCTGGTGGGTGTACAAGGAGCTTGAAGCTGCCAAGATCATGCGCTGGAGGTACTGCGATGGAGCAAAAGCAGCCTTGAAGGAGGCCCAAGTGGCTCTCGCTAGAGCGTGAGACGAGGTAGCTGCGGCCGAATCGGTAGTGGAGGAGCGCAGGCTGGCTTACGAGTGCGTAACGGAGGAGGCCCATCTTGGTGATAGACTCATTGATGTACCTCTCTGCAACACCGATCCTTTTCTGAAGAAAATTTTTGGTTGATAACTTCTCTTATTTTGGGTATTGTAATGCGATGACTTTGGGGAATATTTGTAGTAACTTTTGTGGTGACTTTTGGTGATGTAATGATAATATCGGATATTCGCAGTAGTTTTTGTGCGTAATATGCCTATGTTTTAAGAACATAGTTGATTGATATTACAACTGCCTGCTTTACTTTCCGTTGATTGCTTCTTACATTTTGTTTGCCTCCTTTTTCATGAAAACTGTTCATAAATGAACTATGGATAGCATGGCATGACGCCTTCTTTAAAGCTGAAAGCATATGATGTACCCTTACATCATGGGTAATACATCTTAATGAACTTAGCATTGATGGGACCAGTTTTAAAACCATCACTGACCCTTTCTAACTCGTAGTGACCACTGCTGCTGGCCTTGATTACTTCATACGGACCTTCCCACCTTGTAGTAAATTTTGGTTGTACCAGGTCCCTCATGACTGCAGTCGTAGACTTCCATACTAAGTCTCTGACTTGAAATGTTCACGGTACCACCCCTTTGTTGTAATACTTGGCTACTGGTTGCCAGTACTTTTCCTGATTCCTCACAGCAGTGCTCCTTCTTTCTTCCAAGGCCTTGAGGTCTGCCCTTCTTTCTTCTTGTGTCACCTCCGCCTGAGGGCTAGCCTCGCGGATGGCACGCTCAGCTTTTCGGGGAGGACAGTTTATGCCCCATAGACCAAGCTGAATGGACTAGCACGCGTAGCCTTGCGATGAGAGGTCCTGTAGGCCCATCATGCCACTGCCAGGTGGTCGGCCCATATCCCTCCTTTTTCGTCCAGCAGCTTGCTGATGATGCAGATGAGGGTTTTGTTGGTTGCCTCGGCTTGACTGTTGCCCTGGGGATAGTATGGAGTCGACGTGAGGTGACTCACTAAGTAGGACTCTAGAAGCTTCTTCACGTTTTTATTGATGAAGGGAGTGCCATTATCCGAAAGGATGACTTTGGGTTTACCAAAGTGGCAAATGATGTTTTCTATAATGAAGTTCGCAATTGCCGCGCCAGTAGCTTTGCCCAAGCTAACTACCTCTACCCACTTCGTGCTTATCTCAGTAGCGACTAAGATCCACTGGTTTCCTCTGGATGATGGGTGTATGGGCCTAATTAGATACATTGCCCAAGTATGGAACGGATAAAGGGCGCGAATGGAGTGCAGTTCCACGGATGGCGCGTGGACTAGGTTCCTAAATTTCTAACAAGCCGCACACCTGCGTACATGTCGCTTCAAGTCCGCTTCCATTGTAGGCCAGAAATACCCGAGATGGATCAACTGCTTGTATAGTTTCCTCCAACCCTGGTGTTCCACTTCGTGGACCTTTTGCAAAACTTCTTCAATTTTTTCGCAAGACAAATAGCGCAGAGGAATCCCATCTAGGGCGTATTGGTAGAGCTGCCCCTTTCCAAGAAGTAGCGCCGAGAGCAACGTTGAGCTTCTTTTGGATCTAAAGGAAGTGCTTCTTCACGAAGGAAATCAATGTACTCCTGCCTCCAGTCCAGCTCTTCCATAAGGCAACACTCCGCTTCTACCGTACACAACATGCAGTTTTGGCAAGTACGGAGGACCTTTGCGGTGTATTCTTTCATGCTAGGCCGGTAATAGCCCTACCTCTGAACTCTGCGGTATAGGGAGATCTCGTTCTCGCCAAAAGTTTTGTCATGGATCTGAAGCAACTTGCTCTTTGGTTCACCGGGGCCTACGCATCTTGCTAGCCACCCTTGGGGCCGGCGATAGTATAGCTCACCGCGTAGGATAGTAAACTAGGCCACCTCCGCGATGGGCAAGTTCCCTTTTCCAGAGACCAATTGCTTCAAGATGGGGTCGCGCCAGTCTTCCTCGCGGCATGCCCCGAGCTCATCTATGATTGATGGCTCTATCCTTCTAATGATCTCAATTGTCACTTTTTCTTCATCGAATTCAATTTTTGCCCCCAGCGTCGCGAGGGCGTCTGAGATTCTATTGTCTGAGCTTGGCCTATGGATTATGTCCACTGCCTCGAATCTTCCTATCAACCTTTGAAGTGTCGCCCTATAAGGCGCGAAGGTGGGCTCCTTCAGCGCGTATTCCCCAGATGTTTGGAGGATGATAAGTTTTGAATCCCCCACAATTTTCAACCGTGAAATTTCTCTAAAACTTGCTGCTAAGAGCCTCAAGATTAGAGCCTCATACTCTACTTGGTTGTTGGAGCATGCCTAGCCTAGCTTGTAGGACAAGTATTTCCTTTCCCTTTTGTCACTTTAAAGGACAATTCCTGCACCACCATGTGCTCCGCTCGCTGCCTGTCGAAGCTTAGCGTCCAGGATGCCTCACTTGGATTGGCCACGAGAGCTTCAAAACTGTCTCTCGGCAACGCCTTTTCTAATGGTTTGCACCGTTCGCTTGGAAATTGTGCAAGGAGATCTACTAGGGCTTGACACTTGATAGCCCATGGGGTGATGCATGTGATTTCAAATTCTGCCAAGGCCAAGAGCCATCTCGCGATCCTCCCGGATAGAGCCAGTCGCGACAGTAAGTATCTCACAGGGTCACTCCTGGTAACAAGCTGTATGGGGAATGACAGGAAGTAGTGCCTCAATTTCTGAGTAGTGAATACGCAGGCCAGGCAATGTTGCTCCACTGGGGTGTATCTCTCCTCTACTCCTTGAACGTTACGGCTTACGTAGTACACCGATCGCTCTGCTCCCTCTATTTCTTGAACCAGGAGTGCCCCAACGGATTTTGGCGGCGTCGATGTCAGGTACAGGTAGGGGTGTAAACGAGCCGAGCCGAGCTGAATATTGGCATGTTCGAGCTCGGCTCGATCAGAATTCGTCTGGCTCAAGCTCGGCTCGAGTTCGAATCGAGCCGAAAAAGTTCGGCTCGAGCTCGGCTCGACAAGTATGTACAAAGCTCGGCTCGGCTTGTTAGTATTCGGTTTGGAATAAACGAGCCGGCTCGGCTCGAATTCGAGCTCGAATTCGTCAACTTTTCCACTTTAATATTGAAAAATTGGCTAAACGAGCCGAGTCGAATCGAATATTGGCATGTTCGAGCCGAGCCGAGCCGAACCTATATATTTCGAGCTGAGATAAACCTGTTCACGAACCTATATATTGGCATGTTCAAGCCGAGCCGAGCCGAACCTATATATTTCCAGCCGAAACGAACCTGTTCGCGAACTTGTTCGAGCCGAGCCCTGCCAGGTTCGAGCTCGGCTCGTTTATCAAACAAGCTGTAAAATCGAGCTCGAGCTCGGCTCGTTTACCTTCGAACCGAGCCGAACCAAGCCCTTACCAAACTGAACCGAGCCGAACTCGCGAGCTGCTCAGTTCATTTACAGCCCTAGGTACAGGATGACAGGCTTCCCTTGTTGTGGTGCAATCATAGTTTGAGATGAGGCTAAGGCAGCCTTGACATTATCAGAGGCTTTTTGATGCTCGTCACTCCATTTGAACTCTGCCTTCCCTTTCAACAGGTCACTGAATGGCGCGGTTATCTCCGCTAGTGCTGGAATGAACTACCGCAAGTAAGACACCTATCCGAGAAAGCGCTTGAGGGACCGTTGCGAGTGCGGCGCAGTCATCTCCGCGATGGACCTTATCTTTGTCTTGTCCTTGTTGATCCCGTGTCTGTGCACCAAGAACCCCAAAATCTTCCTTGCTGTCGCACCAAAAGCGGATTTCAGCAAGTTCATTTTCATGTTAAACTTTATGCATCTCTCAAACACTTCTCCTAGTTGTTTCAAATGATCAGCACTCTCTTTTAACTTTACCACCAAATCATCCACATAGTCTTCTACTATGTGGTGCATTAAGTCATGAAAAATTGCAGTCATGACGCGCTGGTAAGTGGCACCTGCATTTTTTAGACCGAAAGGCATCACCGCATAGTAGAAATTTTCGAGAAGGGTGCGAAAGGTTGTCTTCTCCGCATCTTCAGGAGCCATCTTTATCTGATTGTACCCGCTGAAGCCGTCCATAAATGAGAACATTTGGTGACCCGAGGTAGCATCGACCAATGTGTCTACGTGCGGCTGTGGGAACTCATCCTTAGTGCATGCCTTGTTAAGGTCGTGAAAGTCCACGCAGACCCTAATCGGCCAATTCTTCTTCTTTACTGGTACAATGTTGGCTAGCCATGAGGGATATTGAATCGGCTGTATGAAGCCAGCCTTCCTCAATTCTCAACTTCTTCTTTTATGTTCTCCTCTAAGTCAGGGTTGTACTTCTGTTGCCCTTGCTTCACAGCCTTGGAGTTGGGGAACACATCCAAGTGGTGCGAAACTAGCCCTTCATCCAGCCCAGGCATCTCTTCATAGTGCCACGCAAAGACATCCGCGTACTTCCGCAACAATTCAATCAGCTTCTCTCGAGTTTCCCCTCCCAATGCCTTGCTTATAAACACAGGCCGCGGGGTTCCTTCGCCTTCTCTTAGGTTTATCTTTTCCAAGGCCTCTTGCTGCGGCCTAAGACCGTCTTGCATGCATTCTGGCGCTGGTTTTGGCTTATCCACCAAGTCTGGCTCGACTTCCACTACTATCACAGTGTGGGGACTGGCGACCCCGCAAAGGACCGTTGCCCCCGCGCACCGTCATAAGCAGTACACCGTCTTACCACCTTCTTGGATCTTAGTAACCTTCCTCAGGACTGCTAATGCCACCTTCGCGGCAGGTCGCTTGCTCGCGACCCCTCTTCTCTCTTCATGATGTTCTCCCACCTTGGGGCCTTGATACCTATGGGCTTAGCTGACACCACCTCCACTTCTTCTTCCATCTCAGAAAAGTAAACCGCATCGGGCAGGTGTGCCTCATCCGTGTGGAAAGGCGTTTCCGACGCGGCTACCGTGACCTTCTTTCCTGCCCATATTCCCTTAATGCACTGATGGTAACTCGACGGGACTATAGCATATTTGTGCATCCGACTCCTCCCTTGGATGATATTGTAGTTTGTCTATGCATCGATGATATGGAACTTTGTCACAACGCGAATGGTGCCTACCACGAGATCCACCACCACGTAGACGTAGCCCAAGGACCCTTTCTTATCTCCTCTGAATCGCGTGATTGCGACAGAGGACTTCACGATTTGGTTCTCTGGGATTTCAAGCTTCTTGAAGGCAGCGAGTGGCATGATGTTGATGGATGCCCCACCCTCTAGGAAACCTTGCTTCAATTCAACCCCTTTGACATGGGCTGTCACATAAAGTGGCCTATTGTGGGAGAATGTGACGCGACGGTCCACGTCGGAGAAGGTGATAAAGTTAGCTCCTTCTCGGATGGTTCGCGGCACTGAGCCATCCGCAGCCATCCACACCTGCTGGTGCGCTTCCACGATGTTCACGATGGACTTAGTGATTTCTGTTCTAGCTGCGGCTATGAAGCCTAACGCGTCATAGAACGCCTTGAACTTTGTACTTCCTTGTGACACATTGACTGCAGCGTCAGGGTCAGGGATGACCCTTGGCTGCTCGTGAGAAGCAATTTCGTCCATGTGATCATAATAGGAAGTCATACAGACCTCCTCGTCCGTGTACTCATCCTCTTCGGCAAAAAAGTTGTAATGGGCAACTGTTAGCACCTTGAGAGTCAAGGCTTGCTAAGCTTGGCTAGCGGTGGCACCTTGCACCCTAGCCAACCGGTGGAAACAAAAGGCATGAGACAGGCATGCCTTGACAAGGTGACCCGGCGGTGTCGGTTGGTGTCGGCACTGGTCCCTTAGACAAGTGGCAGTCGTGATGCACGTGAAGGCCCGATGATATCGAGGCAGGGATGCTAAACGGGAAGCAGGCTTGTGGGACAAGGCAATCGAGGAAAACGGCTAAGTATTGGGAAGCTGGGGTTGGATCACGAGATTGGCCAGGCAGCCTTGAGTTGGCTCGGGCAAAACAGAGGCAGACTTGAGTTGGCTCGGGTAAAACGGTTATTGACGGTTAACAGCATTCTGCACATGTTGCTGGGAGCATGGGACAGGTGTCCAAGGTAGGAAACGGGCTGCTTATGATGCTGGCAGCATGAGACAGGTGTCCAAGGTAGAGACGGGCAGTTATCGGCAGTTACAGCCAGGCAGTTTCATAATTCAATGTGCTGGCAGATTCTGGCAAAGCCAGCACAGCCCTAGGGCAGTTGGGGGTGTCAACTGCAAGATCATGGGTTGGCCCCATGATCTCATGTACTTAGTGGCCACGTTTTTATGATTGTAAGCCTATTTAGGCAAGGCATTTTCGTAGCCTAAGGCAGAGGGATGTTCTGTCTAGGCACTAGAGTGTTTCCTTTGTAAGTTGGTGCTTAATAAAGGTTGGGACGGTTCCCGTAACTCTTGTGTGTGTTTCTAGACGTTCAAACTTGTCGGGTGTGTGAGTAAACACTAGTTTGGCTGAGACCAAGTGCTGGGGTACTTGGTGCCATCACGGGTATATTTCTAGGCGAAAAACAGCTCCGTGACAGCAACCATATGGACAACACGCTCATGCTCAAGATAAGGATGGTCGTGCACATCGTTAGGGCGGCCATTTCCAACTCTCAGCTGATTGGCTTCCAGCTTTCTTTTGAAGATTCTCCTCAGCGTCCAACAATCGCTTGTTGGATGGTTCATGTGCCTGTGGTACACGCAGTACCTCGGACTCCCGCGATCCTGCCGCGATGGCTCGTGCTCAATTTCAGGCAGCCTGAGTACACCGTTAGTGACCCATTGCTCCACCAACGTCTTCACTCTTCCAATCTGCATGGATATTCTGGGACTTCAGCTGGTTCTTTATCCCTTCGCTTTTTGTGACCACCGTCGTTGCTACCACCCCCTGCCTCTTGTGCGACTGTGGCGCGGGAAGAGGCAGTAGCGACTATGAGAGAGTAGTTGGACTTCTAGTTATCCTTGAGAGGTGGCTTCACAGTATGGCGGAGGTTGTAAGCCGCTTCAAGGGGAGCTGAGAATGTCGGTATCTTGATGTTCACCAGGAGGACGCGATAGTCGCGTAGGATTCCATCAATGCATATTTCGACCAAGTGTGACTCACCCACTGGCTCGTGGCAGTTCACGGCTTTATCCTGAAATCGCTTGATGTAGTCAATGATATCCTCACCGTTTCGCTGGGTTTCCTTCACGAGGGACAATTTAGTGACCTTCTCGCAGACTTGGAAGAACTTAGTGTAAAACGTTTTTACCATTTCTGTCCAAGTTTCGATCGAATAAGGTTTAAGATTCCCATACCAAGTGTACGCTCGCAAGGTAAGGGATTTCGAAAACTCGCAAAGGCGGAGGTTATGGTCATCGGAATGGGCTCCAAGTGTTTCGATGAAGCGAACCACATGTTCTTGGGCACTGCCCTCTTTTTCGTCAAATTTGATGAACTTTGGGGGGGGGGGGGGGGGGTATATCCTTCTGGGTAAGGTAGAGAGAGAATGGCTATGGGATATGGGGGTTGTATATCGGGGTTGGGTAGGGAGGGAAGAGTGGCTTTGGTTTTCTCTTTGAGTAAGAGGGCTTAAACATCAGCTACAATGAGGAACTGATTCTGAGATTGGGCGTTGTTCTCAGCCTAGAGGGGCTGTTGGTAGACTAAACCGGTACCCATAACAGGGGCCGGTCCAGAGGCTTGGGGATTTAGGGGGTTTTGAACAGGGTTTGCTGGATTTGCCGCTGCTGCTACGGCTGTTGTTGCGTTTGGGACTTCTCCTGCAGCAAGCTACTGGGGTGTTACTAGTGGGACTGCTGGTGGTATCACCGGTGCTCTTGGAAGAGCTGCGGTGATGACCTCCGTGAGAGCAGTCATGGCAGCAATCATTTAATTTTGGCCATCTCGAACAGCTTGAAAGACTTCCATGGTGGCGTCTCCCCCTTGAGTGGAGGATCCATCGCCCTCTCCTAAGATCGGCCCGGTATTGAGCAGATTTTCCACCATGGCCGCCGGTGTGCGATTTTGGGGTTGTTGAACAGTCGGGGTTTCTAGACCACTTCTTAAGCTAACCATAACCTAAGCAACCTCCCCAACAGAGTTGCCAATGTAGGATAGGTCCGATTTCTGAATGGACAAATACCCTTAGAGAATAGATGTGCCATAGAGGTTGTAATAGCTATGGAAAGGGATGAAAGGAGTGATCTAGAAGGGTGAAGAAGAAGAATAGGGGTGAACAGAGAGGGTAGGCAGTGGAGACCTAAACTGAGAAATCCCGAGGAAAGACAATAGTGCCCCTGAAAGAGGATAAGACATCTTTTAAAATCAGTGCTCACCAACTTTCTCTGTCTAGGGAATGTTCACAATGTGCTCTGTAACGCCCCTAATTTTGGGTACGTTATATAGACAATTTTATTGAATATTTAAAGAGAGTCTAGCTCAGTATTACAACATAACTCTCACAAGAGTATCTTTATTTAAATACAGAAAGGAAACACTAGGGTTCCTATCTACTATTCCGCTTGTTCTTCCATCCTAGCCAGCTCCTCGGCTCCGAAAGCCTCCAAGGTGAAAAGTTCGCCATGTTCATCTATAAGATCTGACACATTATACCGGTGTTGCCACCAATATAATATGTCAGGGTCACCAAAGGTAACACTATGAGCTACAAAAGCCAATAGAATAAACCCTACCCACTAACTCTTAACTTACAAGCCATACACCATAAACTTAATGATTTTCACATAGTACATGCAATTTTAGCAAAACCGTTAACAATAACACATTCACATTCGCTAACCAAACTAACGTTGGTGTCCATGATTCTCTTTGTTTCTCCTATGCAACTTATCGAAAACCGTGTCACCAGTTTCCCTTTTTCCTTTACTAAATTAACATTTCAGAAATTATTTTTTACACAGCTAACCTCAGTTCCGCCGCGCCGGTCTCCCGGGTATCCTCACAATGGTTCTACCGCACCGGGTTCCCATTGGCACACAAAACTTTGCATTGGCTCCTCTTCGCGGATAACCAAGCTACACACCCAACCTCGGTTCCGCCGCGCCGGTCTCCCAAGTATCCTCACAATGGTTCCACCGCGCCGGGTTCCCATTGGCGCGCACACACACGCAACTCACATTACGCCACCAAGACTGGTCATAATGTAGTTTCAAAAATATTTCCTTTTGCGGATCACATTTCTCGATTTTCCACACCCTAGGTGTCATGTTTCTACTTTCTCGATTTTCATGTCTCGTTTTCATGCAATGACTTCGTGGTAGGACATTTCACATACGTAAACATAAATCATTCATTGTAAACTTGAAACTAAACTAGCAAAATCATCAAACTCTATATTGTTTAGCATGCTCATACTTCCATTAGCGAAAACAAGGTTGTTAACTATCATGCATTCCAACATTTTAAGTAATAGATAACCTTATATGCTTAGAGAAAACCGTTAAGAAGAAAGCTCTATGTTAAACTTTGAACTAGAGAGTAAGGACATTCTACTTTCCAACATTCGATTCTACGCTATACATGGAGTTAGTGAGCAAGAGATTCTACTTATACTTAGAGATAGAGGATAAGAAGATTCTACGTATACTTCGGCGGCGTAACGGCTCCAAAGTGCTTCGAAAGGAAGAGAGATGGATTTTCTCTTTCTAGAAACAACTTTGCTAACTAAACTAGGCTACTTTAAAGATCTAGGGGGTGGTTTTTGGAGGTTGTTTGGTGGTATCTTCTCAAGAACTTCAAGAAACTTAAGAACTTTGAACTTTGGTACCTTGATAGCTAAAAATTTCTAGAGAGAAGTTGGAGCAAGATGTGAAGGTGTGAGTTTAAGCTTGGAATGACTTGCTATTTATCGACCAAGGCTCTCCTCTCTCCCTCTCTCACCCGAATCTCCCTCTCTCCCTATATCTCATCTTTTTCTCACCTTTCATGCTTGATTGAAAGCTTGATGGGTTAGGTCAAGGGTTGCTTGCACATCTCCCATCTAGTTCTAGGCTTGCATGGCTAGATTCGGTACTTTGGATTTGATTTTTGGAAAGATTGGTGGAGGAAAGGAGGGGTTGTACAAGATTTGGTGATTAAAAGAACATAAAAGGACATTGGAAGATAGATTTTGCTTGGAGAAATGTATAACCATAGATTGAAAGGATGGAAGATCAAGGCAAGGTACAATCCAATCTCTCCCTCTCTTCCTATCTCTTTCTCTCTCTCCCCCTCTCTTGGCAATCTCTCTCTCTCTCTCTCTCTCTCTCTCTCTCTCTCTCTCTCCCCCTTGTACAATGTATATTATATAAATATGTATGAGTATGACCAAGTATGTATGTATATATATATATATATATATATATATAAGTACATAGTTACTATGTGATCTACCTAGATTTTCAAGTCATAATTTCTTATTAAAATAACCTAATGGGCACATGTTCCATTATACTATTATATATATACACACACATGTCCAAGTTTTCAAATATAAATGTCGGTACTATTAGGTACCATATAATCTATCAAGATTTCCAAGTATCAAATAAAATATATGGCCAAGATTTTCCTATTAGAATAATTCAAGAAGTACTAGTACTTATATATTTATTAGTGTACTTATAAATCTAGGAAATTAGATGTTCACATATCTTTAATGCATATAAACACATGGGAAAATCTAGGAAGTGATTTATTTAATAAATCCTAGTACTAGTAGTAAGACTAACTTATTATCCAATGGGTAATATTTTCCCTTGCATTTTTTGACCAATGGATAAAAGGAATAAGGTAATATATACTTGAATAATATTTGAAATAACCAAATGTTGTTTAGGCATGTGTATATAAGTCTATATACAACTATATATGAGTACTTTATCAAATCTAGCACAAAATATCTTTGATAGAAAATCTAGGTTTCCTATTGTCCAATGGATAAAAGTTTCCCTACCTTTTATTGTCCAATGGGTAAAGGTTCATCGATGGTTAGGAGAAAGTAACTAGATGAATTGGTAATTAGGTTTCTCCAACTAATTGGTTAGAAGCTAACTACATTAGCCAAGTAGGATCTCTAGCCAGGATATATAATTGTAAGACTAAGATCTAATTATGACGGATTGTGAAAAACTAACAAGAAAATTACAAAGCCATCCAAAAGAAATTAAAGAATTTTGAATAAACAATGAGATTTTTATTTACTAAAAATCGAAGTTGTTACATGCTCTATCTCTGAGGTTCAATGAAGAGACGTTCATATTTATAGACCACACGAGCTAATGCTCGGGCACCAAGTGGCACACTGATAAAATGACACGTGTCCCTTCTGTCCCCCCTGACCGCCGAGGTGTCGCTACCCTCGCGATGACCGCGAGTATGACGGTAAGCGTATTCTCTTATTCGCGGAGATCCTCTTCATCTTTTACAGCCACCAAACCACTAGATCCCCTTCATTCCCATAGGGCAAGGTCGTGACCTACTCGGTCGCGCCAGTACTGCTGCCAAGCCTCAAGGGGCCCCTCGAGTCCTGTCTAAAGACCGAAACAGACATAAGAGTTTGGGCAATTTCTTTGTGCATCTTGGTTAGATCGCATTATTGTCTCCATTAGATTGGGACCGCGCCAAGCATCCACCCGAATAAATGTAGTTCTCTCCTTAAGGGAGGAATTTGGGTTCGCGACCTTTACATAGACGCTGCAAAGCGATGGGTAGTGCGAGGCTCCCTCGCGCAAGGGGCCATGTGTCCCGCGACTGTGGCGCCACGTGGTGAGCTAGGGTTCATCGGTCAAATCGTCAACCCCGCGAGGATGAGTGCACATGTCACATGCTCATTGGATAGTCAAACGGTTAATGGTCGCGCCTATTGACCTTTCCGACAGGTTGAGAGAGGAGCGAGTTCATCCATCCCTACTCAGGGTTCCGGTCATCGGGGTGGACATATTTAGAGTCAGATTACACAAGGAAGGGCTTTTGCTATCACTTCTGCTATTCTGCCTCCACCACCTCCTGTTAGTTCTCAGGCCCCGGAAACTTCGGCTGTGAGGGGTACATTTCTACTGTTTAACTCCTTTGCTAGAGTACTATTTGATTCTGAAGCATCGTGTTCATTCATTACTACATCTTTTGTTTATGCATTAGGATTGGAAATCAAAAATATTAGTCCTCCATTGTTTATTGAGACACCTATAAAAGGTAAGTTGACACTAGATCGTATTTACCTAGATTGTGAGCTTATCATTCGAGATCGTCGTTTTACCTTTGACTTCATTGTGTTGAATGGATTGGTTATCTACGTTTCATGCTACCATAGATTGCTTCAAGCATCGGGTCCGTATTTATCCGCATGGGGGTGCTTGTTTTGAGTTTTTTGCTGTAGACACCCCAATTTGGACTAACAATTATTTCAAATCCCACCTTAGGACCACCCCGATGATGAATGGATACAGTGATTACTGATTGACTTCTCATGAACCTTAGGACTTTTGGTGAGTACTTTTAGCCACTTAGAGGACCCAATTCAGAGCCAAATAGCCACTCAAACAGAAATACAGTATCCTAGAAAATCCATCTTTCGGCCATAACATTGATCTCACGGCCTCAACATCATTCTTTCACCCGTGAAATATGTTGCTTGAAAATCTCTCTAAGAGATTGATTCCTCGGTAGCCAGATCAATTCTTCAGTTGCCTAATCTATTCCTTGGCCACTAGATCCTTTGACCGGCTGCCAGATCATCTATTTTTCAGATTCTGAAATGTTCTGTCAATCGTTTGATCCGTTCACAAAACCCTAGCAGCCAAATTCTGATGCATTCGGGCTATGTAAAGAGATTGCCATAAAGAGTTTGTGTTGCCCTACATTACCAATTCAATCGTGCGTTTTGATTAGCCGGAGTGAGTCACCAATTGCCTATATAAAAGAGCCTTTGGGTTTCGAAATTAATATGTTCAATCACCCTCTCTAGCCACGAAACTCTGCAAATATACTCTCTCATACTCCTTCTAGCCACCAGAAGGCAGCCGCAATCCGACGATCAAACCCCTGAAGTACAAATCCTAACCCTAGGGTTTTCGAGAAGCAAATCAGTCAATCGTTCTCAGTCTGAAGCAATCAAGCCACTGAGGGATCAAGGTGGTAAAGACCAGGGGCCTTTGGTTCATTTTATTTTCAGTTTATGCATGCTAATTGTAGTCCTTTAACTCTCTGTTAGTTGTTTAGTCTGGTGTGAGGAAGAACATCGGCTGGGTCTTCGATCCATCAGCCGGTACATCAAACCAAGAGGATCCCTCGGCCGTGACATCTATTCACCAGCCGCGGGATCCATCTCCCCGGGACAGATTTGTCTTATTCTGCTTCTCTAATGCATGCTTTCAGTTACTGTTTTGGCTCACCTTATCAACTGTTAAAGGCTAATAATCAAATTATGTGTTTAGAATTAAACAAAACATGAATTAGTCACATGTCGAACAACTATGGGCCCGTCTCACAACTGGGCAAAGAAGGGGGCCTAACACCTTCCCCTTATTGTACTTTTGGCTCCTGTACCCGGAATCCTTATCTGTTTTTCCTAGTTTTCATAAACTAGGTGGCGACTCTGTTTTGATGATAATTGCTATCATGTGGCGATGTTCCTAGCCATGGGAATAACCACGATCTTGGTTTATGAAGAAGAAAGCAATTAACAGCAACGATCAATCTGTATGGCGATGCCTCGCTTCAGGAGGCGTCTACAGTTTTTGGCGACTCTGCTGGGGAGTTGAGAGCCATAACCAGAAAGTTCGACATAGGACTAATGCATGCTTTGTTCAATTCATTTATCATATGCATCGAGCGGGCAACCTCGTTGAGTTCACCTAATACCTCGGCATGTCACAAGCTATGTTAGGGGTTCCAGCAAACTCCACAGTCACTTATACCTAGTGGTGTATCAAAAAGGAAACCGTCTGATCACCGCCTATGATGGGCTGGCGAAAGAACTGGTGCTGTTTGACAACGGAGCACTCTTGAGACTAGCCAAACCTTACATGTGTTAGAGAGCCATAGAATTTATCAAAATAAGATAGTAACCCACAGGTTAAGGCATTTCCTTGCATATAACTTTGAAGTTCTTCCTCACACCATGTGTAAACTGTTGTTGTAACATCTCTTTCTGTGCAGAAGGGTTGGGATTTTTAGCCCAAATCCTAACCCTGTACAATCAAGTACTGACTTGCAGGTATTTTACATTTCAAGCAGGCACAATTGGTAAGCCAAGAAAGCAACCACAACCAATTTTATAATCTTACAACACCCAAAGTCATGCCAATCAGAGGTCTTTGCAGCCATCTCGTCTGTCACCTTTGCCTGTCAAAACACCTTCATCTCAACGGTCCCAATCACTTCCGAGGACTTTGTGGACATCTTCTCAGCAAACCCAATCATCTATCAAATCCCAAGCTTCACCAGGCAATCCTCCCACTCCCATGGCAGACAACGACGCCACTATTGCAGATCTCCAAGCTTAAATCGCTACTTTACTAGTAGAGAAAGTAGCAAGAGATGCTGAGGACGAAGAAAAATCTATAGAAGATGAGAATCCTCTTAAAGTAATAACAACAGAGAACCTTGAATTGGCCAAATAAGTCAAGGAGATCAAACACACTCTGGCCCGTTCACAGGGGGACCAAATTCTAGACTTTGAGGGACTCTGCCTCTTCCCAGATTCTCAATTGCCTGAAAGATTCAAAATACCAAACATTGAGAAATTCAATGGAATAGGCAACCCTACCAGCCATGTCTGCCATGTTATCAACACCTTGAAGCCAATGGGCTTGAATGACGAGCTCATTGATCAATTGTTTCAAAGGACTCTCACTGGAAGTGCCCTTGATTGGTTCCTCACCCTTGAATTTGTGCATTAACATACTTGGCCAGAAATTGCCAATGCTTTCGTCAAGCAGTATGCATACAATGTCCAAATTGAGTTAACTACTCGAGATTTGGAAATGACTAAGTAAGAGTCGAGCGAAGATTTTGTCACTTTTGTGGCTAGATGGAGAGAAAAGGCTGCCAAAATGAAGAACCGTCCCTTCGAGGAAGATCAAGTGAGAATAGTTGTCAAGAATTTGCAGCCTACGTATCTAAAGCATAGCTACACTCAAGCTATAACCAATTTCAAGCACCTACATGCTACTGGGCTGTAGATTGAAGAAGGGATCAAACTGGGACTCATTGGGAAAGAAGAAGCTCCTCCACCCAAGAAAACCTTCCCAAACCGTACATCTCATACTTCTGTAAATGCCCTTGACCCAGCCTTGTCGCAAGGCCCTTTGCTAGCCAGTCCTTCCTAAAACTCAAATCGGCCTCTCCGCAACTATAATCCTCTCCACATGACTCTCTCTCAAGCCTTAAGCATTCTAAGCGGTTAGGGGCATCTCAAACCCCTGAACAAACCACCTCCTTAGCCACCTTATGACCCAAACCATGACCCCAACAAACAATGCCTACCATCAACACTCTGGGCATGAGACAGACAACTACATACGTCTTCACCATGACATTCAAGATCTCATTGATAATCGAACCATAAAACCCCACATCCTGATGCATAAAGCAAACCACCCCGAAATATCAATCTCATAACCCTGTCTCACAACCTCATATACAATCCTAGCCAATACATTGTCCAAAGCACCCAAGCCAAGCCAACCTTAACCTTCCCAGAGGAGGATGGATGTCTCATGATGGAGGAAGAAGAAAACAATGAGTCTGATCAATCGGAAGTAATCGATCCTGACATGTCTGACAAGAGTGATGAAGAAGAACAAGCAAAGGAAGAAGAGCTAAGGAAATGGAAAGAGCATTCCTAGGCAAAACACAATTTGGAGGATCCCGACATTCCATTTGTGGAAAATGATGAATGGCTGCGTATCTGGTTTGAAAATAGGAAGAAAGAAAAGGAGAAAGTCATCATGATGACAAGGCATGCCAGCTTCGAGCTTGTCCAAATAGTGGTGCCCATCAATCGTCCAAAAATCCCAAAGCCTCCCATTGTCTGGGAGATAATCAACCTTATAGAAGAAATGGAGGAATTCCAGATGCAGTCGTCGGTCAAAATCCCTGCGAAGAGTGTGACTATAGTCAATGGGTAGAAGAAGAAGAGGATCTAAACTTCATATACACATATCCATACTGAACAGGAGAAAGTGACTTTGACGAAATGGAAGGAGAATATGATGATCCACTCGATGAGATCTCTTTGGCATCACTATTTGATCAAATGGAAGTAGCTAATGACTTCGCAACCACAGAGAAGTAACCTGTAACACCTGTCCTGGGATATTTAGGGTTTCGATTTAATTTTGAGGTTCGGGGCTTAATTTGTATTCATTGGATTCTATGAGGGGCCTTGGTGTGATTTGTATGGAGATTGTTATTGGTTTGGAGTATAAGTTGAGAGGAGAAGTGACCACATGGGATTTTCTTCCTAAGTGACTTAAATGCCATAAGGAGGATATTTTCCTCATTCTTACCAATTGTACCGACATAGCAAGAGAGAGAGAGAGAGAGAGAGAGAGAGAGAGGGAAGAGGAGGAGGAGGCCACGGCTAAGGGGAGGGAGGAAGGAGAGGACCGTTTTTGGTGATCCAACTCGGTAACGGGTAAGTTCTTATACTCTAGAAGTGTAATCCATGTTTAATTTCATATTTGTGTGGTTAGATTCTCCATGGATTGAGTTTTGGAAGAAAATTGTCAAAGTTGATGTTTTGGGTCAAATTTATTGGGTTTTGTTGTGGATTTGTTTTTGAGGCATGGGTGTGAGTTAGATATGTGTAATTTTCATTAAAAGATGTTGTGGTGGTGATTTGGTGGCTTTTTGGGTGGTTTTGAGGTGGTTGGTGGAGGTTTGAGGGTTGATACCCGTAACTGCCTCGCAGCAGTTTTTTCAGATTCGTGTTCAAACTTCAAACAGGCATAACTTTGTCGTTATAATTCAAAACGAGGCGTATAGTATATCAAAATCTATAGACTGAAAGTGTAATTTCCAATGGGGGTAGTCTGGTAAGCTAACTCTAGTCGAGTAAAAAGATATGGCCAAAATAAGACAGGCTGGTTGTGGTTGTCATTCCTGTTTTGGGAGTTTTGTTGCGTTGGGCTGTTTGGTTGAGTTTGTACACTTGTGAGTCTTTATATTTGATATATTATTGTAAAAGGCATGTTATGACTTGTTAGTCTGGCATTTGGTTTAACATCCCAAGATGTTCATATGCTAATATGGGTTAACTTATGGCTAGGTAACGACCCGGTCTTTTAGGAGGTGCCGGAACCGTAAGTTTGGCATACTCCGGTCGAATGAAAGGTGAGTGTGTTCGATATGGTTCTTCTCAATAAGATATTGCCATGGTGGTTAGTGTGTATCTTGTTAATGGTATTTTAGTTTTCGATATGATTACCGTTAAATAGATAATGAGGTGGAGGTGATTGTATATCAATGATATTATGCTAACCAAGGTTTAGCTATTGGTATGGGTATATGTGGTAGAGATTGTATATCATGGTATTTGCTGATTTAGCTAATGATATGCATGCTTGTTGGATGTTAATTATACCGCCGAAGGTTTGTGTGTAAGGCACACCATGTCATAAGCCATGCCGCCTAATTAACGGTAGTTGGGAGCATGGTGTGTGGGACACCATTCCTGGGGTATATGGGATTGTGGCAGACGTGTCACTGCATGCTTATGTGATTTACATTCTTGTTGTTATTGTTTCAGTTATTGTTATGTGGTTGTTTATTAGATAATACTGCTATGTTTGGAGGATGTGGTGGTTATAACTATTATATTCATATGAGTATTTCAGTTATGTCGGTGATGAGTATTCTTATTGATATTCCTTTAGGTATTGTGATATTTCGTTGAGCATTTCTATGTCTCACACACTCTGGCTTTCCTTTTTGGACTGCCAGGTTGCATGTGGTTTAGAGTGGGTCCATTACCAGTCAATGCTTTGGAGAGTGCTGGGACTAGTGTCAGGTGACTTCTTTGGTTAGATTGTTGTGTAGTTGATTCGTCTAAAAGTTAACCTAAGTGTTTTGTAATTAATTGGAGAGAGGGATATTTACCATAACTTGTGAGTTGAGGTTTTGGCATTGACCTAGTTCTATTTTATGAAAGAAGTCTTCCGCTGAGTTTTATTCTGATTGATACTGGAGTGTGGTGTGGTCTTTGTGTGGAATGCCACGTGGCCGCGCAGACTCGGGCCCACTTTGGGTATCGTTTGCAGGGCGGGGTGTGACATAACCCAGGCAGACGTTTCCATCTAAAGATTGCTCATGTCTCAAAGTGGTAGCCACCGTGCGAGCTTCGAAGGTGGATCCATTTCAAAGGCTCTGTTTGGCAAAGAAGAGGGTGGAAAAGAGTATAAAGTTGCAAAAGGCAAAGAAAATGACCTCAAAATGCTACAGTAGCTGAGAAGTCATAACATGGCAAAGAACATTAAACATTGCTTTTTGTTTTCTAAGTCAAACAAGGACATGTTTGGGCCCTTGTTTGGGCATTTTTATTTCTGCCTAGTGAATTCCTATTTCGTCTTCTAGACTATGCTTATTCAATAATCTAATTGCAATTGACATGCGCTACAGTCTCTTTGGCAAATAAAGGAAACTTTAAGGTGACAAGTTCTTTGTGTCGCTGACAAAAGGGAAAGAAAGGATGAACTTTAGTTGCTTAAGAAACTAGGTTCTTGTCAAAACTTAAAAAGAAGACGCTATCTCCGCGAGAACACTTAGAGTTAGCTTGCCCATCATGAAAGTACAAACACAAGGAGATTCAGAAAAACATCTCTACGAAGTTCCTCTCATACAGAATCCTCTTGTGAGAAATGCTTGTTGGGTAACCCAAGCAAAAGTAAGAGCATAGCCTGCTAGGACATGAAATTGCAAAAGCACATCCTAGGCAAAAGTTAAGGCATTCAAAGAAAAGCTCGCTAGGGACTCAGCCTCCATTAGGTAATCTAGGCAAAATCAAAAGCACGTGGGAAGAAAAACCAAGAGTGAAAACCCAATCTCAAAGTTGTCATCTTTAGAACTACGTTCATGACTTGATTTCCTGATTGGGATACGTAGGCAATCTCACATTGAGATGCGGCCCGAGCATGTGGAGAGAAGATATCAATAAATTTTTACTTATTGATAGGCAAAGCTAACCTTGCATATTGAGCTCGCAAAAGATGAGTAGGCTTTTCTCAAGGAATTGACAACAGCAAAGGACACAAGGACTATCGTTCATCCCCTTCAACTTAAGAGTTGTTGACACAATAAACAGGATATCTCAAAGATTCTCAAAATTGGCAATGAGGTTATAAGACATGACAAAAGCAAGGTCTAAGTCAAAATCAAGCATAAGAGAAAAGAGGATTGCCACTTGGCTAAAACAAAATCTAGGTTCCTTGGAAAATGGAAGTAACGACCAAAAGATGGATACACCGGCCGCAACATCGATTCTTCAACTGTGTAATCAATTCCTCGGCCGGTAGTTCATTTCACACAAATTACTATATCTTTTCAAACTCAAGGTTATTTTTCCAAGAAACAAGAAATACTTGTTCAAAAAGCCATATTTTGACTTTCGCACGCAATCTCAAAACATTTAGGGGCATTTCTCATTTCGTTAACAAAAAGCTTGATTACAATAACTTCACTGTGGTTGCTTTCATTACGTCGATACAATTTCTGCCTGTCTTTTTACTAACTATGAACATAAAATAAAAGAGAAAATCCTAAAGGCTAGTCATGATGGCACCTCCGAGACAATCTTTGAGACGAAAAGGAGGATTGCTCCCTAGTCCCCATATCCTCCCTAGCTGGTACTCGCTCAGCCTCAAGCTGTGAGGAAAAGAATACAAACACTCCGATTCGAGAAAAGATGCAAGGTAAATGGAATACATGGCAAAAATCATACCTTGAGGATCCGACGGTGCTGCCTCCGAACCAAAGCCTCTGCACTCTAATAAGCAAAGAGCCATTCCTACACTATCTCAAAAGGAAATTCAAAAACTTACTGGAACATTGAGAAAGCTCAAGTGTTGCTCGGGCTCTCTATGAACTACCTCGGCCTCTGGGCCACCAACAGGGGGAGGTACTGCAAGAAACTGCCGGAACCCAACCTACGCGTAGGAAGAACGTAGGTAATAGTGGCAAATGGACCAAGCTCCTCAACCGCCTCCTCATCGGAAGAAGGATAATTGCACCTACATGGAGGATGCCCAGAAGAATCCTCAATGGATGGTGGAACATCGGTAGAAGAGGACGGTGGTAAGACATTGGCCTCTAAAGAAGCCATTGCAACCAAAAAAAGAGGGACAAATGACAATGAGGGAGCGACGGCGGTGAGCAGGAGTTGTGGTGGCGGAGAAGAACGACAGCAAATGGTGGTGGTTGCCAAAAGAACTCGGATGAAGGCAATCAACGAGATGTGAGGAAAAGGAAAATCGAAAAAATGAACCGTGAGATTGATTAAACCAAACTTAAATCGATTTCCTGACTGTTGGCATTCTCACGGCGAGTCATCGATTCCTCGGCCGAGACATCAATCCCCCGGCCGAGATATCGATCTCCTGGCCCTCCAATTCATTTCCCACAGCAGCATTAGACTTTCCTCAGGATGCCATTTCAAAGCCAGTATGGAATTCTGGGTCCTTGACCAACAGAATAACCTTGGGGCACTCTCGAGCAAATACATTGTGATCCGAACAAATCTTGGGGCATGCCCAAACACGAGAAATTTCAAAGCACTAGTTTAAGCTTTTTCAGAAGCCCTCTCTATAGCAGCAAATTCATAATTACCGGTCACTTGACCGTCATGCATTATTGAACTTCACGCTCTTGCTCCCAAGGATCCTCGACACCCCATGCTCATTGTTCAAATCACTCAAACGACTCTATGTGTAACGCCCCTAATTTTAGGTACATTAAAGGGAAAATTTATTACATAAATCAAATAGAGTCACTGCTCATTATTACAACATAACTCTCGTAAGAGCATTTTAAACACAAAATAGGGAACTAGGGTTCCTAACTACATACAAGCAAGCATTATACAAAAACTATTCCAACAATATCATCCAATATCATGCTTGACATATTGTGAACATAAACCATGCATTACCAACTTTTAACAAAAGATAACCTTATCTACTTTAGGAAGTAATGATCAAAGTTACTACTTAAGGACGTTCTAAACTCCAACATATGATTTAATACAATACTAGAGTTAAAGTGCAAGATTAAACTACTTATACTTAGGATAAGTGAGTAGAGGTATAAACTACCGTTCTTCTTGGCGGTGGTCGGCTACGGAAATTTGGTCGTCGGTTTGAGTTTCGGCGGCGAAACGGCTCCGGTTTGCTTCGAAAGGAAAAGAGATGTACTTTCTTTTCCTAGAAACAACTTTACTAACTAATGTGGACTACTTTAAAGATCTATGGGTGATATTAGGAGGTGGTTTGGTGGTATTGCTCAAGAACTCAAGAACAAGAAGAATTTTTGAACTTTTGAACCAAGAACTCTTAGAATTTCTAGAGAGAAGGAAGAGCAAAGCTTGAAGGTGTGAGTTTGAAGCTCGGAATGGCTTCTATTTATAGGCAAGGCTCCCCTCTCTCTCTCTCTCTTGGCCGGCCCCTCTCTCTCACTCTACAACTCAATTTTTCAATCCATGAAATCAAGTTCTCATGGAAGATCAAAGGCTAAAATGCTAGGTTTGCATGGCTAGGGTTGTCCTTGGATTTGATTCTTGGAAGGTTTTGTGGTAGAAAGGAGGTTTGGTACAAGATTCTAGTGTTAAACAATTGATAAATGTACAAAGAGGACAATGGAGGTTAAGTTTACTTGGAAGAGTAAGCCACCAAAGATTTTGAAGTACATTGGAAGATCAAGATCAAGGTACACATCAATCCCTTCTCTTCCTCTTCCTCTCACTCTCCCTCTCTCCCCTCTCTCGGCTTCTCTCTCTCTCTCCCTAGCATAGTACAAGTACACACACACACACACACATATATATATATAAGTGTAACAACCCCGATTTTTAACGAATAAAAATCTCGTTGTTATTTCAAATTACTTATTTTCTCTTAAGTGGCTATAAAATTTCTTGTTAATTTCCGTCATAGTTAAATTTTGGTCATTGGTTAACTCTTGACTAGAAACCCTACTCGGCCAATATGGTTAGTTTCTAACCAACTAGTTAGAGGAACCGAGCAACCAACTCACCTAGTTACTAGATGAACCTTTTGAACCTTTTCAACCCTAGAATTGGAATTTGATTATTTATTTTCTTTTATTATCTTGGTTTACTCTTTGTCCCTTGGATAATAAAAGTTAGGGCAACTATTATCCATTGGATAATAGAAACCCTAGATTTTATATTCTTGATATCAAGTACTCTTATATATATATATATATATATTTATAAATGGAATTTTATAATTTCTTAAAAGGACTTTGGATTATTTTATTATAAAAAGTTCCCTAGTAACTATTGTCCATTGGACAATAAAAGCTAGGAAATCTATTACCCATTGGGTAATAGGTTGTTCTTCAACTAAGTATGGGTCTTATTAAAACTAGTCTTTTCTTAAATCCCATGTGGTATAGTACCTATTATTTTATTATGTAAGTACTTGGTAGTTTTAAGACCTAAGATTCTTAAAGTACTACTAGTATTATTTTAATTAGGGTTTTGGTACCTAATTAAATTAGTTTAATGGGAAGTTGTTCTTCCTAGAGTACATTAGTACACTAGTCTAACATGTGCCTATTTATTTGTTAGTAGGGGAATCTTAGTCTTTAAGTTTCCTTGTACCAAAAGTACCTATTATTCTTTCTTGAATAATTGAATATATATATAGTGTACTTGTGCAAGAGAGAGAGAGAGAGAGAGGAGAGAGAGACCGTGAGAGGGAGAGAGAGGAGAAAGAGGCCGAGAGAGGGAGGAGAGAGAAACAGAGGATCGGCCAAGGGAGGGAGAGAGGAAGGAAGAAAGAAGAAGATAGGATTGTACTTCCTTGATCTTCCATTGTACATCTAATCCATGGGGAAACTTCCTTCCTAGCTAAGAAACTTAACCTCCATTGTCCTTTATCGTCCTTCTATTATTGTTTAAACAAGAATCTTGTACAACTATTCTTCTTGCCCACCAAGTCTTCCAAGAATCATCTCACTAGCAGTAGGCGATTCTACTGTATTATTTTGATGTGTATAAACACCATGTGGTATTTGATTTTCAGATAATCTTATCCCAATCAAATTATCATCTGCCCTAGGGTGGTGCGATTGATGTGACTCCGGAATTTCCGAAACTGAGTGCCGACTAGTATTTGGAATACTAACCCTATATGGCACTTGAGTTGTTGTTGGTTGGCTATTTCTAGAGCTTCTGCTCCTGAGCAACCTATCTGGTTGGGGATTTCTAAAATTTAAGAAAACCGTTGAAGAATCTGGATATCAAAAACAGATGTCTTATAGTGGTAGAACCATCTATGAGTGGAACATAGATGGCATGACCGAATATCAAATTTTTGGAGTCGTACATCAAATGATGATGTATAGCACAATATGTAGAAATAATAGAAATGAGGATAAAGAGATCGCTGGATGTATCACAGTTGGATTCACTGGCATGATCAAAGGTTGGTGGGATATCAATGACATCGGCAAAGAGTATTGAAGAAGATAATAATCCCTTTAATAGACTTAAAAAGAATCCTCCCCCTTGGTCGGAGCAGCACACTAAAGCTATTCGCAAAATAAAATTGAAAGCTAAACAACTACCTTGTTTAGCAATAGCAAATCCGGATTGGAAGAAAATTGTTGAGACCGATGCCTCGAATATTGGTTATGGAGGTATCTTGAAGCAACACAATATGAATTCTAATAGAGAAGAATTGGTTAGATTTACTTCTGGTTTGTTTAAAAATGCTCAAACCAATTATAGCACTGTGAAGAAAGAAATTCTTTCTATTATTAAATGTGTTCATAAATTTCAGGTTGATTTGCTCAATCAACAATTTTTACTTAGAGTTGATTGTAGTGCCGCAAAACAAGTCTTGAAACAAGATATAAAAAACTTAGCTTCAAAGCAAATTTTTGCTAGATGGCAGTCGGAACTATCTGCTTTTGACTTTGATATTGAATATATCAAGGGAGCACATAATTCCCTCCCTGATTTTCTCACCCGTGAATTTCTGCAGGGATGAGTAATAACTTTGCCCAGCAAAGAACACAATTTGAGTAGTGGTTAATATTGAGAAGAAGAGTTCTCCAAACAAATGCTGAAATGACAATATTTCATCGGCCTCATAATAGGGCTACTCTTATACGTTGGATTAATGTTAGAGAAGCACTGCTTCGACATTATCAATATTATGGTTATGATGATGACCAAGACTGGGAAATAGATATGCTCCAGTTGACAATACAGCGACTTTAGAATCAACTGAATATCTTATCTCGTGCATAATTTTGCAGGATGAATCGGCCACCAGATCGTGGTCGAGGCAGAGGAAATTCCTCTCGCGGACGTGGCAAATTGAGGGTCACGCAAGCGGATGTAGAAGCCTACTTGAAGGCTCATAAATTGCAATTTCCGTCCTTACAGGATGCTGCATCAGCATCATCAGGCCCCTCAATGGCGGAGGTGGTCCAAACAGAAGAGGTTTTCAAATTGGGTGAAAACCGCGAAACAATAATGATCCTGGAATCTCAAGATGAAGATAATAGCAACAATCCGTGGGAAATAAGGTCCCGCTATATGGATACAATGGGGTGTCCGGTCCCAGAATGGAAATACAGATACATTTATGAGGCAATGCTCTCTGAAACAAATTCGGTGGAATTCCGCCATACATTTGAAACCAAGATGGACAATAAAGGTCCTATCAGTTATAGCAGGGCCATAATAAAGATGGTCATACCATTTCATAAGTGGGGAATTCACCCACAACAATCAAAAACTCTGACAATAAAAGGTGAAAATGGAGTTCCAATTCATTTTAATTATTGGGACTACGTTGAAGCCTGGTCAAAGGCCTTCTATTACCAGAATCAAAAAGGAAACACTCATGGTTTCTGAAAATTTGTCCAAAATTGATTGGCAAAAATGAATTACCAAATTGGTTTATGAATTGGTGGTCTAAATTTGGACCTAAATCAGATTTTTTACCAATAGAGGTACAGAAGGAGCTTGAGTTCTTCGAAGAACACCATCCTCAAATACGGGGTACTAATACTTCTGAAGGAAAATCATTCCTTTTTACTATGATCACATTTGGGATTCCTTGGATCTGGAAATGGGATCTCGCAGTTGGGAGAAAGAAAGAGAGGATCGGCCAAGGGAGGGAGAGAGGAAGGAAGAAAGAAGAAGATAGAATTGTACTTCCTTGATCTTCCATTGTACATCTAATCCATGGGGAAACTTCCTTCCTAGCTAAGAAACTTAACCTCCATTGTCCTTTATCGTCCTTCTATTATTGTTTAAACAAGAATCTTGTACAACTATTCTTCTTGCCCACCAAGTCTTCCAAGAATCAAATCTTAGCCATGCAAGTCTAGGGTTAGGTTTTGATCTTTCAAAGATTGCTTGACAAGTGTCAAAATGAGACTTAGAGAGAGAGAGAGGGGGGGCCAGCCATTAAGGGAGGAGAGAGAGCCAAGGTTTGCCTATAAATAGGAAGCCATTCCAAGCTTCAAACTCACACCTTCAAGCTTTGCTCTTCCTTCTCTCTAGAAACCATTTCTGTTTTTCCAGGAAGCCCACTGCCCTTTGTAAATCCTCAGTTTTTCCTGCTTAAAGTAGTTTTTAGAACCAACTCCCTTCGGGAAAGTTGTAGAGCACTTCGAGTCCTTCAAGTTAGACCCAAGAACCACCCCAATCGGTGAAGAGATGACAAAGATATTGTCATCCAAAGTTCAGTAAAAATCTCGGATTTCCATTTGCAGACAGCTTACTGTCTCTTCCTTTATCACCATTTTTCTCCTACCTAATGTAGTTTCTAGGATCAACTTCCTTCACAAAAGTTGTAGGGCGTTTCTAGAGCTTCAATTTCGACCCAAGAAAGATCATATTCAGCCAAAGATTGACCGAGTTACTGCCGTCCAAAGTTCGGTCCAGATTCGCAAATTCAATTTCACCACCCGCGTAGAATTTTCCAACTAGCTTATTCGGCCCCGACTAGTTTCGGAAGGTAGATCATTCTTATCCCCTATTCCTAAGTATTTATAGATTAATCTCTACTCAGTAGATTATCCTTAACGTATTTCGAAAGATAGAACTTATCGTTTGTTTAGAAGTATTTGTATTTTGATCTTTAAAGATGATTATGAGCATGCATATATGAATTGCTTGAATTACCAAGGGCATCCGAACATGTGGCGTTATGCTTGAAGTGTCGATTTGAATTGGGCGATCTTGCAAGTTAAAATTCAAGATTTATCAATGAACGATTCATGAATACTTTTGTCCTGCCACGAAGTCTATGCATGATAACGAGACACGAGAACTGAGAAAGTAGAAACATGACACCTAGGGTGTGGTTAACGAGGAAGAAATGTGTTTTCCGAGAAAAAAGATATTTTAGAAACTACATAATGACCATCTCGAGGGTATTATGTGAGTAGTGTGTGTGTGTGCCAATGGGAACCCGGCGCGGCGGAACCATTGAGAGGATACTCGGGAGACCGGCGCGGCGGAACCGAGGTTGGGTGTGTAGCTTGGTTATCCGCGGTATGGAGCCAATGCATTTGTGTGCCAATGGAACCCAGCGCGGCGGAACCATTGAGAGGATACTCGGGAACCTAGCGCGGCGGAATCGAGGTTGGGTGTGTATGGCTTAATTATCCACGGTACGGAGCCAATGCAAAAGATTTTGAAAGACTTGGTTATCCGCGGTACGTTGCCAATGCAAATGATTTTGAAAGGTTGATTTGTATGTGAAAAATATTGACACGGTCTATGACGAGTCGCGTAGGAGAAACTCGGAGAATCTTGGACACCAATGATAGATGTGTGATTGTTAGTGTTGTTGTGAATGTTTTGCTGTTGTAAGGTCGGTGGGTAAGAATTTCCTATTGAGCATTGTAGCTCATGGTGTTACCTTGGGTGACCCTGACATATTATATCGGTGGCGACGCTGGTATAATGTGTCAGACCTTGTAGATAATCAAGATGAATAGTTCACTTGGAGGCCTTCGGAGCAGAGGAGCTTGCCAGAATGGAGGAGCAAGCAGAGCAGTAGTTAGGAACCCTAGTTCCTCCCCTGTTGTATGAATGTACCCTTTTGATGTATTTATGATGTAATAATGAGACAGACTCTCTTTATTATGTAATAAATGCCTCATTAACGTACCCAAAATTCGGGGCATTACAATAAGTGCAAGAATACAATTAAAATACTAAGTACTTTTGGTACTTAAGATCAAAAGTAGCCTTAAAGATCAAGATTTTCTCAATAAACTAAAAATTGGCACATGTGTACTTAGGTATTATTCTAGTCTTCCATGTACTTATATAATATATACATGGGTACTATTGTACACTAGAAAAATCAACTCCCCAATATAAAATAAATAAAGGGTACTTAGGAGAATCTTAGTACTAAGTACTGACATAATAAAATAATAGGTATTTTGTCACATGGGAATTTAAGAAAAAGATTAAATTAATCAACCCATGTACTTGGTTGAAAGATGAACTTATTATCCAATGGATAATAATTCTCCTAGCTTTTATTGTCCAATGGACAATAGTTACTAGGGAACTTATATAATAAAATAATCCAAAAAGTCCTTTTAAGCAATTTAAAAAGTCTATTTTTTTATAACCCTTAGTACTTGACCAAGTATACCTTTAATATAAAGAATTGGGGTTTCTATTATCCAATGGATAATAGTTCTCCTAACTTTTATTATCCAAGGGACAAAGAATATAACCAAAATAATAAAAGAAAATAACTAAACAAATTCCAATTTTAGGGTTGAAAAGGTTCACAAGGTTCAATGATGGGCAAAAGGGTCCATTTGTGGTTAGGGAAAAGTAACTAGATGGCTTTCTAGTTTGGTTTCTCTAACAAGCCATTTAGAAGCTAACTAGGCTTGCTAAGTAGGGCTTAAAGTCAAGAAACAAATTTCAAGGGGCTAAAACGTAATTATGACAAACTACAGGAATTTAATGTAATTCAAGCAATTTAAATTAATAACTCGAATAATAAATAAATTTTATTTATTGAAATTCAGAGTTATTACAACCTATCCCCTTTAAACAATTTCGTCATCGAAATTAGGTGCACGTTCGGATTCGAACAGGTGAGGGAAACTCATCTTCATGGTTTCTTCTCTTTCCCATGTGGTCTCTCCAGCTCCTCGGTGTTTCCACAAAACTCGTACCAATTTAATGGTCTTGTTCCGATCAGCTTTTCACTTCGATCTTGAATCTCTATGGGTTCTTCCTCATAGGTCGCATCTTACTCGATGGAGATATCTTCCCAGTTGAGAACATGTGTAGGCAATGCGAGGTACTTTCGGAGCATTGAAACGTGAAACACGTTATGCACTCTATCCAGCTGTAGCGGCAGGGCTACACGATATGCCACTTTCCCGATCTTCTCCATGATGTCGAAAGGTCCGATGGAGCGCGGGGATAGCTTTCCCTTCTTCCCAAATCTGATAACTCATTTCTTCGGTCTGATCTTCAGGAACACATGATCTCCCACAGCAAAGGTTAACGGTTGGCTTCTCTTATCCTCATAACTCTTCTGTCGGCTCTGAGCGGTCTGGATCCTTTGTCTGATGGTCTTGACCTTCTCCGTGGTATTTCATACTATGTCAGGTCCAATCAATCCCGTCTCTCCGGCATCTGTCCAGCAGACTGGCGATCGACAGGGTCGACCATATAGAGCTTCGTACAGTGCCATGGCCATCTCGATACTCGCCTGATAACTATTGTTGTAGGCAAACTCTACCAACGGTAAGTGTTGCTCCCAGTTTCCAGAAAAATCCAAGGCACAGGCTCTCAGCATGTCTTCCAGTGTCTGAATAGTCCTCTCTGTTTGTGGGTAGAAGGCCGTACTAAGCCTTACATCCGTTCCCAATGCCTTTTGCAGTCCCTTTCAAAAGTGTTATACGAAGCGTGGATCCCGGTCAGATACAATCGAGATAGGTACTCCATGTAGTCGTACAATCTCTCGAATGTACAACAGGCTCAGCTGTTCTACGTTCTCTGTCATCTTAACAGGCAGAAAATGCGCAGATTTGGTGAGTCGATCCACAATCACCCAAATAGCTATGTTGGCCTTGGCAGATCTTGGTAATCTAGTGACGAAGTCCATTGATATGTGCTCCCACTTCCTATAGTCTATACACAGTCGAAGTGTTCCCTCCTTCTTCTTCACGAACAATGCAGGCGCTCCCCAAGGTGAGGTGCTTGGTCCGATGAATCCTTTGTCCAGCAACTCTTGTAATTACGTCTTGAGCTCCTTCAGTTCGGCAGGGGCCATTCGATACGGGGCCATGGAAATCGGGGCGGTCCCTGGTTGAAGTTCTATAGAGAAGTCTATCTCTCTTTGAGGTGGTAAGCCAGGAAGTTCTTATGGGAAAACATCGGCGTATTCGTAAATGATGTGTGGCAATCCCAGTTTCATCCTGTCGGCTTCTTCCATTTGGAGACTAGCTAGCCATCCAAATAATTGATTCTCCCATCTAGATCTCTTCGTCGTTGAGCTCATTGCTTCTCTATCCCCCTTAAAACGGAAACGAGTCCCTTCTGGGGTGTAAGCCGTCACCATCTTCTGGTGACAATCTACGACTGCTCGATGAGCTGATAGCCAATCCATTCCCAGGATTACGTCGAAATCCGCCATGTCGATCACTCTGAGGTCACAGGTCAGGCGTAGGTTGGCTACTTCTATCTCGCACCCTCTACACACTAGACTAACAGCTATACTCCCCCCCATTGGCGATGTTACCCTCGTACTCTTACTTAGGGGTTCTGTTTCTAGTGCTAGAGCAGTTACGCAAGCAGTAGATATGAATGAATGCGATGCACCAGAGTCAAACAAGGCTTGTACGCAAGTACTATATAACAGGAGGGTACCTTGGATCACAAAAGGATCCGGCTCTTGCTCCTCGGTCTGCAGCGCGAAGATACACCCTCCAGTGCCTTGATGTGCTTCCAAGGGCTGCTTTCCTTTATTCTACCCATTCTGCTGCTGTGCTGGGCTTCCAGAGTTTTGCTTCACAAGGCTGGCCTGCCCAGGCAGTTGAGCCTTCTGGTTTCCCAAACTTCCATTCCTCTCCTTCTGGGGCTGAGGACAGTCACGCTTGTAGTGACCCATAGCCTGACAGTTGAAGCACTGGACTGTTGCTCTGTTCTGGCCATTCCTCTGAGGTTCGCCACGCCCTGGCGTAGTGTTCTTCCAAGCTTGGTTGCTCTGACCCGAAGCAAAGGTTTTGGTGGGATAGGGTCCACGGTTGTTGTTGGAGGTCTGGGTTCGGATCGGTCCGCCAGCGTTGCCGGTCGCCTTCCTCCATCGGGTCTTGAAGTCATTTTCTTCACTCTCCAGTCAAAGAGCACACCTCACCACACCGGTATAGGTGGGGAAAGCCTGAGCCACCACAGCTCTTCTAGCTGTTGTCAGCCCCCACTCGAATCTCCTTGCTTTCTTGTCCTCGGTTGCCACAGCATCCTGAGCATAGCAGGATAGTTCCTCGAACTTGGTCGCATACTGAGTAACGGTCATAGTTCCTTGTTTGAGGTTCATAAATTCCTGCTCCTTGGCCAGACGAAGGGGCGTGGGAAAGTATTTGTCGAGAAACAGGATCTCGAACTGATCAAAGGTCATGGTGGCTATGGCATGGGTTGCCTCTATCAGATCCCACCAGTAGCGGGCTTCTCCTTTCAACTGATACGTGGCTAAGGCTACACGATCTCCATTACGGGTGATCTCCAAGGTGTCCATGATCACCTTGACTTCCTTCAGCCATGATTCAGCCACGGTGGGGTTGGTATCTTTGTTGAAGGTCGGGGGTCGACGCTTGCAGAATTCATTCATCGCCCGGGTTCGAGTCATAGGTCCATCGTTAGGGTTCGGGTTTTGGCGGGTAGCGTTCAGAGCGGTCACGAGCACTTGCATGACTTGAGCAAGGTCGGGGTTGGGATTAGGGTTAGGGTTAGAGGAGTCACCGGTCTCATACCCTAGTGCACTGCGTCGGTTCACCATCTACGAGCGAAAATTGAAAAGGGGAAGGTTTAGTTTTAACTAAACTATTTTCTTTTTTTTTTGGGGTAAAATAGCTTGAAATAAAAAGAGGATAAATGAATATACAGCTTACAAGGGGCATACCCCAGGAGGAAAAGAAAAGAGTAAATAAAATTATTTACGCCAAAAGGCTACATGGGTAAATGAAATGCGTTGTTTCCAATCCATCTAACAAGAGGGAAGGAAAACAATGCCAAAATGATATTAGCAAAATAGGATAACTGAACCAAAACGGCACTACTTCAGACTTCGGACTTGACAGAGCAACGGTTACATCAGTTTCCCCATGACATCAGCAGCAATAGAGAACTCTTGTTTGCAGCAGCAGCAGCTCGGTAGAAGAGATCCATGGTGGCATGACATTCAGTTGGTTGCACTGACCTCCTGCTTTTGGCTTCACAACTACAGGAACAACCCGCAGTAGCATGAGCAGCAAATCAGCATCTATCCGTTGCCATTGGAGCAACAAACAACAACAAACAGCAACAGCAGATTACAGTATAAAGAAGATAGTGCAGTAGCAGTTGAAAAAACAGGAGCAGTAGCAGTAGAAATGTGCCAAGATGACAACAACCACCGGACAGAACGTAGCAGTTGGACAACATGTGAACGCATCAGCACAGCATCACCAAGACTATTCAGTTCAGTTGCTGGACTGGATTACATTATAATCATGATACACCATATGAAAACAAGCTATTCCAGAATAGAAAGCGTAGGAGACTGATCAACAGATCAATAGAAGCCAAAGCTATTCCTCATGGTACAAAACACCATTAATAGCAAAATAAACACGATAAACAAACACTATAAACAAACACTATGCAGAGGATGTCCCCATCTGCGAAGGGAGATCCCATCGACAGCCCCTAATGGTTAGGCATAAATCCCAAATCCCACTGACTACAAAATAGTAGAAGTCATCTTTACAGTAGTAGTAGCAGTATGAGCAGTCAACAGCTTTAACAACTTGACATAACACTATGTTAATAGAAACAAAACAGTTGCATAATAATGCAGCTAAACAGGTAGATATAATCTGCTTAAGAAATTCTTTTGGACTGTCGTTGGGTAGAATGGACAGGAGCAATAGATGCAAACTAAAATGAGCCACCTGTATATGTGCTTGGGACTTAACACTTCAATGCACTGAAGTATGCTACACGTCTGCAGCAAAAACAGCTACAAAAGGTGGAAAAGAGCATCCAGAAATTGACTCAAGACATTCCAGGGAATATGTGGTCCTTGCCAACCACTCTCTCAAAAAAACTCACTCCTCCCTCTCTACTTTTTTCCTAAACTAAGGGCTATAGTTCCTCCCTACTCCCTCCACTGATTCTCACATAATGCCCCCACTAGTTATTACCTCCACTCGCAAAAAATAGATGAGGCCCAATCACACTCTCACAGGGAGACACTGAATGTAGTAAATGTTTACGACAATACACTCATTACAAGTGATTCCTTAAGATCAAATGTAGAACCCACCAGAGGATAAGATAACTACTTGTGTAAGTAGAAGTAATAGCAGATTTACTATGCCGTATGATTGTGATGACCACTAAGTGAGAATTGATTTAGCTAGGGAAGCTTTGAGAGCATTCCCCATATGCCAGGACCTGCAAATAAAAGCAGATAAGAATTAGTGTCCCTCAACCTAATAAGTACATCCAAGTCAAACATGAATGTTCCACATAGAGAGCAAATGAGAAGGCCTCTTGAAGGAAAGGGACAACAACCTGCACCTAACCTCATTCGAGATTTTGTTAGCAACCACTCCAGGAGGGCAGCTAAGATTCTGAAACTTCCTATGATTTCTCTCAAGCCACAATTGGTGTACATACACTATGAATACTAACTTGGCAATCGAGGTTACCAAAGATTTACCCTTTAATGTGGATAGTTTACTAACCCACTGTGACCAAGTAGCCATTGCTACCATATAAGGGGTCTTAGGGGACAACATTCCCCTAATCTGAGTAGCCATAGGGCATTCAAAAAATAGATGATCGTGTGATTCTACACCCATACACAAACTACAAACAGAGGAAGATTTCATGCCGAACATGACTAATCTATCCTCAGTAGATAACTTATTCAGAATGGCCATCCAAGAGACACTGCACCTAGGGATGTGTCCTGAAAACCATACCACTTTGTGCCAAGTGATAGCAGGAAAGTGTGTTCTCAACTGATTCCAAAGAGAGGAAATGGTAAACTTCCCAGAAGCGTTGAGAGTCCAAGAACACCTATCTCCAATGGCATAATTAATGGGGATACCCTGGAGATCAGTTCTTACATCATTAAGATCAGGAGATTGAGTCACTAGGAAAGCCCACTGGTTGTTTCTAATAATAGTTTGAACAGTGGCATCCTTGGGAAATCCTGAGTCATATATAATTCTAGGACCAAACCGAGGCAGAAGGGGTCCAAGAGGGTGCCAATTGTCATACCATAAAGAAGTAAATTGGCCATCTCCAATTTTGTACTTTATATGAGGTTGGATGAGTGGTCTGAGATTAAGAAGTTTCCTCCAAACCCACGAGGGGTCATTTGGGATCTTTACACTCCAAAAACTCCTACCCTTGAGTAAGTAAGACTTGACCCATTGACACCACATAGATCGTCCCCCCTCCCGAAACAAGGAACCAAATGTGTTTGGCCACAGCTGCCTTATTCCAAATCTCCATAGATTTAAAACCCAACCCACCTTCCTTAACAGGGGAACATAGGTGTTCCCAAGATACTTTAGCACCAGTCCTCTTAAGCTCAGGACCAGACCAGAAAAAAGCTCTAAGGATTGATTCAATCTCCTTTATTACCTTCTTGGGGATAATAAAGAGAGATGACCAATAGGTTTGCATTGAAAAAAGTATTGACTTTATTAATTGTATCCTTCCAGCATAAGACAGATACCTATGGGTCCATGCTTTGGTTTTGGTTACAATCCTTTCTACAATACCTTTACTGTTAGTGTGTTTAAGCTTGGTGGATAGAAGAGGTACTCCCAAGTACCTAACAGGTAAAGACCCTTCCAGAAAACCCAAAATATTGAGTATGGAAGATTTGATGGTAAGATTAACACCAGAAAAGAAGATGTCACTTTTAGTAGGGCTTGGAGAAAGGCCAGACAAGGCCTCAAACTCAGTCAAGGATTGTTTAATGTAGTTCACAGAGTTGACTTCACCTCTGCAGAAGATCATAAGATCATCCGCAAAGCAAAGATTGACAAGTTTGGTGGAGCTACATTTCCAATGGAACTTAAAATCAGGGAGAAGAGACTTCTCCCTAAGAATGCAGGTCAAGACCTCCATTACAATTACAAATAGATAGGAAGACAATGGATCCCCTTGTCTTAGACCTTTTTGTCCAGGAATGTACCCTATTGCTTCCCCATTGAAGTTCAAGGAGTAATTTGCTGTGGAAACGCAAGCTTTTAACCATTGTATCATCTTGGGATGGAAATTCATGGAGGCTAGAACATCCCAGAGGAAATCCCATTTGACATTGTCATAAGCTTTCATAATATCCACCTTCATGGCACACCTAGGGGATGGGGATTGTTTATGGTAGCCTCTCATTAATTCCTGAGTAAGGAATATGTTATCAGCAATCCTCCTACCCTGAACAAAGCCAGATTGGGCAGGATCTATAAGGAATGGTAAGACTGGTTTGATTTTATTGGCCAGAATTTTAGCAATACACTTATATACTACATTGCAACATGAGATTGGTCTGTAATCCCCTACCTTGGAGGGGTTGGGGACTTTGGGCACTAAAGCTACAGAAGTAGCATTAGCTTTCTTTAGAAGCTGACCAGATCTGAAGAAGAGTTTAACAGCTGAGGTCACCTCATGACCAATCACAGGCCACGCCTTTTGGAAGAAGGCTGCATTGTGTCCATCTAGGCCAGGAGCTTTTTGAGGATTAAGAGACCAGAAAGTATCCTTGATCTCTTTATCTGTCACCTCAATCACCATATCCAAGCTTTGAGAAGGTGAGAGTCTCCTAGCAATAAGTTGGTCTACCCTGGCAGACCCAGAGTAATCGGTCAGATGTTTGCTACCTAACAAATTAGTGTAGTAGTTAATGAAGGTTTGCTTCACCAACTCTATGTCTTGTGTAACAGAACCATCCTCCAGTACTAAGCTAGAAATTATGTTCCTATTCTTGGAATTACTAATGGTTTTGAAGAAAAAAGAGGTACATTGATCCCCCAACTTTAACCACTGAATTCTTGACTTTTGCTTAGCAAAACTTTCTTCCGCTCTAGCAAAAATAAGGTACTGTTTACACAGATCTCGTTCAATGGCCTGCTTGGAGGGGTCAGGGGTGAGAACCAAGTTCTCGTTGGATGGCTTCCAATTGTTGTTTAAGAGAAGCCACCCTTGTTGACAAATCACTAAACTCATTAATGTTCAATTGTTTTAAGCTCTCATGTAGTTGTTTCAGTTTCTCACAGACATAGTACATTGGATTACCCAATATTACCTTCCTCCAAACCTGCTGGACAGTTTCTATGAACTTAGGATGCTCAGCCAGGAAATTAAAGAACCGAAAAGGCCTTTTCTTAGGGGTAGCAGTAGCTGCCAAATACACAACAGCAGATGAGTGATCAGATATTCCAGGATTGAGAAAATGAGCACTGGACCAACAGAAATCTGTGATCCAACTTTCATTGACTAAAACCCTATCAATCTTTGTGCTAATGTGGGCATCTCCCAGTTGTTTATTTGACCAAGTGTAGTGATAACCCGAATACCTTAAGTCTACTAATTCTGTTGAATGAAGGCAAGAGTTGAATTCCTCCATCCAAGGCATCCAAGTCCTATCTCCACCAACTTTTTCAGTGGGGGATTTTATGGCATTGAAATCTCCCAATACCACCCAAGGGGTAACTACACAAAGTAGTTGTAAGGCTGCCCAAAGCTGTTGTCTTTCTATATAGCAATTAGCCCCATAAATAAATGTGGCATCAAAAGAGTATTGGCCATCACAAGTGGTCACCTTACAATGGATATACTGACTGGATTGACATAGAACCTAAACTTGGACAACCAAAGGGTTCCAACAAATCAAAAGTCTTCCCATAGTAGAGCAGGGATGATTGCTAACAAAATTCCACTCAGGGAGCATAGCGTTGACAATTGTAGAAATTTTTGGTTCTTTGATTTTATGCTCGATGAACCCAACTAGAGATAATTTATTTTTAAAAACCCAAGTTTTTGCCTCTCTTTGTTTGAGAGGATCATTAAGACCCCTCAAGTTCCAAAAACCAAAATTTGTAGGAGAACAATCCATAAAGCAAACCTAAGTACCACTAAGGAATAAATAAAGAGTACCAGCTGAAATAACTAAATATGAACAGAATAAAGAGAGAGAGTTACTTCCCTGATCTAAGTGAAGAGCTTTATGTAGAGCTTTTTTGCTTCCCTAACTGTCCAGTCTTGGAGGAGCCCACCACAAGTAAATCCCTCTCTGACAGTGCACCAGGATCCAAAGATTCTTGAGTTTTGAGTTTTGCAGCTAGTTTTCCAGCCTTCTTAGCTGCTGATCGAGAGACTGGAGTAGCTTGCTGACTAGAGGGATTTAAGTTCCCACCACTGTCATTCACCTCTTTCACATGAAGCTTAGGTGGGGACGAATGATGAGGCAATGTGTGTGCTACCTGTGCACTGTTAACTGTTTGGACTTTACATTCCTGTTGCTGAGGGCTGGGCATTGCATGCAATTGCTGATCAGGAGTCGACCCATGAGAACTGCTTACAACTCCTACAAGTACCTTCTCTAACTCAACCTTAGATTCAGCAAGTACTTCTGCTTGGGTACTAACTATAACAGGGTTCGAATTATTTAGGGTAGTATTGGTATTTGATTGAGGAAGGAAAGTTGGGTGCTTCCCATTACCCACTAAAGTCCATTCTTGGGTGGGTTGACTGGAGTTTGGGGGAACTTTCTTGGAGCATTGGGTATTAGCATGACCGAAGGCTTGACAATGTTTGCGTAAAGGGGGTAGCACCTGATATTCAATAGGCACCACCACTGAGTTCCCCCCAACAGTTATTCTGACATCTTCAGGCAGCTCATTTTCGGCACTAATATCAATACAGATTCGAGCACATGTTGACTTTGTTTAAAGTAGACCTGGCTGCTTTAGGGTTTTAGCTGTGGCATGGTCCACGTGTAACGGTTAACCGATTGTGCTAGCTACCCTGCTCAGACATTCTTGATTCCATAACTCAAGAGGTAGATAATGCAATTTAACCCAGGCTGGAATGTGGGAGGGTTGTTCTTTAACTGGTTGCATCATGTGATGCCAATCCTTCAAGACTAAATATTTCTGTGAAAAGAAATAAGGACCACCATCCAATACTTGCTGCTTAGCCTGTTCATCTCTGAATTCGAACAGATAGCAACCAGCAACATCTGGCTTTACAGCGATAAACAGATCTTTCCACTGGTATCGGGCAGTGGAGACCACCAAAGGGTAGGGCATCTTCCCGTCGAGGAAATGGCCCACTAAGTACCTATTCCATTTACCAACATCTGTTAGCTTAGCATCGATTTCTACCTGGGCCTCCTTCCGTTTAAGTAGATCAGGGTAAAAATCGAGTTTCATGTCCATTGATGGGCTCTGTGATTGCAATAGGGAGGCCCAATTTTTCGGTTTGGCTTTAGGAGCATTTGAATGCAGTCTAGGTTTAGCATGAGCTTGCTGAGGTACAATTTGTGGTTGCCTAGGTTTAGTGTCGGATTCGCTGTAGCCCATGTTAGGATCACCTTCTAGGTACGGAATGCCTCTAGCATTGAAGAGTGTTTGTGGGTGAAGATTAGAGGAAGATACCTTGTGATGCTGACCTTGGAGTTCAACTGTAGCTCTCGCCTCTGCTTCTAAAATCAAGCTTTCTTCGAATAACGCCTGCTGAAGTTTCGTGGAGGAGCTAGGGTTTGCTCTTGAGTTAGGGCTTTGAGCCCCAAATCCAGATGAAGATACGATAGGATTGCTCAAACGTGGAAAGTTCATCTCCATTGCTTGTTCAAGGCTAAGGTTTCCCAAAGTCTGCTGATGACCCTCAGAATCCCTCAGTAGTTCTTCTTCAAAAACTGGCTGCAATTTCCGAGAAGGGCTAGTTTTCTGGATAATTTTGGGAAGAGATGTATTAGGAGGAGATTCCTTTGGGCTGCATAGATCAGAGGGTTTGTGGGTGGAGATCATAGGAGAAGATTGAGCGTGCTTCTGTTGCCTTCTCACTTCATTAGAGTCTAGAGCTTTGAGTCCTAGCCCTTCTGCAAACAAAACAGTTCCTTCGGCCATAGTGATTGGATCAGAAGTCGGTGTTCAAGCTTTCATCGCCCTTCATCGCCTAAGTTGTTTTTTCTTCCTTGTTTTCCCTTATAGTTGCTGTTTCTGTTATGGCTTTCTATTTTAACTAAACTATTTTCTTTTACACAAGGTAAGAAGCGATCAAATATTCAATAGTACTTTTAAAATAAAAGCAACTTTTCATAAATAAATAGAGGATTACATTCAGAAGCATAGAGTTTTACTACAAAATTAGTAGACTAGAACAAGATTTCCTACCACAAGCTAAGACGGTCCTACCATCATACTACATGGTTCTTCTATCACAAGTGCTTGAAAGGCAACTTGAGCTATCAAAACCTTATTCTAATACTACTACTACTCTACTGACTAGGTGGAACGAGTCCATAGAACTCTCTCAGCTGCGCCTTCCATTCCTTCTCTCGGATCTCGAGCCAACGCTCTCCACCACGGCGAATCTTCTCAACGAGCTCCCTAAATGGTGAGTCCTGAGGGTCGAGGGTCAGGAACTGGTCCTCGCTGGCGAAAGGTGTCATCACGACTATCTCGTAAAACTGGTTGCCAGTCTCGGGGTCACGGATCCTTGGGTGGGGTATCGGTGTGAGACTCTCAGGTGTGAGACTCTCAGGTGTGAGTAGCGCCTTGTAGTACAGGAGGTCAGCTACAGTAGTCTCGGCAGCGAAATAGCTATCCATATCTACAATAAGGAAAGTTATATATTAGACTTAACGATGGAAAGCGAAAATCATACGCAATAAATACAAGTACACATAACAGTGATCATAACAAGATAAAAACATAAGTTTTTCATTTCTAAAACCAACAAGTACATAATAGACGGTGGCTTATAGGCCGAAGCTTCCTACAGCATACTGATTACAACAAAAGATCCTAAGCCACTTGCTAGGCTTTGCTAACTAGTCTAGAAAGTATGCGGGAATTCAAACCCATAAGCTCCTATGTCGTCCTCGAAGGGTGGTGGCGGCACATCTCCAGAGTCAGCGGTTATGTCCAGAAAATTGGGCATAGCCCATTCGGGCGGTAACTCCCCGTAAATCAACATTTCCTCATCGTCGGAATCCTAACCCATCGGTTCCTCCTCGGGAAATTCTTCAGGGTCCTCTTCCTCATCGTCAGATGGTAAGTCTAGATTTGGCATTGCCATCAGATGCTGCCAGTCCGCTTCGTTAATCGGTGGGTCATGGAATTCCTCGGGTTCTTCTTCCACGGGGTCCTTCATCGGAATCAGCCTCGAGGTCCTCCTCGGGATCCTCTTCTTCAGGGTCTTCCTCAACTTCCACGTTGTTGGGAGGTGCTACGGCCACTGCTTCGGCATTGTTTCCTTCAATTAGGAAATCCACGTTACCGGGAGGTGCGATTTGGACTAGGACAGGTATGGCGTCAACCACATCTTCTTCCTCCTCATTTATGGCACGGATAAGGGTACTATGCTCCTGGTAGAAGTCACGAGTGTAGGGGAAGGCGTAGGGAAAGTAGGGATCCTCCACTAGTTGGCTTGTCATGGATCTTACAGTGCTTGCGAGTTGGTGAGCTTCAGCTAGAAGGTTGACTTGGTAGGGGCTCAAGTGATTCATCTACAATAAAGGAAACTATCTATTAAACTTATCAAAAAGGCATGCTTAGTAAGAAATTTTTTATTTATAGCGTAACCAAAATACAACTTAGATAGTGGGGATCCTATTCCTTATCATCCTATATCCCGAAGGATTACAATGGCTATAGAATTTATTGGGGTGCTTCCAAGTCTTCTTCGATTCTTCGAAGTCTTCTTATTTGCCGGGTTTCCTTCCTTAGCTACCTTCATGGCGTCTTCGTGCTATCGGTTTCTTCCTCCTCGTTTCCTATCTCGGTGTTTGGCATTGGGGGTAGGACACCAAAATACTCATAGAAGTTGGATAAAATAGGAAACATTTTTGGAAACCAAGGGTCTTTCTCAACGGGAATAGGGGTATTCTGTTGAACTCTAAGGAAGTCAAGTTGTTCTGCACATACTGCGGCAATGAAGTTGGGATCTTCTAAGTGCTGGGCTGTTATTCTTTCTACGGTATTTCTAGGTTGATAAGCTTCGACTAACAGATCGATCGAGGTTCTCATCTATAAGAAAAACTATATTAGTCAAGTTTTGAAAACAAAATAGTTTTAGTAAAAACTCTAGGGAAAACTTTTCAAATTTCTATGTTTCACATTCGATCCTTGATTTAAGTCATCATCCAATTGTTCGGAAATTCCCAGCTCGGCGGTACTGCCAATTCCGCGCCTTGCTTCAATCCGAAGATTGTTTTGACAGAATTTCACCCAATTTGGGATGTTAAACTTAAACTCGAAGTCACGTTTATGCAATGGTCAACTTATCTCACGGTTCTACCCATTCTACCTATGGCCGAGGTTTTGAACCTAAGGCTCTGATACCAAGTTGTAACGCCCCTAATTTTAGGTACGTTAAAGGGATAATTTATTACAGAAACCAAATAGAGTCACTGCTCATTATTACAACAGAACTCTTGTAAGAGCATTTTAAACACAAAATAGGGAACTAGGGTTCCTAACTACAGCTCTTCTTGTTTGTCCATCCTAGCGAGTTCTTTGGCTCCATACGCCTCCAAGGTGAAGAGTTCGCCCTGTTCATCTATCAAATCTGACATATTATGTAACGACCCTAATTTTTAGTCAGTAAAAATTTCGTTAAATATTTGAATTTATATTTAAAAATTCCTTTTAATTCCTATAGTTCATCGTAATTACGTTTTTGCCCTTCAAGTTTCGTTTCTTGCACTGTAGCCCTATCTAGCAAACCTAGTTAGCTTCTAACCATCCGGTTGGAGGAACTAAGCTAGGAAAACACTTGGTTACTTTTTCCTAACCGCAATTGGACCATTTTGCCCCTCTTGGACCTTGTGAACCTTTTTAACCCTAGACTAAGAATTGATTATTCATTTTCTTTTAATTATTTTTGGTTTTACTCTTTGTCCATTGGACAATAAAAGTTAGGGAAACTATTATCCATAGGGTAATAGGAACCCCAATTCTTTATATTAAAAGTATACTTGACTAAGTACTATTATCTTTTAAAAATAGACTTTTTAATTACTTTAAATTACTTTTCGGATTATTTTAGTATATAAGTTGCCTAATAACTATTATCCATTGGATAATAGAAGTTAGGGGAATTTTTACCCAATGGGTAAAAGGGTTAACCTTTCAAAGTACCATGGGATTTATTAGTTTAATCTTTTCTTCAAACCCATGTGACTAAGTTCACATTGCTTTACTAGAAAGGTACTTAGTACTAAGATTCTTGTAGTACCCTTTAAATGTTTTCTATTAGGGTTTTGATTTTTCCTAGTGTACAATAGTACCATGGATATATTATATAAGTACTTAGATAGTTTAAATATTGCCTTAAGTACCATGTGTCTAATTCATTAGTTCATTAGGGAATCCTAGACCTAAAAGACTATTTTTGATCCTTAGTACTAAGAGTACTACTATTTTAATTGTATTCTTCCATTGTAGTATATACATGTACTTGCAAGAGGAGAGAGAGAGAGAGAGAGAGAGAGAGAGAGAGAGAGAGAGAGGCCGTGAGAGAGAGGGAGAGAGAGAGAGCTGAAAGGGAGAGAGAGGGAGAGAGAAAGGAGGAGAAAGAAGAAGGATTTGCTTGTACCTTGGCCTTTGATCTTCTTGTACTTCAAATCCATGGGAAACTTCCTTCCTAGCTAAGGAATTAACCCTCCATTGTCCTCCTTTGTACCATTAGCAATTGTTTAACACAATATCTTGTACAATTAATCTTGTTCACACCTCTTTTCTTCCAAGAATCAAATCCTAGCCTAGGGTTAGTCTTTGATCTTTCAAAGATTCATGACATGTGTCAAAATTTGAGGAAGAGAGAGAGAGGGAGGGGGGCCGGCCATTGAGGGAGGAGAGAGAGTCAAGGTTTGCCTATAAATAGGAAGCCATTCCAAGCTTCAAAGCTCACACCATCAAGCTTTGCTCTTCCTTATCTAGAAACCATTTCTGGGCAGCCTACTATCCCTTCGGAAATCCTCAGTTTTCTCCTTCTTAGAGTAGTTTTTAGAACCAACTTCCTTCGAGAAAGTTGTAGAGAACTTCGAGACCTTGAAGTTAGACCCAAGAATGACCCCAATCGGTGAAGAAATGACAAAGATATTGTCATCCAAAGTTCAGTAAAAATCTCGGATTTCCATTTCCAGACAGCTTACTGTCTCTTCCTTTAGCACCAATTTTCTCCTACTGAGATTGGTTTCTAGGATCAACTTCCTTCACAAACGTTGTAGAGAGTTTCTAGAGCTTCGATTTCAACCCAAGAAAAAACATATTTGGCCAAAGATTGACCGAGTTACTGACATTCAAAGTTCGGTCCAGATTTGCGAATTTCACCACCCGTGGAATTTTCCAACTAGCTTATTCGGCCCCGACTAGTTTCGGATCAAGGTAGGATACTCTTACCCTATCCTAAGTTTATGTATGATCTTCTTATTTTCATCTCAAGTATAACGTATGTTGTTTTGATCTCTAAGAAAGAACTTATCGTTTGGAACGAAGTATTCACATTTTGATCTTTTAAGATGTTTATGAGAATGCATATATGAATTGCTTGTATTACTTGTGGCGTGATAAAGCATAAGTGATTTTTCACTCCAAGGGCGTCCGAACATGTGGCGTTATGCTTAAGTTGTGATTTAAATAGTATAGAGTTGGATGATCTTGTTAGTTTTGAAATGCTTGTTTGTATGGAAAAGTCTTACCGTGAAGTCTTTGCATGTAAACGAGACACGAGAACCGAGAAGGTTAGAAACATGGCACCTAGGGTGTGTTTGACAAGAAAGATGTGTTTTCCCGGGAGTGGAAATATTTTTGAAACGACATAATGACTAGTTTGGTAGCATTATGTGAGAAGTGTGTGAGTTTGTGTGCCTATGGGAACCCGGCACGGCGGAACCATAGTGAGAATACTTGGGAAACCGGCGCGGCGGAACCAAGGTTGGGTGAGTAGCATGGTTATCTGCGGTACGGAGCCAATGCATATGTGTGCCAATGGGAACCCGGTGCAGCGGAACCATTGAGAGGATACTCGGGAACCCGGTGCAGCGGAACCATTGAGAGGATACTCGGGAACCCGGCGCGACGGAACCGAGGTTGGGTGTGTGTGGCTTGGTTATCCGCGGTACGGAGCCAAGGTTTTCCGCGGTACAGAGCCAATCCAAATGATTTGAAAAGGATGTTTTGTAATGTTAACACGGTCTACGACGAGTCGCGTAGGAGAAACTCGGAAATCTTGGACACCAACGAATGTGGATGTGTGATTGTTGTATTGTTGTAAATGATTTTCTGTGGTAAGGTTGGTTGGGTAAGAATTTCCTATTGAGCTTTCGTAGCTCACGGTGTTACCTTTTGGTGACCCTGGCATATTATATGGGTGGCGACGCCGGTATAATGTGTCAGATCTCATAGACGAACAGGGCGAGATCTTCACCTTGGAGGCCTTCGGAGCTGAAGGGCTGGCTAGGATGGAGGAGCAGGCAGGGCTGTAGTTAGGATCCCTAGTTTCCCTTCCTTTTGTAATGAAGTATTCGTGTGAGAGTTATGTTGTAATAAAGAGCTCGACTCTATTTTGAAGTTTCAATAAAATTGTCCTTTTAACGTTCGCAAAATTTGGGGCGTTACATATTATACCAGCGTCGCCACCCATATAATATGTCAGGGTCATCACAAGGTAACACCATGAGCTACGAAGGCTCAATAGTAAAATCCTACTCGCTAACCCTTAACTTATGAACATAAGATCATAATAAAACATCGATTTCGACATGATACGTATATGAACAGCTATAAAAGACAATAACAATAATATATCCACATTCGTTATATAACTTATTGTTGGTGTCCAAGATTCTCTAAGTTCTTCCTACGCAACTCGTCGTAGACCGTGTCTCCATTTTCATAAACAAGTCACTTTTCCAAAATCTTTCGTTTAACTCACCCAACCTCGGTTCCGCCGAGCCGGGTTCCCGAGTATCCTCACAATGGTTCTGCCGCGCCGGGTTCCCATTGGCACACAATTGTTTAGGCTCCTCTCCATGGATAACCATGCTACGCACTCAACCTTGGTTCCGCCGCGCCGGTCTCCCAAGTATCCTCACAATAGTTCCGCCGCGCCGGGTTCCTATTGGCACACACACAACTCACATAATACCCTCGAAATGGTCATTATGTAGTTTCAAAAATATTTCCTTCCCCGGAAAACACATCTTTCTCATTAAACCACAGCCTAGGTGTCATGTTTCTACTTCCTCGATCTGTGTTTCGTTCTCATGCAATACTCCGCGGTGTAAGACTTTACATATAAGCAAGCATTATACAAAAACTATTCCAACAATATCATCCAATATCATGCTTGACATATTGTGAACATAAACCATGCATTACCAACTTTTAACAAAAGATACCCTTATCTACTTTAGAAAGTAATGATCAAAGTTACTACTTAAGGACGTTCTAAACTCCAACATACGATTTAATACAATACTAGAGTTAAAGTGCAAGATTAAAGTACTTATACTTAGGATAAGTGAGTAGAGGTATAAACTACCGTTCTTCTTGGCGGTGGTCGGCTAGGGAAATTTGGTTGTCGGTTTGAGTTTCGGCGGCGAAACGGCTCCGCTTTGCTTCGAAAGGAAAAGAGATGTACTTTCTTTTCCTAGAAACAACTTTACTAACTAATGTGGACTACTTTAAAGATCTATGGGTGGTTTTAGGAGGTGGTTTGGTGGTATTGCTCAAGAACTCAAGAACAAGAAGAATTCTTGAACTTTTGAACCAAGAACTCTTAGAATTTCTAGAGAGAAGGAAGAGCAAAGCTTGAAGGTGTGAGTTTGAAGCTTGGAATGGCTTCTATTTATAGGCAAGGCTCCCCTCTCTTTCTCTCTTGGCCGGCCCCTCTCTCTCATTCTATAACTCAATTTTTTAATCCATGAAATCAAGTTCTCATGGAAGATCAAAGGCTAAAATGCTAGGTTTGCATGGCTAGGGTTGTCCTTGGATTTGATTCTTGGAAGGTTTTGTGGTAAAAAGGAGGTTTGGTACAAGATTCTAGTGTTAAACAATTGATAAATGTACAAAGAGGACAATGGAGGTTAAGTTTACTTGGAAGAGTAAGCCACCAAAGATTTTGAAGTACATTGGAAGATCAAGATCAAGGTACACATCAATCCCTTCTCTTCCTCTTCCTCTCCCTCTCAATCTCCCTCTCTCCCTCTCTCCCTCCCTCTCGGCTCACTCTCTCTCTCTCTCCCCTCTCTCGGCTTCTCTTTCTCTCTCTCCCTCTCTCTCCCTAGCATGGTACAAGTACACACACACACACACACACACACACACACATATATATATATATAAGTGCAAGAATACAATTAAAATACTAAGTACTTTTGGTACTTAAGATCAAAAGTAGCCTTAAAGATCAAGATTTTCTCAGTAAACTAATAAATTGGCACATGTGTACTTAGGTATTATTCTAGTCTTCCATGTACTTATATAATATATACATGGGTACTATTGTACACTAGGAAGAACAATTCCCCAATATAAAATAAATAGAGGGTACTTAGGAGAATCTTAGTACTAAGTACTTACATAATAAAATAATAGGTACTTTGTCACATGGGGATTTAAGAAAAAGATTAAATTAATCAACCCATGTACTTGGTTGAAAGATGAACTTATTATCCAATGGATAATAATTCTCCTAGCTTTTATTGTCCAATGGACAATAGTTACTAGGGAACTTATATAATAAAATAATGCAAAAAGTCCTTTTAAGCAATTTAAAAAGTCTATTTTTTTATAACTCTTAGTACTTGACCAAGTATACCTTTAATATCAAGAATTGGGGTTTCTATTATCCAATGGATAATAGTTCTCCTAACTTTTATTATCCAAGGGACAAAGAATACAACCAAAATAATAAAAGAAAATAATTAAACAAATTCCAATTCTAGGGTTGAAAAGGTTCACAAGGTTCAATGATGGGCAAAAGGGTCCATTTGTGGTTAGGGAAAAGTAACTAGGTGGCTTTCTAGTTCGATTTCTCTAACAAGCCAGTTAGAAGTTAACTAGGCTTGCTAAGTAGGGCTTAAAGTCAAGAAACAAATTCAAGGGGCTAAAACGTAATTATGACAAACTATAGGAATTTAAAGTAATTCAAGCAATTTAAATTAATAACTCAAATAATAAATAAATTTTATTTATTGAAATTCAGAGTTATTGCACTATGCCTTGCTCACTACCAAGTTGCCCAATGGCTCCATGCCTTTGGACTTACTACTTCATGCCTTGTGCTTGCATCACTTCAAGATCACTCTCCATAGCTCTATACTCAACTACTTCAGCAAGCTCGACACCCATACTCAACAACTTCATTCTCACTACCATTCAGAAGCTCTGAGCTCGCCATCATCTCAATAACTCCATGCTCCACATCCATTCCTCCAAGCAGCAACCCAATGGCTCTATGCCCATATTCACCATCTCAGCGGCTCTACGCCCATGCTTACCCTCATTATCGCTCTACCAGCTTTAAGCTTACTCAGCAGCTCTTAGCTCGCTCACCATATCATACCTACTACTGTCAAGTTACTCAACGTCTCTACACTAGTGCTCACTGTGATTCAACAGTTCTAAGCTCATCACGCTATCCAACTGCTCTGCGCCCATAAGCTCACTATCTCACCAGCTCAATGGCTCAGTGCCGCATGCTTACTGGTTAGATATTTTAGCACTTTCCAGGGTTGTCCAAACCTCCATTGATGTCTTTGCTATATCAACTTCGTTTGATTGTAATGGGTAGGTTTGTAGGGGTAGTTGCTCGCTCAATGCTCCTCCCATTATCTGCGCCAAGATGACCACTGCAAAATCAATCCAATTGCGTGAGAGGTAAAAACATTACACAATACAACATGCATATTATTTCCAAGATTAGAAATTTTATTCCTGCACATTTTTTTCTTGCTGGTAAATCTCTCCGGAAATTAGTTTTCCATATATATATATATATATATATATATATCCTAAATCAAATCTCTTTGAAAGGGTCTGGAAACTTAATTTTCCATTTATGCATCATTAAGAGATCTTTCCTAGAAGGGGAAAATACAAGTATAAAAAAAGGGTTGATCGTCTATAGGGGCTGAGTTTTTCCGGAGAAGGTTTTTGTTTTATTGCATCAACCCATGTTCTCTATCACGTTTTTCTTTTTGCATCTGCCCATATATACATAGACCTACTAAGTCAAAAGAGATAGAGAGCAGAGAGATTGTTTGGTTTTCAGAAAAGAAAGAAAAGGTTGCACTGCATGGGTTTTGGTGGATTCGGCAGATGCGAGTTTTATTTTTGTTTAACAAAGGGGGTGCACGGCATTTAAGGATTTTGTTTTGGTGTGGCAGCGCGCATTCTATTTTGTGTTTTGTCCTCGCCTCTTGCATCTTCGAACGCCATTTGTTTTGTCTAGATCACGTTTCACATCATATTATTCATCCATTCATAGTTCGTGGTTTTTTTTGGTGCCGTTTGCTGCTGTGGCCGAATCTTTTGGAGATCGATTCGGAGCCGGTTGAATCCGGAGATCGGGCGTGAAGTCCGTGGTGCATCTATTGAATCTTGAATAAGCTCTGGGAGCATCGGAGATTAGCGAGAATAGGTAACAGCTTGGGTAAGGTTTTACTATTTCCCAATTTGTACTTCTTTTTGATTAATAGAACAAAGCTGTAGTGTTAGGCCGTGGTTTTGGCTTAGGGTTATTTAGGACCCTAAGTTTTTCCACATAAATCGTGCGTCTCTTGTCTCGATTTTTATTCGATTACAGTACTTGATTTTTGGTTTGGATTAATCGAGATAATCAACCCATTCATCTGTATTAATTTTTTAAATCAGAAAATTGGTATTTTTTTTATCAAAACTCCTATTCACCCCCCCTCTAGGAGTAGATTGAACGCTTCCGCATAATTTTAATTGGTATCAGAGCGGGTTGCTCTGTTTAGGTTTAACCACCTAAGTTTAATTCTGGTTATAATGGACATGAACGCACCACGAGAGGGAGCCTCAAACTCAAGGCCACCATTTTTCGACGGTAATGATTATTCGTACTGGAAAGCCCGTTTGACCACACATTTGAGTTCACTAGGAATTAAGGTTTGGAGATCTGTTAGGTACGGCTATGAGGCCCCAACCGTAGAAGACACTAAGACTAAACAGATGAGAGCTAAGGAGGACACTGAGTGGAATTCTTCTGACAATGTTAATTTTGAGGCAAACTCTAAAGCTTTAGGAGCCATTTATGGTGCATTAAGTAAAACTGAGTTTGGTCGTATTTCTGCATGCACCACTGCAAAAGAAGCTTGGGATATTCTCCGAGTCACCCATGAGGGTATCAAGACTGTCAAAACTTCGAAACTCCAAAGTTACGACACGTTTTGAAGAATGAAAAATGCAGGAAGACGAGACTTTTGATAGTTATCACTATGCTGAGTGAAATCGTTAATTCCTTCCATGCATTAGGAGAACCTATCCCAAATCTTAAAATTTGTCGAAAAGTGCTTAGGTCACTTCCTGAGAGGTTTAGGGCTAAGGTAGTTGCGATAGAAGAAAGTGATAAAGTTGATGATATTCTTTTTGAGGAACTTATAGGTAAACTTCAAACGTTTGAATTGAATCATCTTTCGAAGAAACCTACATCAAAGCCTAATAAAAGTATTGCTTTTAAATCATCTAGAGAAGAATCCTTAGTGACACAAGAGAGTGATGATGGTCTTGACGAAGAAGAACTTGCTTTCTTTGCTAAGAAATTCAGTAAATTTGTTAAATTCCGTAAGAATAATGAATCTGGAAGTTTTCCTTCTTTAACTAGTGGAGGTAAGAATTTTAATTTTGGGGATAATGAAAAGAAATCTTCTATTGATAAATCCAAGAAATCCCAAGGTATACAATGTCACGAGTGTCACGGTTTCGGGCATGTTCAGGCAGAGTGTGCAAACACTCTTAAAAAGAAAGTGGCCAATGGGTATAAGGCTACGTGGGATGACGATAGTGATGAGAGTAGTGATGGGGGTTTTGAAGCTTCTAGATATTTTGTACTTGTTGCTAACATTAAGTCCCCCACGTCCCCAAAATCAGTACCCCACATCCCCAAAATCAGTAGAACTTTCTCCAAATCTTAGTGATGATAGTAAGTATGTCTCGACTGATGATGACTGTGAGAATAGTGACGATGATATAGATTCTATTCATGAGGCCTATAATCAATTGTTTAAAGAGGGTGCCAAATTGAAAAAGAAAGAGAAAGAACTCATGAGTGTCATCGAGAAAATTAGTGGTGAAAGGAATAAACTTAAAGATGACATTGAATCTAAGAACATTGAGCTTGAAAAAGTAAAAACCTATAACGCTAATCTCGCAGACAAGTTTTCCAAGATTGAAAGAGAGCGTGTGGATGCCTTGAAGGCCCTTGAAGGGTCTAAGGATAGAATTTTTGAATTGGAGCGTGACCTTAGGGAGGCCACTGAGGCCATAAAGCGTAATGAGTGTGGCGCAACTCGTATGGCCGAGATGACACGTACGTTTAGAAATAGAAGTGGCTTAGGGTTCGTTGATCCACCTTCACTCACTCCTAAGGCTAACGAGTTCACAAAGAAGGAAATCAAGTTTGTGAAATCTGAAATTGCAAAGAATGAGGTAGTGAGCGATAAACTTGAATCTTCTATTAAATCTCCTACCATCATTAAGAATGCTTACAATGGTAATCATGCTCCTGAAAAAAAAAAAATCCTTTTATTTGTCACTACTGTGGTGGTCAAGGTCACATTCGACCTTTTTGTTATACACTTATAAGGGACAATCAGAGAATAAAGGGGAAATTGTTTGTAGCCCCAGTTAATAAAAGTATTCTGTATGGTCAACCCAATGTGGGAAGACCTCAAGTTATGCGTCAGTCTCCCACAAACATTAAGAATGAGAATTTTCAAAAGAAATTGAGTCAGTTGGCGAATCAAACTTCTCACCTCGTCGAGGAAATCAAAAAGTTGTCAAATTTGACTAAAAATAATGGAGAGACTGATAGGATTGTTGAAAGACGTACCACACATGGTCACACCTCGCATGTGAACACCAAACCAAAGCAAACATGGAAGAGAGTGAATGTCACGTGTCATGTTGCACACACTGCGTGTAGAGCACAGGATGCCTGGTACTTAGACAGTAGATGTTCAAGGCACATGACTGTAAATAAGTCTTTCTTTGCTAAGCTAGAGAAGTATAATGGTGGTTTTGTCACATTTGGCGATGGTAATACAGGTAAAATCATAGGACAAGGCACCATAAACGCACCCGGGATCCCTCCGTTAGATAACGTATTATATGTTGAGGGTATGAAAGCTAACCTGTTAAGCAAAGGGCAATTTTGTGATAATATGAATGAAGTCAATTTTTTTAAAAATTATTGCTCTATTGTTGATGCTTCGGGTGTGTGTATTGTTAAAGGTGTTCGTTCCTTGGATAATTGCTATTTTGTTGAAATTGCTGGTTCTAATGTGTGTCATCTAGTCCAACATTCTAGGACTAAACATGACATCTGTCATCATTTTAGTCGTGATTTGGTTGAAAATGACATCATGACACTTGAGTTTATACCCACACATGAACAAAAGCTGATATTTTCACAAAACGGTTAGATTCACTTAGGTTTGAGTACCTTAGGAAGTCGATTGGTCTCGTTTCCATGGATTAGATTCAGTGGGTTTGCATGTCTCTCATTTGCGTGCTTTGTGTGCTCCCATTCTAGAGCAGACATTTAAAAAAATATATATATATTCTTTTATTTTATTTCCATTTTTCTTGTTCTGCATATATTTTTTTTTGGATTTAAAAAAAAAACAAAAAAAAATTGTGAACAAATGTTCTTTGTTTCTCATGTTCATGGCCCTTATAGTCAGAATATTTGCATTCAATGTGTTTTTTTCATCTCTGAGAATCTTTAGATTTTGAATGTATCATATTTTATGGCTTTATGATTTCCCCTATATCACGTACGTGATTTATTGCCCCTAAACTCTTTTTGGTTATTCTCATGTACTTGGACATGTTCATGTGTTTGCCCCTTTGAGATTGACCTTTGGCTACTATTCACTAGTGATTTCACCTTGTACTGTTATCTCCTGCAAAATCTTATCTAGTACTTTTATATTCTCTACCTATCCGGGCATTCATTGAGTAACCGAACAATTGGGGTGAGGTATTCTCCCTCTGAGTGTTCACGTCAAAATGTGGATAGACCTTGTGAAGGTATGTATGACTCTTGGGCCACTTGCCTAGTAACCGGGCCTCTTGCCTCAGTAAGCAGTGAGTGTTCGCGTCAAACAGCGGTGGAGTAATAGTGGATGTCTTTATCCCCTACAAAAAAAAAACAACGAAAAAAAAAATGAAAAAAAAACGGGGGTTGTTTTGTTAAGGGGGAGTTTGTGTTTCTCTTTGTTTCACTTTGAGGACCGCTAGCTTGGTTTGACTTTTTGAGGGGGAGTTATCCTGAAAATCCTTGCTTACATGAGAATATTCCTCTCGGATTGAGTTAAGCTTGACATTATTTACGTGATGCACACACACTTTGTCATACGGCCTTGTTTTATGCTTCATTCTTCTTATAACGATCTCTTTGCTGAACGACTACATTGCAAATTCTTTTGTTCTGTTTATAAGGTGTTTGATTATGGCAAACATTGCTTTTGTTCCCAATAAGTGTATGGATTATGTTCTTGGTGCATTCGTATGAATTCATTGTGTGCGACATCAAACTCCAATTTTTTTAAAAACAATTGAGTCATATTTGTCAGTAACAGTATAGCGTTTTGGGTTGAGGTGGCTGGGCTATTCGAGTGTCCATCACAACTCACTGTCTAGAAATTGGTCCTCTGAACCATCATTAGAGTTTCCATCGAAACTCTTTGTTCGAATTTGGTCAGTATGCTCCTTTCCTTTGTTTTTCCGTGACAAAAAGGGGGAGAATTTTTGTGGTTTAATTTTTATGGTTCTGGTATGGTTATGGTTATGGGTATTGGGAGTAATATGTGTTGTTGAGTCTTGCATAAAAGATGGAGAACTTTTTGAGTTCTATTGTTCATTGGGAGAGATATTTACAAGGGGAGATTGATTTTTTTTATGAATCGCTTGTCTAGTTTTTTGCTTTTGGATATAATGCTACATGTCGTTTATTATTAAATTATGCTGACCCATTCTACTTTTCGAAACATATATTTTTTCGCATAGTTTTTGTTGAGCTATCTTTGCAGGTATTGGAAGTGCAACTCAAGCTTCATTGGATAGACCTAGTTAAGGCTAGTGTTTATCTCTTTAAGTTGTATTTTTCTGTTGTGTTTTAGTGCAGTTGGTTTTGTCCCGGAAATGCCAAAGGGGGAGATTGTTAGATATTTTGGCACTTTCTGGAGTTGTCCAAAACCTCCATTGATGTCTTTGCTATATCGACTCCGTTTGATTGTAATGGGTAGGTTTGTAGGGGTAGTTGCTCGCCCGATGCTCCTCCCATTATCTGCGCCAAGATGACCGCTGTAAAATCAATCCAATTGCATGAGAGGTAAAAACATTACACAACACAACATGCATATTATTTCCAAGATTAGAAATTTTATTCCTGCACATTTTTTCCTTGCCGGTAAATCTCTCTGGAAATTAGTTTTCCATATATATATATATGTATATATATATATATGTATATATATATGTATATATATATATGTATATATATATATATATATATATATATATATCCTAAATCAAATCTCTTTGAAAGGGTCCGGAAACTTAATTTTCCATTTATGCATCATTAAGAGATCTTTCCTAGAAGGGGAAAATATAAGTATAAAAAAAGGGTTGATTGTCTATAGGGGCTAAGTTTTTTCGGAGAAGGTTTTTGTTTTATTGCATCAACCCATGTTCTCTATCACGTTTTTCTTTTTGCATCTGCCCATATATACAAAGACCTACTAAGTCAAAAAAGATAGAGAGCAGAGAGATTGTTTGGTTTTCAGAAAAGAAAGAAAAGGTTGCACTGCACGGGTTTTGGTGTTCGGCAGAGGCGAGTTTTATTTTTGTTTAACAAAGGGGGTGCACGGCATTTAAGGATTTTGTTTTGGTGTGGTAGCCCGCATTCTATTTTGTGTTTTGTCCTTGCCTCTTGCATCTTCGAACGCCATTTGTTTTGTTGAGATCACGTTTCACATCATATTATTCATCCATTCATAGTTCGTGGTTTTTTTTGGTGCCGTTTGCTGCTGTGGCCAAATCTTTTGGAGATCAATTCGGAGCCGGTTGAATCCGGAGATCGGGCGTGAAGTCCGTGGTGCATCTATTGAATCTTGAAGAAGCTCTTGGAGCATCGGAGATTAGCGAGAATAGGTAACGGCTTGGGTAAGGTTTTACTATTTCCCAATATGTACTTTTTGATTAATAGAACAAAGCAGTAGTGCTAGGCCGTGGTTTTGGCTTAGGGTTATTTAGGACCCTAAGTTTTTCCACGTAAATCGTGCGTCTCTTGTCTCGATTTTTATTCTATTGCAGTACTTGATTTTTGGTTTGGATTAATCGAGATAATCAACCCATTCATCTGTATTAATTTTTTAAATCAGAAAATTGGTATTTTTTTTATCAAAACTCCTATTCACCCCCCCCCCCCCCCCCCCCCATCCCTCTCTAGGAGTAGATTGAACACTTCCGCATAATTTCACTTACTATCTCACCGTCTTAAACGGCTCAATGCCTTATGTTCACTTTCATAATCACCCAATAGCTCTACGCCAACAATAGCTTCATGCTCATTCAGTAGCCCTATGCCCAAGTCATTTAAACCGCACGATACTCCTTGCACCATCAGCAGCTCTAAGCTCACTCAGCAGCTCCGAGCTCATAGGTATCCGGCTATTCAGCGGCGATACGCCCAAGCTAACCATCTCAGCAGCTCTACGCTCACTACCGTAGCAGCTTCACATACTCCAAGTCACTCAGCGGCTCCAAGCCCACTACTCAGCTGTTCCAAGCCCATTATCCCAGCGGCTCTACACCCACTATCTCAACTGGCTCTATGCTGTACCAACCATGAAGATATCATTTGTTCTTAAGCTCTACGCTTGAATGCTCAAAATCCAACATTTTGAATGGTCGAAGCTCTTCAAATGCCACTATGTACTGATGCTCAAGTTCTACACTTGAATGCTCAAGTTCTATGCTTGAATGCCCAACCACTGCGTATTGGATGCTCAAAGCCTGTACTTTGAATGCTCAGACTCTACCCTTCGAATGCTCGAGCTCTATGCTCAAGTCCAGAACTTGAAATAAGCTTTACGCTTAAAAACAAACCCACACGCATGGGCCCGTGCACGTAAGTATCAATTGCATCACCATTATCACATCGAGTCTGCATAACCATCATTATTAACATATCTATTTGCATCTAACCATTATCATCATCACACATACTATGCTTTGCATCTCTCTCTCACTCATGAAGCAGGTCAATCTGCAATCAACCGGCTCTACACCTCAAGTTTATTGATCGGTCCAGCGCTTCGATCCTCTGGCTCTATGCCAAAATTTATGATGGGAAAGCTCCATGCACAGACCATCAGAATGCAACCGGCTCTACGCCTCGATTCAATCAAAGCTTCAAGCTCCGACTCCTTAGGCTCACGCCTTGTCACTACAAACAGGTTTCGCACCTCGGTTCAATCACCCTAAAGCTCTAAGCTCCGATTCCTCAGGCTCTTGCCTCATGACTGCAATCGGCTCTGTGCCTCAGTTCTCTAATTTCAAGTTCCGTGCTCCAGTTACTGGCTTTGTGCCCCCCTATCTCAAAAATTGGCGTCCAACTTGTCTCCAGAAGATGGCTTGGATTCTACCCCATATCTTAAAACCGGCGTCCGATTGTCTCTCAAAGATGGTTTGGATTCCACCCCAATTACATTAATTCCATCCAATTCATTCGCAAGGATAGGCTACTCTATCGAGTTCCCCTTAGTCAAAGTAAGGATGATCAAGAAAAGTAAATGACGCAGCAGCTGTGTATTGATCTACCCCAAAATACTAAGGATGCCCTCCACAAAAATTTCCCCGGTAGCTCTGCGCTCCTTCAACTACTCTCCACCAAAATCCTAGCATTGTCCAGGTACGTCGCACTACGGCTTTTAAAATCCCGAAGGTATGTCTTCTGTTGTCAACCCTCCAAAACTTTTCTTTTTCCTTATTGCCTCCGAACTATGGTTGGTCTGAATTTCCCTTGTGGAATACGTAGGCAGCCTCTCAGCCTGATCATAACTAAAACCTTTTTTAAAAACCCTTGGAATAGGGGTTCGATCAAATTGAAGTTTTTTTACGGCTTTGACTCTTACTTAAACATGTCTCGCGATCCGTCTAAGTTCAGTCAAAGAGGGGCAGCTGTAGACACCCCAATTTGGCCTAACAATTATTTCAAGTCCCACCTTGGGACCATCCCCATGATGAATGGAAACAGTGATTGCTGATTGACTTCTCATGAACCTTAGGACTTTTGGTGAGGACTTTTAGCCACTTAGAGGACCCAATTCAGAGCCAAATAGCCTTTCAAATAGAAATACAATATCTTAGGAAAATCCATCTTTCGGCCGTAACATTGATCTCACAGCCTCAACCAATGTTCTAAAAGTCGGTCGGCGCTAGTCGGGCGGTCAGCCACCTTCGAGTGATTAATCGGATTAATCGGCAATTAATCGGCGCATATTAATTAGTAATCGGTGATTAATCGTTAGTCGGACCTAATCGGATAGGCTTTGCCAATGATTAATCGGTGATTAATCGCCGATTAATTCCTTGTTTTAGAACACTGGCCTCAACATCATTCTTCCACCCGTGAAACAGGTTGCTTGAAAATTTCCCTGAGAGATTGATTCCTCGGCAGCCAGATCAATTATTCGGCTGTCTAATCTATTCCTCGGCTACTAGATCCTTTAACCGGCGGCCAGATCGTCTATTTTTCAAATTTTGGAATGTTCTATCAATCGTTTGATCCGTTCAAAAAACCGTAGCAGCCAAATTTTGATGCGTTCCGGCTACGTAAAGAGATTGCCATGAAGAGTTTGTGTTGCCCTACATTACCAATTCAATCGTGCATTTTGATTGGTAGGAGTAAGTCACCAATTGCCTATATAGAGGAGCCTTTGGGTTCCGAAATTAATATGTTCAATCACTCTCTCTAGCCATGAAACTCTGTAAATAGACTCTCACATACTCCTTCTTTAAAAGCCCTAACCACCCGAAGGTAGCCACAATCCGATGATCAAACCCCTAAAATACAAATCCTAACCCTAGGGTTTTTGAGAAGCAAATCAGTCAATCATTCTCAGTCCGAAGCAATCAAGCCACTGAGGGATCAAGGTGGTGAGGCCCAGGGGCTATTGGTTCATTTTATTTTCAATTTATGCATGCTAATTGTAGTACTTTAACTCTCTGTTAGTTGTTTAGTCTGGTGTGAGGAAGAACATCGGCTGGGTCTTCGGTCCAACGGTCGGTACATCAAACCAAGAAGATCCTTGGCCGTGACATCTATTCACCAGCCGCAGGATCCATCTCCCTGGGACAAATTTGTTTTATTCTGCTTCTCTGATGCATGCTTTTAGTTACTGTTTTGGCTCACCTTATCAACTGTTAATGGCTAATAATCAAATTATGTGTTTAGAATTAAACAAAGCATGAATAAGTCACATGTCGAACAACTATGGGCCAGTATCACGATTGGGTGAAAAGGGGTGCCTAAAACCTTCCCCTTATTGTACTTTTGGCTCCCATACCCAAAATCTCTATCTATTTTCCTAGTTTTCATAAACAAGGTGGCGACTCTGTTTTGATGATTACCACTATCGTGTGGCGATGTTCCTAGCCATGGGAATATCCGCGATCTTGGTTTATGAAGAAGAAAGCAAATGAACAGCAACGATCCATTTGTATGGCGATGCCCCGCTTTAGGAGCTGTCTACATTTGGGGAACGTTAAGAATCGTTAGAACCGAATCAGTGTGGGTCTCGGGAGCAAGAGTTGGTATATGCCTTATTGGCAAGTTTGGCGATGAGGACGTATTCACTCATGGAGAGCTACCTCTTGTTGTTTGTGATTTTCCGACGTGTTTCCGAAGGAGTTACCCGATTTACCACTTGAGAGAGAGATTGAATTCACTATTGACTTACTTCCTAGTACCGCCCTAATTTTTGTACCTCCTTATCGCTTCAGGCCCACTGAGTTGAGGGAATTGAAGACTCAGTTGCAATAGTTGAAGGATTTGGGGTTTATTCGTCTGAGTACGTCACCATGGGGAGCACCGGCCTTGTTTGCTCAAAAGAAAGATGGGTCGCTTCATCTATGTATCAACTATCATAAGTTGAATCATGTCACCTTTAAAAATAAGTACCCAATGCCTAGAATCGACGATTTGTTTTACCAGCTTCGTGGCGCAACTTGTTTCTCTAAAATTGATTTGAGGTTCGATTACCACCAGTTAAGAGTTCAGAGGAAAGATATTCCTAAAACCGCTTTTCATACTCGATATGGCCATTATGAATTCGTTGTTATGCCCTTTGGATTAACGAATGCACCAGCGACTTTCATGGATCTGATGAACTGTATCTTTCATGCCTATCTTGATCGCTTCGTAGTTGTCTTTGTGGATGATATTCTTATCCACTCGCCTTCGGAGGAAGACCACCAAACTCAGCTTTCAATCGTTCTTGAACTCTTGGGAGAGCACCGCTTGTATGCCAAGCTTAGTAAGTGTGAATTTTGGTTGTCTGAGGTCAAATATTTGGGTCATGTTGTATCGAAGGATGGGTGTTCATCCTTATCCACTCGCCTTCGGAGGAAGACCACCAAACTCACCTTTCAATCGTTCTTGAACTCTTGGGAGAGCACCGCTTGTATGCCAAGCTTAGTAAGTGTGAATTTTGGTTGTCTGAGGTCAAATATTTGGGTCATGTTGTATCGAAGGATGGGTGTTCGTTGATTCGGGAAAGATAGAGTTCGTAATGAATTGCGAACGACCGAAGAGTGTATTCTAGATTTGTAGTTTCTTGGGCTTGGCTGGGTACTATCGTCGTTTTGTACTTGATTTCTTTCGCCTAGCGACTTCAATGACTAGATTGACTCGTTAGGGGACTCGTTTCGTATGGAGTGACGCGTGTGAGAAAGCTTTTGAGAAATTGAAGAGAAGGTTGACTACAATACCGGTTTTGGTTATGCACGAACGAGGAATTGGTTATTTCGTGTATTGTGACGCTTTGAAAGAGGGATTAGGGTGGGTATTGATACAATTGGGACAAGTGGTAGCATATGGATCACGACAACTAAAAACTCACGAGCGGAACTACCCTACCCATGACTTAGAACTTGCGGCTGTCGTTTTTGCTTTGAAAGTTGGCATCATTACCTTTATGGTGAGAGGTTTGCAGTCTTTTTCAATCACAAGAGTCTAAAATACTTGTTTTCACAAAAAAAAAAAAAACTCAATCTATGTCAATGTCGTTGGATGGAACACATGGAAGACTATGATTTAGAGTTGCAATATCATTTGGGTAAGGCGAATGTGGTAGCGGATGCGTTAAGTAGAAAGTCAATGCACCTTACGAGTTTAGCCATCCATGAGTGGAAGACAACGAATGACCTGGGCTCGTATGCATTGTATTTTGAAGAGGTTCGTGATGGAGTCACTTTGTGTAACTTGACCGTTCAATCGACCTTGTTGACTCAAGGAATTGAGGCCCAACAACAGGATGAAGAAGTGGAGGAATTTTGCACCAAACTCCTTAGTGGAAATGCTCAGGAAGGGTGGATGATTCATGCCGATCAAGATTTACGATACCAAGGAAAATTGTTCATACCCATTTCGTGTCGGGAAGAAATTTTGAGGGAATTTCACCATTCACTACTAAGCCGTGCATCCGGGAGGAACGAAAATGTATCACGTCCTGGGTAGACAGTTTGGTGGCCGGGAATGAAGAGAGATGTCGTTATTTTGTGTCCAAATGCCTTACACGCCAACAAGTGAAAGCTGAACATCAATGACCTGTGGGGGAGTTGCCACCGTTACATGTGGCCTAGTGGAAGTGGGAGAATGTGACTATGGATTTCATTACCGGTTTACCAAGATCACTGAGGGGGCATGATGCCATTTGAGTAATAGTCGATCAATTGACAAAGTCAGCGCATTTCTTACCGATTCAGGTTACGGATTCGATTGATATGCTTAGTCATTTATACATCCGTGAGATTATCCATCTTCATGGGATTCCTGTTTCAATCGTGTCAGACAGAGATCCATAATTTTCCGCGCACTTTTGGTAAAGTCAGCAGGCCGCTCTTGGCACCAGCTTATTGTTTAGCATCGCATATCACCCTCAAACAGATGGGCAATCCGAGAGAACGATCCAAATTTTAGAAGACATGCTTCGGGCTTGTGTTATGGATTTTTGGGGTAATTGGGAGGATCACCTACCAATAGTCGAATTCGCATACAACAATAGCTACCAATCTAGTATCAGGATGGCACCATATGAAGCTTTGTATGGGAGACCGTGTTGATCACCCGTATGTTAAACCGAGTTGGGCGAGGCTACGTTGGTTGGGCCGGAATTGATCCAAGAAACTTCCAAGTGTAGGGAGGTTTTCCCAAACAGGCTAAAAAAGAGGCCAAATAGGTGGTACGTGGGACCACAGAATAAATAAAATAAGATAAGCCGCTGTGGAAGGCGGTGGTCGGCGAAAAGGTTCGATGACATGAGGAGTCATTGGACTAAGTAGTCGGTATGGCTCTTAGGAGAGCAAGTGATACAACAAAAGGAGTATTCTAGAAGGATCTAGAACAATAGTATTCTAAAAGAAATAAGATCCCAAGAAAATAGGATCTAGGGAAGATACCCAACGGGAATGGGATGTTTGGCCAGCCATGGAAAGGAGTCCTAAAAGGACTAGGGCAATAAATAGATAAGGGAACGAGAGTCCAGAGGATCCTGGTTTTTCTATACGTGATAGGAAACCTAGGGCAACAAGGACGCTTAGGCAGCAAGCAAACGTTTTCCTACATAATCAAGGTTAAACTTAGAGGTGAAAGGTACGAAATACATTGCATTCTTACGATTCTTCTACTGATAATTAGGGTTTATACCAATACGTGATGCTAACTTAGGCATCGGAGGCCCTTTGCCACGAGAGGCAAAGGTACACTGACCCTTTGTTTGCTTTGCAGATTAGGGTTCCGATGATGAACTTGGGTTCCGGTCAAGAGGCACGAGTAGCCGTTATAATCTTGTGTTCTAAGCATTTTTAGTTTTTGTCCATTTACAATTGGCGCCGTCTATGGGAAACGAAAGAGTTTTCTTTGAAAAATGACCATGGTGGGAGAAGAACCAAAGACCCCGCTCGACCCAAAGAACCTGCTAGGTGGGGGAGGAGATAAGTCCCCACTAGGCGCTCCGAGAAAGCCCGAAGGCGGACATGGGAAGAAGACGACGAGCAAGGGCAACAGCCTCACCATCCTGGATGGATCCAAGAATAGGGAGGGCAGGACGTCCATAGGGTCCACATGAAGGAGTAAATCCCATCGTGATGGGGAATCAGTCGCACACTCAAAAAAATAGTGAAGATGTCCTCGATAAATAGAGGTAGAAAATCGAGGAGTTCGCTCATTTGATCATGAAACGAGAACACGAGATTCGAGAATTAGAACAGATTCGAGAACACCCTTAGGACTCTAGACTTTCACAAAGAAATTCTAGGGGAGATAGGCAGGCCATGGTGGAGTACAATAAGGCTCCTTCACGAAGAAAAAAGAGTACGAGCAGGAGCCCCACTCTAGGGTGAAAGAGAGCTTCTCCTTGAAAATGGAGGAGGATGAGTCAAAGCCGAACACCAGAGCGGCGAAGGGCTTCTTCTAGAAAAAGATGGAGTAGAAGCTGAAGTACACCCCTCCCCCCCCCCCCCCCCCCCCCCGAAGAGGAAGGGAGTAGGAAGCACCATAGGGATAGGTACAAGAGGCCTGATTCCGATTGGGAAAAAAGTGGCACCAACAAGTTGAAGGGACGTGAGGATGGAACCATGACTGCACGAGAAGCAGCACGGAATGCCCTTAGCAATATAGCAACCTCCCCCTTTGCATGGAAATTGCAGGAGGCAAGGTTGCCGAGCAGGGGGAAGCACGACACGTTCGTCCTTTACGAGACAAATACGGACCCCGTGCCTCACGTGCAACATTATCAGCAAGCAATGTTCATGTATGATGGAGACGATGCCATTATGTGCAAGATGTTCCCATCGAGTTTGGGGAAGGTGGTGCTGTCTTGGTTCCATAAGCTTGCTCCGCACTCCATACGAGGATGGAGGCAGTTGGCTGAGGAATTCACTGCTCAATTTTTGAAGCGCAGAAGAGCACCAAAAAGCTTTAAGAGCGTCTCCGCTATGAAGCATGGAGAGAATGAGCCGATCAGGGACTACGCGAAGCAGTACTGGGAAACTTTCAACGAAATTGAAAGTTGCAACGAGGAGTATGCAATAGCCACATTTAAGATAGGACTACCTGTTTGGGGGGAACTACGCCGGTCATTAAACATGAGTCCAGTTGGTACGCTGGCAAAGTTAATGGAGCGAATTGAGCAACTTGCTAGAAATGAGGATGACATACTCCGGGAGGACGACAAGGTAGTTATCCAGCAGGCCAAGGGACCTGAAAAGAAAGCAGACAAACCAGAACCCAAGACTTACAAGGAAAGAAAGTATTGTGGGCAGGCTAAGATGGAGCCGTACAAGGAGAGGCAACCTCCGAACCCTTAGTCTTTCTTTTCATTAACCACGGTTTGGAAAGAACCAATTTACAGGATTCTTTATCGAATAAAGAATCGCCCCTATTTCAAGTGGCCCCCGAGATTGGAAGGAGATAAAGATGGAAAGCGAGCTATGAGTCAGCATTGTAGTTATCACAAGGATTGGGGTCACATGACCGAGGATTGTGTGATATTCAAGAAACACCTTGATGATCTGGTGGCTCAAGAATACCTCAAGGAGCTTATCCAAAAGGGACCCAAAGAGAATAGGAGAGCAATAGACTTAGATTATGAGCAAAATCCAAGGGGTGTAATCCATATAATACATGGATTGGCCACACCTTGTATGAAAAATGAGGTGAGGATGCTTCAGAGGCAAATCAAGCATGACTGTCATGTAGTTGGGAAAGAAAAGAGGACGTAAAGGCGAAGTATGCGTCGAGGGCATAGTCTTCATGGATGAGGACCTGGGAAGTGTCCAGGTGCCACATAATGACGCCTTCATCATAACCATACAAATTGGGGAATATGACATTGAAAGGATTCTGGTGGATTTAGGAAGTTGCACAGAGGTGTTATATTATGATGCTTTCAAGAAGTTGGGACTATCCTAGGTAGATTTGGTACAATTGATAACTTCTCTGGTTGGATTTAGTGCAGGAGCAGTTTGGCCATTGGGCAAAGTAAAGCTGCATGTCCGGGCAGGAACAGTAATGCTACGAACTGACTTCCTGGTTGTGGATGTATCGTCTTCTTATGACGCAATTATAGGGAAGACGTGGTTGCACAAGATGAGGGCGGTTTCCTCCACCTACCACCAAATGGTAAAATTTCCTGGGTCTAATGGAGTTGAGAAGATTAGGGACAACTAGAAAGTGGCACAGCAATGTTTGATTTCTATAATCAAAAAAGCACCAAAGTCTAAATTGGTCTAAACTGTAGAGATCTCGGATCAGTCAACCATCGAGGATGTTGAAGGGAACCCCACTGAGAAGGTGGTCAAAGGTTTGAAGAAAATAAAGATCAATGAAACTGATCCAGAAATGTATTAACCTAATTGGGGAAAACCTGACCAAAAAAGAAGAAGAAGAGTTGGTAGGGTTCCTAAAGGAGCACATTGACGTGTTTGCTTGGGTGCCCGAGGAGATGCTCGGGGTGGATGCAAACGTGATTTGTCACCACTTGAATGTGGATCCACAACACAAACCTGTAATGCAGAAAAAGAGAAGATCAGTCGTACAACACATGGATGCTGTCATCAAGGAGGTTGATCTTCTGCTAGAAGAAAAGCCATACGAGAGGTTTACTACTCAGAGTGGTTGTCTAACACTGTGGTGGTAAAAAAGAAGAATGGAAAGTGGTGTGTTTGTGTAGACTTCACTGATTTAAACAAAGCATGTCCAAAAGATAGCTTCCCTCCCCCAAGGATAGATCAATTGGTTGATGTAACTACTGGGTATGGAAGAATGAGTTTCCTCGACGCATATCGAGGGTATCATCAAATTGCCATATTTGGACCCGATCAAGAGAAGACTTCCTTTATTACGCCAAGAGGGGTGTATTGCTACAGCGTCATGCCCTTCGGTTTAAGGAACACTGGAGCAACTTATTAGAGGTTGGCAACGATTATGCTCAAGAAACTACTCGGGAAAATTATGGAGGTGTACATAGATGACATGGTGGTCAAGAGCAAGGAAAAGCGGGACCACATAACTGATCTGAAGGAGACATTCGAAATTCTAAGAGAATACAAACTGAAACTCAATGCTTTGAAGTGTGCATTCGGAGTTAGTTCGGGTAAATTCTTGGGTCACCTAGTGACCATAAGGGGGATAGAGGCAAATCCCGATTAGATAATGGCTTTGCAAATGCTGCAGCCCTCAACAGATTTATCAGCCGGTTAAGTGACAAGTGTAGGCCTTTCTTTCAGTTGCTAAAGAAGAGGGAAGGGTACAAATGGGGAGCAGAATGCAAATAGGCATTCCAAGACTTGAAGAACCTCATTATTTCTAGAGTCATAAAATTGAGGCTTACACTAGGTTTCCATTCAAGTCATTGCTACGAAAGGCAGATTTCTCGGGACATGTTTCGACTTGGTCGGTTGAGCTTAGTCAGTACAATATTGACTACCAGCTGCGCACCGCGATTAAATGACAAGTATTGGCAGACTTTGTGGCAGAATTTTTGCCTTCGGTGGCTACCCAGCCTCCTCCGAGAAAGGAGCAGGCATTTGGATCACTAGCCAAAAAGGGTGAGGCACTAGCCGAGCAAGATCAGCTGGAGTGGAAATTGTTTGTTGATGGTTCATCTTGTAACACTAGTTTCGGGATTGGAGTCGTGCTCTTTCCTCCTAAGGGAGTGATGTTGGAGCTGTCTATTCGGCTAGGTTTCAGTGCATCAAACAATGTGGTGGAGTACAAAGCACTTTTAGCAGGTTTGAGGAGTGTAAAGACCCTAAAGGTTAAAAGGATAAGGGTGTATTGCGATTCACAGCTTGTGGTGGACCAGTTATTTGGGAAATATGAGGCCCAGAATGAAAAGATGGCAGCTTACATGGAGGCTGCCAAGGATTTACTTGATACCTTCGAGAAAGTGAATCTTGAGTAGATAAGCTCAGGGCAAATTGCCCATGCAGACTCATTAGTTTGGTTGGCCTCTGGTGTGCCAACCGAGTTTAAGAGAAAAGTGGCAATAGATTATCTTGCTGAGCCTAGTATTGGAAGAAGTGTGGAATTGGTCTTGGACGTGAACTAAGCACCAAGTTGGATGGATCCAATTGGGGAGTTCTTACGAAATGGGATACTCCCCACTGACAAAAAGGAGGCTTATAAGATAAAAAAGAAGTCTGCACGGTTTTGGCTATCTCCTGAAGGAAAGTTGTATAGAAAGTGACCATACTTACTTTGTGTGCATCCCGAGATGGTGCAGAAGTTTCTCCATGAGATTCATGAGGGAACATGTGGGAGCCATGCTGGGGGCAGGTCTATTGCTCACCGAGCAATCACCCAAGGTTACTGGTGGCAGCACATGCAAGAGGATGCAAAGGTTTATGTGAAAATCTGTGAGACAGTCAAAAATTCTCACTAATGATCCGAACACCAGCTAAAGATCTGGTGCCATCAACAAGCCCTTGCCCATTTGCACAATGGGGGATGGACATCGTGGGTCTACTCCATAAAGCAACCAAAAATAGAAAATTTCTGTTGGTAGCAATATATTATGTCACGAAATGGATAGAGGTAGAACCTTTGGCCAAAATTTCAGAGCCTATGATAGAAATGTTCGTTTGGAAGAGTATTATTACTCGATTTGGAGTCCCTTATTTGTTGATTACGGATAATGGGGCACAATTCCGGAAAAAGTTCAAAGCTTTTTGTTCCCCATATGGGATAATGAATTAATACTCCACTCCAGCTTACCCTCAAAGGAATAGGCAGGTAGAGGCATCCAATACGACTATACTTGATGGGATCAAGAAGAGGTTGGATAAGGTAAAGGGGAAGTGGCCCGACGAGTTACCACTGGTCCTATAGACGCACCGAACAAAACCTAGGAGGTCTACAAGAGAGACCCCTATTCGTTGGCACATGGGACAGAGGCTGTTATACCATTAGAAGTTGGTTTGCCGACCAACAGGACTACTTTGGTTGAAAATGGAGACAATGACAGAACCTTGGAGATCGAGTTCAATCTTGCCAGGAACTGAGGGAAAGGGCTCTGGTGCTTTTGGCTTCTTATCACGAGTAGCTGATGAAAAGTTACAACAAACATGTTCACCCATGAGAATTTGGTGTTAGAGACCTTGTGCTATGAAAGGTGCTTGGCAATACCAAGGTGGTGAACGAGGGCAAGTTAGGGGCCAATTGGAAAGGCCCATATCGAGTGACTAAGATTGTGGGCATAGGGGCTTATCAATTGGCAGACCTGGACGGAAACCTGCTGCCAAGGCTCTGGAATGTCCACAATTTGAGAAAGTTCTTTGTTTAAAAGACTTCGGTTTATTTTTCATTTTGTTTTAGGATGCATACCGTGATTATGTAAGAGTTATGAATAAAATTCTCTTGTTTTGTTATTTTGCTAGTTGCAAGGGGTACGAGTAAAGCCCCCTTGAGTTCCATGATTATGAATAAAATACTAATTACGAGTCTTTTTAAATTTTTTGATCTTTTCTGTTTTGGACTTGTACTTTGTTATTTTCCTTTCCTGCTCCAGTTAACAATCCAGAAATTGAAGTGTTGCCGGTCTGCTAAATTTACGTTTCAGATGCAGTCCTGCTTGTATTCTACTGCTGTCCTTGGTCGTTATGTGATAATCGATGGCTGTTCAGTCCAGCAATTGTTTTGTATTCAGTAGTTTAGGCTCCATGGTGCTATGTTATCTTTTGTTGGTGCCATTAAGGCGTTGTTTTCCTTCCCTCTTACTAGATGGATTGGAAACAACGCATATCATTTAGCCCTTGTAGCCACTTGGCATTAGCAATTTCTTTACTCTTGTTTTGTTTTGTTTTGTTTTCCTCCTGGGGGTTGCCCTTGTAGGCTGTATATTCAATTAGCCTCTTTTTCATTTCAAGCTGATTACCCAAAAAAAAAACCATTTTTTCTTGCTTCATATTGGGAAGCAGAGAATGGGTATGAATAAACTTGGGTTGCATACGAGAATATGCAAATACATTTGTCCGAGTATGAATAAACTTGAGTTGCATACGTGTATATGCAAATACATTTGTCCGAGTACGAAAAAACTTGAGTTGCATACGTGTATATGCAAATACATTTGTCCGAGTACGAAAAACTTGAGTTCCATACTTGTATATGCAAAAACATTGTCCAAGTACGAAAAACTTGAGTTCATACGTGTATATGCAAATACATTTGTCCGAGTACGAAAAACTTGAGTTGCATACATGTATATGCAAAAACATTGTCCAAGTACGAAAAACTTGAGTTCATACGTGTATATCCAAATACATTTGTCCGAGTACAAGTAACTTGGGTTGCATACTTGCATATGCAAATAAATGTCTAAGTATGAAACACTTTGGACTATGTCTAAGTTTGCATAAACTTAGAGGCATATGAACGAATAGTTTCTAAGTACGAATAACTTAGATGCATAGGAATATGTGCACAATTTTTTTTTATATTCCTATGTGACTGGAGCAACGAATAATGCTCAGTACATGTAAAGACAAGAGGTACTTATATGACTTAAGGGCCACAAAGGGCCAAGCAAACAAACACCAGGCCAAGAAAGGCCACAAGTTTCAAACCAGTGTTGTGCCATAGAGGGCCGAATACCTGTGTTAAAAGACTATTTTGAAATGTATTTTTTGCCACGTAGGGCTGACACTACTGCCACGCAAGGCCTGCAAACTGTTTTAGGAAAAGGAAATTGTCTTAGGAGAATGTATTAAACTTACTCATCGACAGTCAAGTCTTGGACAGAGGGGGGAGTAACTTGAACGGGTGTGTCTTCTGTAATAGTGCTATCATAATTGGGACCACCACTGGCTTCCTTTTGGCAAGGGTTGTTCACATCATCACTTTGTTCGGCATCAGCAGCAGGTTGCACAGAGACTTGGGCATTTAGTTCCTTATCAAGACTATCCTCCTCCTCTTTAGCAAATTCTTCTTCTGGCATGACGACAGTACTGGGAAGGTCATTCTCAGTCCACAAAGGCAATGTCTCAGCAATCCCAGCCTTGGTCAAAGCTGCAGCCCAGGCAGTAGCCCATATCTCGTCTTGAATTCCAAGCATTTGAGCCTTGTAGCTCTCAGTGGCAGCGTTGATCCCTTCATTTTAGCCTTGTTGGTGAGATGACCTACACTCTGTTTTGCTCGCCTCAAGTTTGGTAAGTGCCTGATTGAGGCTATCTTCGGAGCCATCCAATTTGATCTTCAAGTTCTCGGCATCAGAACGAGCCTGATTTCTTTCCCTCTCAAGCCTCATAATGGAATGCCGCAGCTTCGTGTTTTCACTTGCAAGTTTTGCACATTGAGGCTCGGATTGGCTCAGTTTCTGGGCCACAACTACCATTTTTTGCATTACGTATGTACAACTCAAGGGGTTAAAAATACCAATAAGAGTAAAACGTGAATCAATGACCAGAAGAAGGAAAGTACCTTGGCACTATGAACCATAAAACGAACCAAGAAAGTTGTCGGGGGTGCTTTCAACTTCTCTTTACATTTCCTCGGGCAACATGAATGCCTGGGAGAGGGCTAATGTAGCGCCTTCGGAGTCCACACAATCCATGATGCTCACTGGGCAGTTTCCATGAGTAAGCTTAGGAGCCCAGATGAGGGATGGAGCATTCTATGGGGGCAAACTCTCATTCACAGTAGTCTCTAGGCGTTGGCATTTGTCACGGTGATTGGCTTCAATTTCCTCGAGGGAAAATCCTGGTGGGGCGACAGATTGAGTTGCAGCACGACAACCATGGGATGGAGAAAGACTTTGAGAACCTCCACGACCTTGGGAGATGCCACAGCCGCGATCGGCTCCGCTGCCCCGACCAAGAAGGGTCAAAATATTGCTGAGATTGATCGGATGGTCCATGTTTTGATTATCTGGGGGAGAGGGAGTATGACCACTTGACGTTGAGGTGGAAGCCTCTTCGGCTAACTAGATGGGCTCGTTAGGGATTGGAGGTGTACGTGACCTTTCCGAAGCAAAAGCAATAATAAGTCCTAGATCGTCAGCTGCTCGGGTAAGGGGGTCGATAAAACCACTGTATGACGCTCTGTAGCTGAGAAGAACTTGGGCTACTCTTGCTCGACCCACGAGATGGGTTCCCTGCCCGTTGAATGCTAATACACGATTGATATCGTTAACATGAACTGAGGGGGTAATGATGTCATGCCCCTGGTTGACATTTTTGGCTGCAAAATACGAAGTCAAACGATCAATAAATCAATTAGAAAAACACTTCAAAAATATTGCTCGGCAAATGGTTCTATGAGAGCATAACACTATAGCGTTTTTTTAGAAATGCAATAAAAGATGGGCTTCCTTGTTTCTGAATTCCACTTCCAATAGCGTTTCACTTGAGCCCAACTTCTATAGCGTTTTTCATTCTCTTCCATAGCGTTCCAAAGGCGGGAAGAACAGGGCGCCTAAACTTTTCACGCTCCCGCTCAGCGGATACACCCAAATATTTCTAATTTAGTTTCAAAATTCTTAGAAATAGGATTACCAGTTTCAACTTTTCATCCATGGACTTGGGGTTTCTCTTAGAGAAATCTTTCACTCGAAGAGATTGTAAGCTTGCCAGAGCCGCCCTTCCTTCCTCGTCTGCATACTCAGGTAAGAGAAACCCTAGAATCTTGAAGATTTTGGGTTTATGGTTTACAATCGCCGATTTCTGGTCAAGAACGAGATAAATGTTGATGTCTCTCTCTCCCTTCCACCCCCTCCCCCCCCCCATCATCCAAGCCCTAATCTCATGCTCCAATTTTAGAAACACCAACCGTACGTGTTTTGGATCTATTGCATACTCCTACTTTTTTTCCCTTATCGTCTCTGTACACTTTATGAGTAGATCATTTGCTATCTTTGCATCACCTACTGTAACTGTGAGCGCTGTCTCTAATTCGACTCCGACCAAAAGCAAAATCCTTTGAACCACCCTCAGTAGTGAATGCTCGTACGAAATAGATGTGGAAGGGGCTTTCAATTTACGATGTGACCACACGACCCAAGGATATGGCTTATGGGATTGATTCCGGCCGATTACTCAAAAAAATTGAGTTGACGACTTATTTTATATGGTCAACGGAATGAAGTATGGTTTATTGGAAGCCAAATGTTTTTCCTTTTAAGGTTGAGAATGAGGATTGGGTGATTATTTCTTTAATTGGATTGAGTGTTATTTTCAAGAGTAGATTTTTGAATGTTTAATGTATAAGTGGAACTGATTTTCTTTTTTCAACTAGGGGGACGACTTGAATGTGAGCTGCTACTATATTGATTCCAACTGAATGCGTATGTGATATCCTCTGCTCAGGTTTGTACATTGTGTATTGTTTGCTAACTCATTACTGTTTTTGAATAGATCTTGGATTTTTTTATGTGAAATGGAATTTTTTTAGTTCAAACATATCAACAGATTTCATAATTGCTAGCTGAGTAACTAGGTTTTCTGAAGCGTGAAAAAACTGGGTTGTCAATAACGGGCTGTATTTGAACTATGTATAGATTAGTTTTTGCACCTTGACAGTTGCCTGATAAATGTTTTGGTCCTGTTTGGAGGACGTGTAAATAGTAAAGGGTCTAATGTCTAAACTCGTCATTGACTATTATGTTTTCTTCTTTTTGGGAATGGTATTTGAAACTAGAAGCTGAAGTATCTCCTCTACTCTCTGCAGTTTTCTCAAACTGATGACTTCCTCCAACTAATTGGTGTGATCTTACTCTATATATTTCTATAAAATTGATCATTCAACTTTGGTTGTAGTTTCTACCTCTATCGAACTTCAAGAAGAACCTGCTGTATAACAGTCATGGTCATAGTTCACACTTGTACTTTGTGATAATTAGGGTCGTCATTATATTGCTTTGGATGATGATTATTAGTTGTTTGGAGTTAAATGATGTCGTCCAGTTAGTAGTGAATGGTATAAAAGAATGTGTGATTTGTTGTTGTTGTTGCTATCTGTCACTAGCTTGTTAATTGGTGCTAAATTGGGGCTTAGGGCAATGGCAAGATCTTTTTGATTTAGGTGAACTGTTGATTCACAAACCAATATTGGGACTTTTGTTTTGATCACCAATTTTTGCAAGTATATGTTCTTTCCAATGCTCTTTCCTCACTGATCCTTGTTTTCTAATCTCTTGAAGCAGAACATTACAATGTTAACTTGTGATTGTTTAAGGAAACGATTGAGTAGACAGGGGGAGACAGAACATGACAGCCGATTTAGTTTTTTGTTCTTAATTTGTTTAGCTTACTTTGACTTAGATGCTAAGATAGCATTCAAGGCACTGTAGCGGAGCGGAAGGAGTTTCGCAGTGTTTCAATTAGGGGTTTTTTTTTGTCTATGTGATTTTGGGGGTTTGTGATTCTAGATTTTGGGGCTTTTGTGTTGATTCATTGCAAACTACTCGCTATTTGTCTCAAAATTCACTATTCGGAGTTGGTCATATATTTTGTTCGTTTCATTGAATGTGTTAGATTGAGCATATGGGTTGGACTTGTTTAGATTCTTGATGTACTATTCTCTTAATGATATCGATGGCATTTGTAATCTAGAGCTCTATAAAGAATTTTGGGGGCTGATTTCTAGGGTTTTTTGTTGGCATCTTTAGTGGTTATTTTTCCATTACTTGATAAGGAAAGTGATTATGTCCTTGATAGCATATTTAGTTAACCTGCTTGCCTAGTGTGTTCGAACCAGTGATTTGTCCAGTGTCCCTTGCAAGTCAATAGACTTTAAGGAGTCTCCCAAAGGCACAACAATTTTTGTTGGTTGGATTGGAGGACCAGTTTGGTGTATCTATTTGAAGATTTGGGCCCCTCAAGGAGATCTGCCCATTGTCTTGCTCTTAACCAAACATGGATTATGTTCTGTTTTTTTGGATATCTAATAAAAGTTGAAAACTGCACCCAAAAGGTTAAAGTAAACAAGTGGAGTCCTGCTCTTAAGCAAACATGGATTGTGTTTCGATGAATGATGATATGGATCTATAAGGCTATTTCTGGATTATTGCCGCAATGTTTTTCTACAAGGCTATTGCCGATGCTATCAATCAATTAATGTATGTTGTATAATGTTTTAAGACTGCTAGGAGTGGTAGTCAATAAGGTGTAGACAACTGTGAGGTTATCGTCAGCTACTTTGAGGGCATTTTCATGCTCTGTTTTAGCTTAGCTTAAGGTATATATTTGACTCATTGTTGGATCATTGTTTAATTTTATTTTATTTTTGTAATTCCCATTTTTAGTGCTTTAGCATGGTCTATGAATTCTCTTAGTGAACTTTCTTGTTTTTGGAGCAGAGATTACGAGATGTAGCTTTCGAATATAAGCAGCTCCAACGGTGGGTTTAAGGTTTCTGCAATTAGGTAGCAAAAATTTTTAGCGTTTGAGAAGTTGTAAGTTACCTAATATAGGCCAAGGAGTCTTCCATGGTTGAGGTGTAGAGAGAATATATTTTCATCTTTTTATTTCTAGCATTCAGCTTTCTCACATAGCAAAGATCCGCAAAGATCTCCTACTCTCCTGCTTATGCATTTGTTTTTATGTATACGTTTTTGTTTTCAATCTCTCTGGTTGCTGAGATTTTGTATACTCTTTAAGGGCCTGAACCTATCTTTGGTTTGTTATATGATTGAAGTAACTCTTTTGTTTTAGGGGAATTGAGGAAATCCTTTGTGGTCATCTATGCATGCTAAACTAAGTATAGGAGTTTTATGTTTTTGCATCGTTAGTATCTGTTTGTACTTATAAAGAAAAAATCGCATCTGTTTGTACCTAAATATGTGTTTTGCCTCAAACTAGTACCATCAATAGTTCTGCTCCTAGAATTCTTTTTGTTAATGTTTTTCCTTCTCAGATCACTTCAATTCTTCCTTTTGTACAGATGCTCTTTCATGCTAACAAAGCAGTTTCTATCAATGAGGCTGATTTTTGGGAGAAGAGCTATCTATTGAGACAAAAGTTGCTGGTACCACTACTGGCATATCTACGAATAACAAGAAGGAAATAGCAAGAAGAGAATCCATCTCTGTGTCTAGCACAATAGAAGGAAAACACCAGATCAATAGAGACATTCAAGTATGTCCTTTGTTTATTAAGGAAATGGCAATGAGAATTGTTTCTGCAGGTAATTCAACATGCTCCTACAATGTTTTTATGGGCTTCTGGCTGAGGGGATATTGATGAAGTTGGTAACTACGAAAGTGTTAGTTCTAATAGTGATCCGAGCATAATTGGGTTAACATTAGCAAAGGTCTTTTGTTTATCATTAGCAGGTCTTATTGGGCATGATGATTATGTCTCTAAGTACTTTTGGCAAGAAGAGCCATTAAACTCCAAATTGCCTCTCTATTTCAACCCTTTTTGGACATACATAAACTCCAAAATTGCCTCTCTTTTTTTTGGTTTCAAATGTGTTGGTTGTTTTTGGTAAAATACCTTCTGGTTTGACTTAAAGGGCTTTAATTATATGTCTCCTCAAAAAGTTGGTATTTCACAAGGACTAAAATTTTGGGATTGAGATAGTATGTACCACTGCACTGCGACATGGAAATGAAGGGTCAGCGCTTAATATTTCAAAACTAGGATTATGTTGCTTAACTTATTTTTGTTCTTTAGGGTAAAGGCACTGTTACAATCAATTGCAAGCGTCACTGGGTAGTGGTGCAAAACTCCTAAAGTTTTTGGATGCTTTTCACCAGAATGTGATGGAAGGAGTAAGATCTTTCCAGCTCCTAATTTGTGTCTTTTTCTAAGATGGTTTGCTATTTTATATTGCTATCTGAGCTTAGGAAAGTTGTGTATAGAAATTATGTAGGAGCTAAATCTCCAAAAGTTACTGGATTTTCCTCATTTCATAGGAACCAAACAAGAAAATATATGTATGTCTAGTGATTAAGAAGAGTAACTAGTATACTCTTTGATAGACTATTGTACTTCTACGTGTTTTCCATATAAATGCTATTTTTATAATTTACATGGTCATTACAATGTTGTCCACTCCCCTTCATTCATGCATTGCTTCTTTCATATTTTCAGGTGAATGGTACAGGTCCAAGAAAGAAGAAGGCTTGTTCTAGTGCATAGCTTGCACGAATCATGACTTGGCAAAATTGAGATCATGACTTGGCAGTAGGTAGGCAAGCTGCCATTGTGCAATGTTTTACAAGTCTGGATGAAAGTCTGCATTTGCTTTCATTACTATATAATGATTATTTTGCGGGTGTTGGCTGCTATTTGGCTACTTTTATGAGGTCCATGTTTGGCTATTTTTCTCTTTCAGCTGGGCACTGTTATTGAGCCACGATGGTGTATCTTGTTGTGTACTTGTGGAATGTTCCAAAACAAGACTGCATTGTGCTTTCCATCCATGCTTCTGCATTATTTTGGCTGTCCAGTAATGTTGTTGCTATGGCTTTGTTGGACTGATCTGTTACTGCTACGGCTTTGTTGGGTTGCTGCCTGTTTTGCTGCATGTTATGTGGCTGTTTTGCTGCTGTTTCTGCTGATACCGTATTGGCTGATTAATAGGTCTCGAAGCTTGAAGGTGGTCGGCCCCTCCCCTAGCGCCGAGCGCTTTTTAGAACATTGAAAAAAAGTGATTGAAATCCAGCACTAGGAGTAGGGTAATGCTTTTTGACCCAACAGAAACAAATATAGTAAACAACTTTGTGGTTTTGAAATTGTCAAGGGGAATGCCAGCATAAACATGGGTTGGCCGGGGTCATTAGGAAGGACATTTTAACCACTTGACTCGATCGACATATTTGATAAATTATATTCTAAATTATAGTGCATGTGCTCACACAGCTTTTCAAAAACCTGTTATGCTAAAGGTAACAGGTTTTAGCTTTACACTGTTGAGTTTTCTTTGATCCCATGTGCACCATCCGGACGGGAATCACAATTGTCCGCACACCTTGGTTAAGACCCAAGTTGTGCTCACTGTTTGAGTGTTTGCGTGTTCGGAAGGAAGCATCAAGATAGGAGTCATAACCGGCCCAATCTAGTAGTCGTACTATAGTATTAATTAGCATGCATGAGCCATGCTTGACTTTGTTATACCCACCACCACTTCTCTTGTTAGTCCAAGATAAGAAGCACGGATACGAAAACGGGACACGGACACGATACGTATGAAGAGTATCCGAGAGGAATACCGATACGTGGTACGGAGGCCAAAATAGAGTATCCATGCTTTAGAGGCAGCTTGAGCATTAAATTCAGACTCATTTGTTATTTGTGTGTTCTACTTGTTATATATGTTCACAGTCTCACTGGTCATTTACGATGATTTTTTATTATGCAATTTTTAGGAGGATATGGAAAAAATTGAACATGATACACCAAACTCACCTTCAAATAATCTAAAAAAGATGCTCTTTCTAATTGAAATGTTTAGTAGAAATTGTTATGACTCCATCAAATTGAAATGTTTGCCTCTACCATATGTTGGTTTATGGGTTGATAAAGAAGTGCTGTTAGTGACTTTTTGCTGAAGATATAGGTATGATCTTGCTAGTGTGATGGCTGTCATTATCGCTTGGTTGGTTGAAGCCTTTATGTTGATACTTATGGGATGGATAGATTTTGGAAGGACTGTTTTGGTTGAAGCCTTTTTGTTAATATTTTGGTGTCAAGATTTGAACTCCACTTTTGGGATACATAGATGTTTTGGAAGGCCTTTTTGTTGATATTTGATGACAAGGCTTGTACTCTACATTTGGGATACATAGATATTTTGGAAGGCCTTTTTGTTGATATTTGGTGACAAGGCTTGTACTAGATAGAAATGTTGGTAGGACATTTAGTATATTGAATTTCTTTTGTAATGGTAATCACTTTGATGTTCGGAGACATTTTGTTGGTTTTGTATGCAATATTGTGAAATATATTGCCAAGGAAGTCATTGGAGCTACCATCTTCTTTTTTTTTAAGCATTGTATGAACTTGTTATGTGGATTGTTATGCAGGTTAGATTGTAGGTTGTATAAAGTCAAGAAACCTGCTAAAAATTAGTTGGAATAGCAGGTCGAAAATGTTATAAAAAATGACAATGGACAGCTGGGAGAAAATTTATGGTGAATAATAGAAAACCTTGAATTTACAGCGTTCCCTGAACGTTGTGGAAACTTTTCAATTTATAGCATTCTTAAAATGTTATAGAAACTATACATTCTATAGTGTTCTTAAAATGCGGTGAACATTTTGCAATCTATAGCGTTCTTAAAGTGCTGTAGAAAGTCTGTCATTCTATAGCATTTTTACGCTGTCTAAAGTCTTCCATATTATAGCTTTTTAAAAGCTCTGTCTAAAGTCTACCATACTATAGCGTTTTTAAAATGCTTTCTAAGGTCCAAGACTTTTAACATCGGCTAATACAACATTCGGAAAAACGCTATCTATATCATTTAATAGCCTTTTTCGAACGCTATAAAATCTAATTTTTCTTGTAGTGAATTAACGTGGCATGCCAAATCTGTGAGGTGCGTGAAAGACTATCACTCTGCCATCCTCGTTCTTGGGCTCAAAATTCCACATGATGATGAGGAAATCATCATCATCTCCTCAAGCAGAATCAGGAAGTTCAAGCACGAGCTTCTTCCTGGAATCTCTACTTTTCAAATAGTATGTAAGGGCATCCTTTGTCCTAGAAATACTGTATAGGTGTTGGATGTCGTACAGACCAATGTTTGTGCCAAGTATTTGGTTTTTGGCCTTTATGCCATGACAATGCAGAAAAAGTTGGCAGAAACCTACATTGGGGATAATCTATAATGGGCTAAAACTTGGTGAAGCAGAGGTGCCAGGGGAAACCTGACGCAACCTTCGATGACGCCGACTACTGGGATATGAAGAGTGTCGTTGTTAGGACACTCACCAAGAGCATCCTCAGGGGCGGGTGGTGGCAATGTTACCAGGAATCTCATAATGAGCCCTAAAGCTCGTCAAGGCTTGAGGAGTATTACAAAATCTTCTTAATCTCCCCATAAATGCAGTCGGAGATCAAAAAACAAAACCCTGGAGTATATCGATGAGAACGATGGAACGAAGGGCAAGAAAAGGAACGGTGACTTATGAGATAAAGTTTGAAAGAGTCTGGTGCAGAAACGAAGACCTTGAGAGAGGGGAACAGTGCTCCAATGCCAGAAAAAGCTTTCCCTCCTTCTGCAAAGAAAAACATAGAAAAAAAGTGGGTAGGTATGAAATGGGACTAAAATCCCCCATATACCCTATTTTGAGGTTTGACACACGTGAAATGTCGGTCTTAGATGCTATTTGTGCTATTGATTCTCAAAAAACGTTCATTCGTATTTAATGAAAACAAAATGGAGCATGCCACGTGTAAAAGAATGAGCAAGAAAAGCCTGTCCAACCCAAATGATGAGACGTTTGGTTTGGCTCAAAAGATGGAAACTGCACCAACCTTACAGAACAAAGAGATGAAGTAACACAATTTTGCTCGGCTATAAGGAGCTTTGCTTGTCATTTCGAGTTAAAATGACAAGTATAGCTGGGGAGCAATTGTAGGAAGGTATTCCCGAATAGGCTCAAAAAGAGCCCGAATAAGTGGTACGTGGGACTCGGAATAAATAAAATAAGATAAGCCGCCGTGGAAGGCGATGGTCAGCGAAAAGGTTCGATGACACAAGGAGTCATTGGACCAAGCAGCCGGTATGGTAAATAAGGACCAAGGACATGGGAAGTCATTGGTCCAAGTAGTCTATTCGGTAGCCGAATAGAGCAAGAATTCTTAAAAGAGCACGTGATACAACAAAAGGAGTACTCTAGAAGGATCCAGAACAATAGTATTTTGAAAGGAATAAGATCCCAAGAAAATATGATCTAGGGAAGATACGCAATGGAAATGGGATGTTCGGCCAGCCATGGAAAGGAGTCCTAAAAGGATTAGGGCAATAAACAGATAAGGGAACGAGAATCCAGAGGATCCTGGGTTTCCTATACGTGATAGGAAACCTAGGGCAACAAGGAGACTTTGGCAGCAAGTAAACATATGCCTATATAAACAAGGTTAAACTTAAAGGTGAAAGGTACGCAATACATTGCATTCTTACGTTTCTTCTACTGATAATTAGGGTTTATACTAGTACGTGATACTAACATAGGCATCGGAGGGCCTTTGCCACGAGAGGCAAAGGTGTGCTCACCCCTTGTCTGTTTGCAGATTAGGGTTCTGATGACGAACTAGGGTTCCAATCAAGAGGCATGAGTAGCTGTTATAATCTTGTGTTGTTCTAAGCATCTTTCATTTTTGTCCACTTACACTGAGAACATGAGAGCGATTCGTCAACATCTTCTTGAAGCACAGAGGAAAACCACCGAGCAAGTCAAAGTGATTCGTCAACAATTGTTAACCATGCAGAGTAGGCAAAAAAGTTATGCCGACCGTTGTCACCAACCATTATCGTTTGAAGTGGGCAATCACATGTTTCTTAAGGGGTTGCCACATCGGAGACTATCTCATTTTAGGAAAAGGGGCAAGATTCACCGCGTTTTATCTGGCCGTTTGACATTATCGAGAAGATTGGGGAAGTCGCATATCGACTGGTCTTACCACAGAGATTATCGGGTGTTCATGATGTGTTCCATGTATCGATGTTGCGAAAGTATGAGCCGGATCCGTCACACGTTCTAGAATGGTCCGAACTAGAGTTGGAAGCTGATACATCTTATGGGGAGGAGCCGATACGTATCATAGATTTACGTGAGCAAGTTTTGAGGGGTAAGAAGATTCCATTAGTGCGAGTTCTATGGAGTAATCTTGGAAAGGAAGAATCCACGTGGGAAAAGGAGGACAAAGTTAGAGAAAAGTATCCACATATGTTTCCAAATTTATCAATGTGAGTTATAGGTTTTTCAACCATATGATTGTTAACTTGTTGTCTAGTTATATATGTTGTGGCATGAGCATGATTACTTGATGCATGATCTTGATTAACTTGAGTTGTAAATTTCGGGATGAAATTTCTTTAAGGAGGATAGACTGTTGTGGGCTCCTAGAAAGAGTCGCTACCCAGATTTTTGAGATGGATGATCCGAGAAACCGAGAGCTCATTTTGAAAAGGCATTTTGGTCCAACGAAAACGTTGAGATTTTGGGTTCGGGAGCCATGTTACGAATGCGGAAGGTTTTGTTGAAAAAAAAAGCACCACACTCGCCCAATAAAACCAATCTCTACTAAACATTTTCAAAAGAGGAATTTAAAATATCTTTTAGAAAATCAAGCTCTTTAATAAACAAGTAAAAGGGAAATGCACATGGGAAATATATCACGTTGATGTGCACGTGGTGCTGTCTGTACAAGGATGGTAAAGAAGATGCAGAAGAAAAGAACTTTTCAATAGAAACTGCCTGGATCTCAGTATCCTTCTGCATGGCACATTGTAATACTGCTTACGGCTTTACGGTACGCCGTGCGGGGTATCTCTTCTATTATCAGGCCATCATCAAGTTCCAAAACATCGCCCGGCATACGCACGGGATTTTTTTACAAACATCAAACAGTGCTTTAGTCACTGGATCATTTTGGGAAGGGACCATTCCTTCAAGCCATGAACGTAAGACAATTTTTAGTGCGTTTGATCACTCAAAATGATCGAGGAAGCTTTGTTTATGAAACCAAACATGGCTTGTAGATATGGTCTTATTCTGAAAGCACTGTCGCCTGATATTTTAGCAACAAAACAGGCCTGGCGGAGGATAGTTACGATCCAGACAGTTTGAACAGGAAAACAATGGCTATATGGAACGCCGTGCGTGTGAGTACGCCATGCTGTGCGTGTGAGTACGCCATGCCGTGCGACGCATTGAAGAGCCGCGTGGCATGGTGCAACCAGCACAGTGGCTGTTCTTTTTTGAAAATGGTTCTAAGCCAGTATCCAACCAAAAAGGGGGTTGATCCTGACTACAGAAAGGTTCCCTCAGGGATAAGGACAGAGCCTATCCCGAGGAAACTAGTTTATACCTTTTGCCTTGAGCTTGGATGAGGATGAATGGCTATGGATGACTGCGGGTTAGACCGGTTGAGGAAAGGAGGTTGTAGATGTGAGTAATAGATGGGTATATTGGGTAGTTGGGACCTTAAAGTGAGTAAAAGGACTCACTTCAATGGTGAGGAGAAAAATGGAGGAGTTTGAGAAAGAAAGAGCCTAGAGAATGTTTTTAGAGCAACTTTCTCAAGGCTTGGGAGTGAGGAGTGGGTGTGAAAGCATAATGAGAGAGAAAGAGAATTCAGGGCCCTTTCTCTTGAGTGGAGGGTTGTATTTATAGGCAAGAGCCAAGGATTTTGAATTCAAATGGGGGAGGTATTTTCTGGGCAGGCCAGAAGTGCTATTTCAACTAAGCCAACTTGTAGCTGTGGCTCAAATGGGCGTAGCCGACAGCTAGCTGAGCCAGTCAGAACTTCATTCAAAATGCCGTGCGGTTGACCTCATGACCTCGTGCGGCATAATGAGATTTGTTATGCCGTGCAGTGTAGAGATGTGCCGTACGGTACTATGGTTCCAGTTTCGGGCCCTTGGGCTTACTTTTGGGCTTTTGGTTTAGAGAAGTCCTTCATCCAAGCTCTCGAAGGTATTGTTTCCTTTATTTCATCATCGGGACGTCCAAAGACCCTCTGAGGCCTGGATTGGGGTGTCTACAGTAGTCCCTCTTTAACCGAACTCGGACACCATTGGTTGGCGCGAGTGACGCTTAAAGAATAGGCATCCCAATCCGTTGCCCCAAGGTCTTTAAAAGGAAAAAAATGCATGAAAATCGAATTGCAAGCAAATGACGATGGTGGTCGCGCTCGTGGAGCTGCCTACGTACCCTGTGTGCGGGGATCAGACTAACGTAGTTCAATTGGGACGATGCAAGTGAAATGAGTCCCGAAGGACAAATAACAACATCACATAATAAACTTGAGAAGATTGAGTGCCAGTGGACCTAAGTGTCGTGAATCAAATGCGAATAACTGCGTGTGCGAGAGACGAGCCCTTGAGGATGACAATAGCAAGGCGGCCCTTCAGGAGGTAAATTGAGATGAGACGAGCCCTCGGAGGGCGAAAATTCAAGACGAGCCTTCAGGAGGTAAACTGAGACAAGACGAGCCCTCGAAGGGCAAAAATTCGAGACGAACCCTAAGGGGGCAAAATTATGACGAGTCCCGAAGGACGAAAGTTGTGACGAGTCCTGGAGGACGAAGATCGTAGCATCCTTAAACCAAGACACGATATTCTAACGGATTTCTTTGTAAACGACTGAAATATTTGATTCCCAAGGGGATTTTGGTGGCTGGTTTGAACAATTTCCGAGAAAAGGGATTTATCCATGCAAAACCAAAACCCCGCACGGCCTAGGACTCATGACATTTCAATTTCTCATACAACTCTTTTTCGAGAACAGTCGGCTGGTTTAAGAGTGCCCATTAATACAGCCATGCCCTTCTGACAGCCTCAACGTCTTTATAAGGGTGGTGGTGCCTCATTCCATGCACCACCACCAAAATCTCTCGAGTCTCCTTACTTTCTTTCACACTATAGCATGTACGAAGAATGGCAGACAACAACAACCTCATTGCGCGAATTACTGCCTTGGAGGCCGAAGTGGCCTCATACCGGGAGGAAATTGAGCACTTGACTTTGCAAATTGCGAGGTTGATTTCAACCATTTGGTCCCTTCGCCGCAAGGTTTCCAACCTTCAGGATTTCGCTTTTGACCAATTGGATGACAAGGATGATCCCGACTTCGCTCTGGGGCAGGGGTCGAAGGAGACCGCGGAGGATTCCGAAGGGAATCGAACGGGTCCGACAATCATTCGGATGGCGCAAAGACGCGCCCGGCAAGGGGAGCGACTGAGGATGAAGAAAAAGGAAAAAAAAAGGGGTAGTAGGAAACATCACGCCTTTTTCTGTTTCTAAATGAACTCGAGCCAAACATTACGCCTTCGAATGTTAAGAAACTGCTCTCAAAACACTGTCAGGATAACCCAGAACGCCGTGTGTAGCTTATTGAGGGACGCATGGTACAACAAAGCAAGGCATTATGCCCCGCATTTAAGTCAGAATGCCATGCGGTGCTTTAGGCTGTGAACCCGGTCCATTTCTAATTCTAGATGAATCGGCTTGAGAGGGGGATATATATACGGGTGAGGCGTACATAGTACGCCCCACCGTTCAAACTCTCTCTCGCGCCTTCTCTCTCTATTGACTCGCTGCTCTCTCTCCGTCTCTCGATCATCTCTCTCTCGTCTCTCTCTCGACTCTCTATGTGCTCTTTCTCTCACTCTCTTGGTCACTCGCTCTCTCGATCACTTTCCTTCTCTCTCTCACATTCGATTATTGACGACATTGACATACCCGGTGGAGATCAACCACCAAGGGTCGAGGTCACACCGCCCCTGGTTCCTCTAGAGAGTGAAGCGGTGATCGGGGGTGTTCCGGAGTCCATGGGGGGCTTGGTTCCGGCAGCCATGGCCCAAGAGGCCATGGCCTCGGCTGCCATGGTGGCCTGCAGCGGCGATGGCATGATGTTGGCAGGTTATGGCCAAGGCACAGAGGGCTCAGGTGCACTGGAGCTAGGAGGTGAGGGCGTGGCCACGGACCAATCGGGGGTTGTTGATGGTTCAAAGGAAAGGGACGCGGAGGCCAAGGGTGGCAGTTCGGATAGAGCAGAAAAGGAGACGGAGGCCTCTCCCGTGAGGATGCCTCGGGTCAACTTGGGGAAGGCCCCCGTTGTCGAAGAGGAGCCGACCGGGGAGCCAGAGATGCTTGCGATGTTCATTGGTAGTGGCGTGGGTGCGGGGTCATCACGCCACATAGGAGTGGTATTTAGAGACGGTGTCCCTTGAGGACTTGGTTGAGACCCTACGAGGGGTGCCCGGACTAGCAGAGGCTTTGCTCGAGTCTCGGGAGAGGGAGCTTCAGGCCGAGCTTGAGACTAAAGTGGTCGAGGGGCCACGGGTTGAGGAGGAGGAGGTTTTGGTTCCACGGAGGACTGTGGTGGACGAGGCTACTGCGGTCCTTGGGCAGGACCGACCTTTTATTGAGTTGTATGTGCCACTTTGGCACGTGGTGGTGCCTTCGCTGCTAGGCGTCTATAGGCCGGAGAGGAGTGTTTACGACGAGTCCCTAATCCTGGGGGACCTGAAGCAGCACTTGTCCTTGCACAAGTTGAGGTATGCTTTGATATTCTTATTTCAATACAATGTACTATGCATTCTTAATTCAATGCCTTTGAATGTCATGCCATGTTCATTAAATCATGCCTCTTTTATAACAGGAAATAAGGATCTCATGCTATGGTGGCGCGGGCGATGTGCCCCAGTTTTAGGAGAGGCTCCGGGAGGCCTCGAGGGAGATGGTGAGGGAGGGCAGGTTTCAGGGAGTTTGTCAGTGTGCTGACGAGGGCGAGCAATGATCACCCGGTAGTGAAGGCACTTACCGAGAGGTGGTGGGACACAATGAACTCGTTCCAGTTCTCTTTCGGTGTGATGACGGTGATGCCTTTGGACTTCGCGGCGATCACCGGGTTGAGAGTCGGAGGTGACCCCATCCCTTACGACGCCATGGCGGGGAGGGACTCTGAGCTTCAGAGGCGTCTCTTGGGGCGTAGGCTGAGAGCGGAGAAAGGGGATGCTCCATACGCTCTGCTTTTAGACTTTTGGACGGAGCCTCTGGTGGGTAGAGTCCAGGAAGAGCAGATGGTGAGGTGCTTCCTATTGTACGTACTTGGTGCATCCTTGTTTCCCAACAGGCGCAACCGAGTACACCTTTCTTTCTTGCCAACGCTGAGGAATATTGGGGAGATTGCCCATTTTGACTGGGGCAGCGCGGCTTTGGGTGCGTGCTACGCCTTCATGGGGTCTCTTTCCAGAGGTGCGGGGAAGAGCCTTGGAGGCTACTGGCGAGTCTAGGAGGTATGCTTCGAAATTCTACTTTTAACATTTAGTTAGCTTTCCATTCATGCATTTGCGTCATCTCGTGCTAACTTTTGATGCTTTGAACTTTGCAGCTTTGGACATACGAGGTACTGGACATGTACGCTCCCACGACATCGTTGGGTGATCGGGTATCACGTCAGTCGCTGAGGCTGGACACTTTCTCAGTCCCTAGACCGCTCCCTCTTGTGCTGACAACGAGCGAGTATACGCTGGAGGAGGTTGAGCGGTACATGCAGCTAAACCCCTAGCTAGAGCCGTTGTTTCAGGTTGGCACTGACTACGCAGAGTACTAGTCTCGGTGCCTGATGTAAAGCTTTGGGGTTCGCGCTACTTAGGAGACGCAGCGGCAAGCGCGAGGTGGTAGAGGTGGTAGGAGAGGTAGGGGAGGAAGAAGAGGAGGTGGAGATAGAGGGAGTGAGGGCTCCCGTGGCGGTAGAGTAAGTGGGGCTAGATTGCCCACCCTTTCCTGGACTGTGGATGTGGTGACTGTTCAGGGGGTCCCTGGCCTGGTGGAGGTCCCGCGTCGTGCAGTCGAGCTTCCAGAGTCCTTCGCTCAGGTATGACATGCTTTCATTTGTGAATGCACTATCGTTGCCGCTCATTCTAATTATCCTTCTTATTATGCAGGTGACTCCGGATTACGCCAGGGAAATGGCAGCGGCCATGATGGGTATGGAGCAGCTTGTGCGGCAATATGCCATTGGCCACTCCCCATCAGTACTGGCCCGCGCTGGAGGGTCAATGGTAAACTTTTGAACTTTAGTTGCTTACCATTATTCCTATTCATGACCACGATGCAAATGCCATATGAATGTTGTGTTATCACATGCTAGAGGAGGAGCTAGCCGGGGGCTACGCAGGAAGTCTGTTCGCATGCCTATGCGACAAGCTTCGTCTGTTGGTTCTCGAGAGGAGCGCCCATCGAAGAGACAATGACACTCTGGCAGCACGGAGGATGAGCCTATTGCCTTCTCGGACGAGACCGAGGAGCCGACAGACATCGATCTGGAGGATACCTCTTGTAGTATTGTGCCCAGGGTGACACGTACTCAGGAGGTTGTCAGCTTTGAGGCGGAGGAGGAGGTCTCTGAGGACGACGAGGAAGAGGGCGAGGATGGAGATGAGGACGAGGATTGAGTTTCCTCTTTTGCTTTTGTCTTTTGGTGGAGCCTGTGTGCTTCCTTTTTGGGTGCCTATTTACCCTTGGTAGATAGGATTTTGAGTGTCGGGCTTGCGTGCTTTATTTTGTACTTCGACTCATGGATTCCTTTGGGATTATATATATATGCACAGAGATCACCTTCTCATTGTCTTTTGTCATCCAATTTCTTTTATTGCTGCAGTTTAACGAGAATTGAATAACTAAGACACTCACCGAAATGCACAACTAGCCATAGATTGTGAAACTGAGTCCAATGTATGGTTTACAATGGGAAGTATATTGACAAGGGAATAGAAATCAAAGAAATAATTGAATAGACTTTGAAAATATTGACGCTACATCCAGAAATTTTCATGAACGCCTTTGCTACGGGCTCGAACATGACCATATACAGCAATAACAATCTTCAAAGCTTGAGATGTGGCTCGAAAGTTTGACCTTATGCTCGAAATATGCCTGAAAACTAAGAAAATGTTGATTTTGAAAGGTGACAACTTCGAATTTTGACCCGGGACTTGAACTGGAACTTGGACTGAGTCACTTTTGACTATTATGACCTGAGTGACTTAAAGAAATGACTTGAAGTGGCTTGAAATGCGATTTGGTACTTCGACGTGGCTTGAAAACAAAATTTTATCGACCTTTTGTACTATGACCTCGAACTCCGAGAGTTGACTCGAACCAAAACATCCCCAAAGTCCCATTTACTTGTTGGAGTGGGTTTTGGTGGTTGGTGATGCCTTGAGATGCCCCAAATTCATCCCATGCTTTTGCTGTCAAAAACTGCAGAAATGCAGACACATTATGCCGCGCGTTCTTTCAAAATGCCGCGCGTTCCTCCTCAAGGTTTCACGGGGTATCAAAGCTATGCCGTGCTATTTTTTTCGAACCTGATACGGTGCGTGGCTCTACTACACCGCGCGGGGTTATCTTTCCTGACATTCTGCATTTTGTTGTTTCCCAAGGCATTTTGCACGAAGGTTGAAGTTTGACCTGTTAAAGCCATTTCAGAGCCAATGCATGTCTGCATTGTGTTTCCATGCTATGACCAAGCCTTTTCGTATGCAAGATTTTATGGAAAATTTGCACTTTTGAGACCCAAGGCACCTTGAAAGTTGAAGTTGTTCCTTCCATCCTTCCTATAAATTCTGGCCTTTAACCCCAAATTCTTTCCATCCCATGCAAGTCTCACTCTTCTAAAGCTCACTCTTCTTCCCGATGGCCCTTTCGCTTACTGGCTCACTCTGCCCATGGTGAGTTTCAATGGGGGCGTTGATTGGCTCAACTTCCGGGCTCATGGCCTGTACTCCATGAGGTACCTTCGCAACATCCATCTTTGCCCCGAGCTCTTGAGGGCAGCTCAGAGCTTCTGGGATCCGGAGGTTCACGTTTTTCGTTTTGGCGAGCAAGAGCTTTGTCCTACCATGGAGGAATTTTGCGCCTACCTCGGCGGCTTTGGCTCGAGAGAAGTCATTATCCCTACTATTCACAAGTGCATTCACAAGGTTTTATCTGTGGCCCTCGGGTTGAGTAGCGATGCTGCCCGTTACTTAGTTAGCAATGGTCGCCTCAATGTGTTGCAACTCATTGAGATGTTTTCTCCCCCCGGTGATCTTGTAGACATAACTTATCAAACTTGGCGTATGACTGCCCTCTGCATGTGCCTGCTTGCAGCCTACCTTTTGGTACCCTCCACTGGCCACACTAGCTCAGCTCTAATTAGTATTGTTGTTCAAATCGAGGCCTGAAAAGAGGTGATTCCGATGGTTTTGGCTGAAACATTGATAGGTTTGGATAAAGTTTGTTCTAGAGAGATTGAGACTTTCGGGGGTAGTCTTCTCCTCCTACAGGTTGGTTTCTCACTCAGCTCTCGTTTTTCGAGTCTTTCTCATGTTCTCGTTTTACCTTAATGCTCGGATCAGCTTCCTATGGCTTCTTACTTATTTTTCTCTCCTTTGTAGATCTGGCTCTGGTATAAGGTGAATGTGCTAACCATTCCTCCTAGCAATTGGCCATATGAGGCTAGGTTGTTGTCCCTCCGATGCTTTGAGTTCACAGATAGGCGAGTTCCTGAGTGGGACAACTTCTTTAGGCGTCTGCGAGCTGAGACCATTTCATGGAGGTGTTCGTGGCTAGACCTTCCGCCTATGACAGTGCACTTCATGGGCTCTCAGTGAGTCGTCCTTGCTGGTTTGGAGGCCTTTACTTTCTACATCCCATACCGGATTCAGCGTCAGCTCTGCCTTAGACAGGAGGCCCCCACAGAGGTTGTGGTCAATGTTGTTCTGCCCTTGTTTGTCACTCCGTTCTTTGCAACTATTAGCGGTTCTAGAGAACTAGTGAAGTGATTGATGCACATCCTTACTTGTTTGTGATGATTCGTGGGAGCAACAAGAAGCGGCTAAGGAGGGACATTGCCACAAGAGCTAGGGCTCAAGGAAACTGACGCAATCCTACTACCCTAACCATGAAATAAATCGCGGACCTACTTTGATCACGTTGTCTTTTTTTGTTTCTAAAAGTTGTACTCAGCCTTATGTATTAGAAGCAGTTATTATAATAAAATGAGTTATGGAGGATTTCCCCTTCCTTGATTCAGTGCTTTGAATTCTTACATCCTGGATTTTTATTTTGATTGATGGTGACCGGGCCTTAGAGTGAGGCTGCCTATGTATCATTGTGGTAAAGAAATCATGTCATAACGTAGTTCAGGCTAAGGTTCGCTCTGGTTCGCTCTGGTTTTGACACTCTCATTTTGTGCTCTAAATTTTGCCTAGTACCGCCCTTTCGGGTTTTCGGTCTAGCGAGCTTATTCATTATTTGCCTAGGATGCCCTTGCAGGTTTTCAACCTAGAAGGCTTTTGCTCTAACTTTTGCCTAGGTCTCTTCTCTCAGGGATAATAACGTTTGAGTTGATCCAGGTTGACTAGAGTTGTAAATTCGTTCCCGTCCAAGTCAATGAGCTGTGTGGCTCCTCCAGATAAGATGGTCTTGATGATGTATGGCCCGGACCACTTTGGTCGGAACTTTCCACGTGGATCGTAAACTGGTGCCCGGATTTCTTTTAAAACCATATCGCCTTCTGACAAGTCCCTTGGCTTCACCATTTTATTGAATGGGGTGAATGGGCTTCACCCCTGGATATAATAGAGAGCCCTCAACTGCATACGTTGAACAACATGAGCTCTTCAAACCGATTACTTAACCATTCTGCTTCTTGGACTTCACATTCGATCATGGTTCAAAGGGATGGAACTTCTAACTCAATGGGAAGTACAACCTCCATACCGTAGACCAAAGAGTAAGGGGTTGCTTTTGTTGGTGTATGTACGGACGTGCGGTATCCCCATAAGGCCAGTGGTAATTGCTCATGCCAGTCTTTTGCGGATTGAATGGTCTTTTCCAGAATGGCTTTGATCTTTTTGTTAGCTGCTTCTACGGCTCCGTTGGTTTACGACCGATAGGTCATTGACTTGTGTACTTGGATTTGGAACTCATCCAAAACTTTCCTGGCTCATCCCTTAAAGTGAACTCCATTATCGGACACGAACGCCTGAGGAACTCCATACCGGTAGATGACAATTTGCTTGATGAAGTGGGCAACTTGTACTGCTGTTAAAGGGGCATAAGAAGCAGCGTCGACCCATTTCATGAAGTAATCCACAGCCACCAGGATGAACTTATGACCGTTTGAAACAGCCGGCACGATCCTCCCGATGACATCAATTCCCCACACTGAGAAAGGCCATGGCGAGGTCATTTGATGCAACTCAGATGGCGAAACATGCGTTAGATTGGCATGGATCTGGTATTTGTGGCACCGTTGCACGTATTCCACACATTCTATTTCCATGGTGGACCAGAAATATCCTTGTCTGAGAATCTTTTTGGCAAGCATCATGCCATTCATGCGAGGGCCACATACTCCTTCGTGAATTTCTTCCATCACTCTTCTTGCCTCTGCACCATGGATGCATATCTTGTGCATGCCACAGTGCGATCTCCGATATAGACTTCCTCCACAAATGATGTACTGAGCCGCCATCCTCCGAAGAGCGATTTTGTCTTTCTTGCTTGCTTCCATGGGGTATTCTCCCTTTTCTATGAGTCTCCAAATGTCATAATACCAAGGGTGACCATCCTCAGGTTCATCAACAATCATGACATGCTGGTATACCGGCGTATCCCTTTGTTCAATCACAATTGGCCTGAGTTTCACTCCAACAGAAATCTCCACCATGGATGCCAGTGTTCCCAATGCATCTGCGAATTGATTCTTGAGCCTTGGCACGTGAGTAAAGGTTACCTTGTTGAAGTGAGGGATGAGGTCTTCCAAATCCTGATGGTAGTGAGGGATGAGGTCTTCCAAATCCTGATGGTACGACTTTAGCTTCTCTTCTTTGACTTTCCAATCATCGTTGGCCTGTGACACTACCAGGTTGGAGTCCCCTACTACTTCCAATTTCTCTATACCCATTTCGATGGCTGCCACCATACCTACAATGCAAGCTTTGTGCTCCGCTTGATTGTTGGTAACCTCAAAATTTAGCTTGAATGCCAGCGGAATGTGAGATCCATCAGGTGCTATTAACAACACACTGATTCCAAACCCTTGTTGATTAGCAGTCCCATCGAAGTACAGCTTCCAAACATCTTCAGCTACTATCCCCCTTTTTCACCTTACTACCATTTGAGGGCAAATAGCCAAGACCAGTTGTGCGCATCAAAGTTTCGCGAGCTTCGAACTTTGCAAGACCTTGTAGGTTCTTTCCTGATCCCAGACCTGGCATGTAGGACATCTTCTTCATTATCTTTATGGCGACATTGATGATGACAAAGTCATTATCAATTCTGACTGAAAAGACAGAATTAGAGATATCTAACGAGATGCCACCCAGGGCGATGTCTTCCTCTCCATGCTGGATTTCTAAGAGTGGGGTATTGTCTTCAGTAGGCGCATGAATCCCAGAATCCCCATGAATAGTGAGCATGCCCATTTTGAGTCCCAAGCAGATTTTCTGATGGAGAGTGGAAGGTACGGCCATGATGTCTGGTCGATGTAGCCACGGTCTTCCCAACAATAGGTTGAAAGAAGCAGGAATGCTCACCACATGGAATTCCACTTCAGTTTGATAGGATCCAAAGGTCATTGGCAGCATAAGGGTCCCGACGAGTGTTATCATAGGCTCGAACTTTGACTTCCAAGGTAGAGAAGTCCTTATTTTTGTACCCCAAGCAGTAAGCAACACGGAGCGGGTAAACATTGACTGCTGACCCATTGTCAATTAGGATTACTGGGACCCATTTATCATGGCATTTCAGAGTGACATGAAGTGGCTTGTTCTGATCAGTTCCTGCAGCGGGCAGATCTCGATCGGTGAAAGTTTTGGCATGCTTGATGGGTATGGTTTTGATAATTGTCACAAGCTCGTCGGGAGTTATGGTAGAAGGAACTTCCAAGCGAGAGAGGGCCTGAATGAGTCCATCGCGGTGGCGAGTGGAGTGAACAACCACATCCCAAACAGACATTTTGGCCGGAGTCTGCTCGAGTTGTCGCTTAATCATTCCTTCAGAGTTTTTCTCAGGACGAGAGGTTCCTTGGCTGGCGGAGCAAAAGGTGGGAAAGTGTTTTTGGTTGGGGTAGTAAAAGGATTTGAGGGTTCTGCGACTGGTAGAACTGTAGGGTTAGAGGATTCCCCGGTTTAGAGATTGCGAGGTTGATAGATACGTCCACTCCTAGTCAGATGATCAATCTGGGGGTACTTTGATTCCTTGCTCCATAAATCGATAGGTGCTTTGCGCTTGGTTCCAATGGTAGTATCCTGGAAATTGGATGCCAGGTCAGCGATAACCAGATCTTCCCAAAGGTCCTCTGGTTATTTGTTTGAACTCTAGTGAAGACTGATTTGAGAATGTTTCACCAAAACTGTTTGGAGGGTATAGGTGTATGATGTGTAGCTGATTGGTAAACCAATCATAATAAGAGGTGATCTGTTGAGCCATAAGACTTGTGGTACTATAATAAATCAAAACTTAGAGGTTTAAGGAGTTCATTAGTAGACTTTTGAGTTTTTGTGTGTGAGTGGATTATAGTAGGTAACTGTTAATCACCAATCCTTAGAGCTTGGCTTACTTGGTTTGAGCTATGATTATTTTGATTCTTCCCTCAGCTACTAATTCTAACCGTGATTGGTAGACTATCTTATTTGTTAGTTTTAAGTTAGTTCCTTTTAGGTGAAGTTGGAGTATTATATCATGGAGATTTTTTTTGTGCGGAAATATTTAGTTGGTTCATAGCTATGGAAGGTAGTAAGATGTTATGAAGGTTTATATATACTTTTGGAACTTAACTGTTATCGAGTTGAATGTGGAGGAGATAGTTAAATTTCATAGCTAGTAATGGAATATTCAACCTTGACGTATCACTTTAGCAAAAAAAAAATTGAATGTTCTTTTTAGTGATGGAGCTTTACAAATATACTTTTGGGTATTGATGATGTACTTAGTATTATGGATTTAGTGCTTGTTTGAGTTAGTAGTTTTTTGAGATATCCATAAATGTTTGTTGCAGCATATATTCACTTGGTTGGTGGTTCTGAGTGCATAGAGTATGTTCGGCTCGAGTGTGGTTAACGTTTAGGTGGAAAACTAAGAATTGGATTCTTGTAAGTGATTTTGAACCGTCTTTGGTTAGGTGTTTATTGGAGGATGCACCATGGTTTGAAATATTAATTTTGAAATTTGGAGAATATGGTAGGGTTGGCTATGATGGTCTTATTCGAACATTTCATTAGTATTTTTTGCTATGCTTTGATTGCCTATTGAAAACTATATTGGTGTGTAATGAAGAGGTTAATGAGATGAACCATTGGGATTTTGGAGTTTTAGAAGACATGATGACATTGGTTAGAATAATCCTTTTGTTTGAATTGCTCTACTGATGCCAATTTTATGTACGGGTGATCCACTTGGAACAAGATTTGATGCTCTTTGGATGGACTAATATCAGACATAATGAGGTGGTAACTATTAAATGGTTGGACCTTTTTTTGAGTTCTTGGATATTCGATATGATCGATCTTATGGAGACATGATTCTTTTCGGAGTTTCAAATAATTGCATACATTTCTTTGATCTTGATGTGAGTGATACGGAGTTGCTAAGAGATTATAACTCTTTCATGAAAGTCGAGTTGGATAGTTGGTGCAGTTGTATTTTAACGAGATTGTTAGACTCTCTGGTGCATTTGAATCAATTGTGTTAGATTATTATCCCCGTTTTGTATCTAAGCTTTAGGGTGCCTTACAGGCAATGACGGGTACTCGTTTATTTTTTAGCTCTGCTTACCACCCGCAAACTGATGGTCAGAGTAAGAGCACTATACAGACTTTGAAGGATTTATTGAGAGCATGTACCTTAGAGTGGAGAGGAAATTGGGATGATCAATTGCCATTAATAGAATTTGTGTACAATAACAGTTATCATAAGAGTTTAGGAGTTGTTCCATATGAGGTTTTGTGTGGACGGAAGTGTATATCCCCTATCCATTGGTATGAGGTTGGAGAAAGGTGACTTTTAGGACTTGACTGGATGCAAAAAAAAAAACTATTTGGGAAAGGTTTGTAACTACTTGGAATGGATAGAAAAGTTATGCAGATAATCGTAGGAGGGATTTGGAGTAATTAGATGGCCCTATGAATATTTTTGAAATGATAGTAAACTAGTGACTGTTATTTTGACATTTTTTACAATTCTGGTAGTCTTAATTTGAGTGACGAGGTTGGTGGATTAACTTCTTTGATAGATTTGAGCTAGTTCAATTTCTGGTCATATCGTAAAAGCTACTGATTCAAACAGTCATTAGAGGGATTTGGAGTTTGTAACTAGACATTGTATTTCTTAAAGTGTCCCCATAGAAAGATGTTATTCGGTTTGGCAAAAAGAAAAAGTTGAGTCCTCACTATATTAGGCCGTTTGAGGTTTTGGAAAGGATGGTTGAGGTGGCCTATCGTTTGGCATTGCCGCCAAGTTTGGGTAAAGTTCATAATGTTTTTCATATGTCGATGTTGAAGAGATATGTGCATAGTCTGTCCCATGTCATTGATAATGAGCCACTACATGTTCAGGATGATTTAACCTATCATGAGCAACCCGTTGAGATACTCAATACGAAAGAGAACGTTATTCGCAATAAAATGATTCTATTGGTTAAAGTGCTATGGTGCAATCATGTGGTTAAAGTAGCCACATGAGAACGTGATGAGGAGATGGCAAGAAGTACCCACATTTGTAAGCATGAGATTAGTATGCAATTTCGAGGACGAAATTTATTTTAAGGGGGGAAAGATGTTACGGCCTAAAATTTTTATTTATCTTATAAGTTATTTTGGGCCATTATTAATTGGAAGTGTTATGGTGTGGGTCCCAATTAATTATTTTGAGTGCTATGGGTATTGTTGACACAATTGTAACCTTTGGAGTCTGAAATTGATTTTGAGTAAATTAGTGGTACCGGATGGTAATTTTATAAATTGTGTTACGTTCTATCTTATTCTAATTAACTAATCAGCTATAATATAGGGAATAGTGGGTAGTTTTAGAAAGTTAGGAAATATTTTCATGGAGTAGGGTTTTTATTTGGAGAGAACGTCTGAGATAAGAAGTTGAGAGAACTTTGTGTGGGAAAGGCAAAAGCCTCAGAGACGTTTGAGTTCAGCTGGTTCGTGATCGGGTAAGCGGCACTTGTTTCCCTTTATTCCTGTCCCGTTTCTATTCTTCATCGTCCATGTATTGGGGTAAGGCTTGACTTTTGGAAGGTGTAAGACAATGGTATTATTGTGAGGTTAATTCAGTTGTTTGTCGTTCATAATTATTCTTCATCGTTCATGGGTTTGGCACCAATGGTGTTCCTTCTAATCCTATTGACTTATTGGAGTTGTGGTGGATGTTGTGGAAGATATGGGTGTGAGCAAGTGTCAAGATTTGTGCTTAGGGTGATGGTGATGTGTCGTGTGCTTGGGTGGTGGTTCGGGTGATTGAAATTGCACGTGGAATTGGTGGCATAAGTTGGGTTTTGTATTTTTGGTGGTTACTGGTGGTAGTAATTAGGATTAGGTTAGGTTTTATTTTAATAGGAATTGGTATTCTATATCTACTTAGTATGTATTTGTACAGTTAGTCATTTCGTGCTTTGCTCTTTTGTTCAGGTTAGCATTCTTTTTGCGTGTTCGAGTTTCATTACTTTTTGGACCCAGGTGAGTGGTTAAGCATGTTACGCATTTGCGAACTTCCCCGTATCCCTTAAATTATTGTTTTAGAAAATTAATGATTGAAATTGGGAACATATATTGTTTTATTTGGTTCTTGAAATTGGCATGCGGATTGGTGAAACCATTTGTTGATCGAATAATCTTTTAATGAGAACTTTGTGGATATTGATGGGAACATTTATTTTGGAAGTCCAGGGAAATTAATCCTCTATGTGCGGGTGACTCTGGCCATTAGGGAAGATACCGAATTAGGCTGTTGACCCTAATGCTCAACGGTTGTTATTGTCTAGATCGATCTTAGGGAAAAGTTCCACGGGCTGCCTACTTGTGGTGTCTCTAAGATACGATATTGGATCCAATTTTGAGATATTTATTCACTGGCATTTGGTACTATTGATTTTGGTTGTGGTTCCCCATTTGTTGTTGGAGATTGGATTGAGAACGCCATTAAGATTTATCGGATGAATCGTTTATTGGATTAATGGATTATTTTGTTGTTCACCGCATATGCCAAATTTATATTGACATGGTAAATTATTTTGATCCCTGTTTCAGAACTTTATTCTAATATACATGATTTGCTACTCACTGACCTCGTCAGCTGACGGATTTATTCCAACTTCTTTTTCAGGAAAGTTGGGCAGTTAGGAGGACTCTGGCGGTATCTCGGGGTGTTCTGTTGTTTGACCTCCTTAGGGTGTCTCATCATAATTTAGTATTTTTTTATCGCTTCCGCAATTGAAACATTTTGTCAGATGTTTTGATCTTTTTGAGATTGTTTGGTTCATGGGATGTTTGTACCTCATGCTTATGATTGAGATTTATTTAATAACAAAAAATATATTTATTGATCGATGACTTATTTTATTTTAGGCTGCATGTTCTACGAGTTTTGGTCTTGTGGTTCATGGCCGGTCACTTCTCATTTTTGGGGTGTGACATTATTACATGATTTGGAAATTTCTGATAATGGTCCTTGGAAACTCGACTGTGATAATAAAGCTGCCATTAACATTGCTCATAATCCTTTTCAGCATGACAGAACGAAATATATAGAGATTGACAGACACTTCATCAAGGAGAAGCTGAACGAGGGTTTGATTTGTATGCCATTTGTGAGGTCTGAAGATCAGTTAGCTGACATTCACAAAAAGGCTTGGTAGCGAAAGTTTTCACCCTATTGTGTTCAAGTTGGGCTTAATAGATATCTTCGCACCAACTTGAGGGGGATTGTTAGATTACGGGTGTATTTGTAATTAGTGTATTATTTGTTCTATTGTGTAACTAGTTTCATTCTCTAGGACCATAGTGCAATTAGTTTATTATGTTGTATACATATCTCACGTTAATGAGAAAATAACCCTAATTTTTGGGTCCCATTCCACACGTCTATCTCTTCCTTACAACTTCACAGGGTAAAATGGCAAACACCGGTGTGGATGCTATTAGAACATGTGGAAGAAATAACCAACTGGGGATAGCTCAGTTGCAAGGACTTATGCATCTCACTAAGAGCTCAGGAGTTCAAATCTCTCCACATATGCCTGGGTGTTATTCTCCTCGTATTTGTTGGGTTTATTCTCTCCTTAATGGGGTTGTTAGTTGGGTTGGGCTTGTAGTGATTGTAGACTTGTTTCTAGTTTGATGTAATTCTGATATTTGTATTCTTTTACCGCTTGTAATAAAATAAAATAAAAAACATAAAAGAAAAGAAAAGAAAAGAGAACATTTGGAAGAAATTATTTGCCAAAGGTGATGAAAGGAAAGGAAACAAAAACAACTTGTGCAATGGTCTCCGGAAAAAGATAGTTTGCATGGAGAAGAGACTTTCTTAAATTTGAACGAAATGAATCAAGTGGAAGGAACACATAAAATGAAGAGTAGTTTGGGACTATAAATTGCTTGTGTACTTTGAAACCAGAATTCATATTAATAGAATTTGCGGTTAATCATCTCAAATGAAAATTCCCCTGCATTCTATGCAGTAGACAATTTCTTCTCCATCTTTGGCACCTTTTAACTTGGTCCGTATATCCTACATCTGTTTATTTTCAGATCTATATTGGCTAATTTGTTGTTTTCCTGTCCACATGCTTTATAATTTCTGATCCATATTGGCTGTTCTCTTCCCTTCTCCTTGTCCCTCTCTCATCATTAGCTACGCATTATGTTGGGAAAATCTGTTTCCATCAGTTACTGAGCAGTGCATCTGTGGCAGATCGTTGATATTCGCCAGCAATGCCTCTATAAAACACTAAGAGCTGGCCATACAAGTGTATCCTTTTACATTTATTCAAACCGTTCACGTTGTTACCCTTCAATGGGTCTCGTTCGTCTGAAGAAGTGTAGTATTGTAGTGTTGTAAACGGACTTCTCTCATGGTATACTTCCCGCTAGAGGTTGAGGTTGTATTTATGTAATCTGTTCTTTCTCTTTCACCTTCGGTTTGGTGGTTGGCGAAATTCTTGATCTCTTTCAAGTATCTCAAGCCTTTTCTCCGTGACTGAATTTTTTAGATATGTACTAGTGTACAATTCCTTCCCTGGAGGCCTTGGGAAGGTATTTATTGCTTCTCTCTCTCTCTCTCTCTCTCTCTCTCTCTCTCTCTCTCGTGTGTGTGCTTGTGGGTATGCCCACTTGCACTGTCTTCCAGGTACCCACATTTCAACAGGTTACGCAGCCTTCCACTTGAAGAAGAAGAGACAGACTGATCTCTCTGCCTTCTGATATTACATGATGTTTGTGTTAGAACAATGCTACCAGACCAGATATTGGTCATTATGCATAGAATGTGGTTGGCCAAGTAATCTGATTTGGACTTTTAGTGTTAAGATCATATGCCAATGCAAATGTCATTGAAAGCATGCCTCGGTTAACCAACGCTGTTGGAAATAACAAACATTGTTTCACCTTACTGAACCACCTTTCTTATCAGAAAGAATAAAAAAAAGGTCTGCCTTACTGAACCACATTTCTGGGTTCTGGGACTGACAAGTGACAACCTATTGGAAATATCAATAAATGAATCAGAGTCGCAAAGAACTGTATAACAGTTTTTTAACTGACGATTCTAGCTGATCAAAAATTTTCAATTGGTGTTACAATATAAATGAATTGGTAAAACCGATCTTCATAACACGTGATAAACATTGGCGAGTTATGGTGTGGTAAACTTCTCCCTTTCTATGACACATTATTATCACTATTTTATGTGCAAGATCATGTTGCAATCTATCCGGATTGTTAAGGAACTGTAATTAATTACATAATTTTGTAATATGCAAGGTAGGTCATAATTGCAACTGTAAATACTTCGGGAATCTTAAAATATGCACCTGAAACTTTTTTATTTTATGCCTTACCACTTAACAACTTCTATATGGTTTTGTATTCCAGTGATCACCGGTGGTCTTGATTCAAAGCTTGTGATGTGGGATTTCTCCAAAGGACGCCCACGCAAAATTGTTGACTTCAGTAGGTGTCCTGTTCCATTCTCTCCTCGTCTAATCTCTGTTTCTCTCTATGAAATATCTAAGTAGACTTAGGACGAGTTAGGTCTGAAATGCTTACATTGATTATGGATATGATGGTTGTGCTCAGTGCCGACACCGGCATTTGGGTTGCCCAAGTCTGACCTTAAGTTTGGTTGCCCACTAATTATCACGTCATAAAAAATAAAAAAAATACAATAAACAAAATTAAGGTTACACTGTACTTTTAGTTTGGATTGCACTTCACAGGATTGCACTTCACAGACTGTGAAGTGCAATCCAAGGATAGAGGGGCCCCTTTTTTGGCAACCTTTGTGTATGGGGTTAACAGTTACCGAGAACGACAAGCACTCTGGTCTAGTCTTCATCTTCTTAACTCCTCCTCTCCTTGGATTGTGCTTGGAGACTTTAATGCCATTAGATTTCCAAGAGAGAAGATTGGGGGCATTTTAAACTGGCCACCACATATGAATGAGTTTAATCAATGCTTGTATACCTTAGGACTTGATGATCTTCGGTATACAGGGTGTCTTTACACGTGGGCCAACAAACAGGATCCCCATCATTTTGTTAGTATCAAACTGGACAGAGTTCTAGTGAATGAGCATTGGATGACTGCTTATAGCAATTCTAATGCTCATTTCTCTATTCCTGGGGTATCTGACCACTCCCCTGCCATTGTCTGCATCACTCCAAATTCTGATAAATCACTTAAACCTTTTAAGTTCTTTGATTTCTTAGCTGATCATCCACAGTTTCTAACTGTGGTTCAGGAGGTTTGGCGGGGAGTGGTCATTGGGAACCCAATGTTCTGTGTCTATGAGAAACTTAGACGGTTACAAGCTGAGTTTAAGCAGATCAATAAAAGGGACTTTAGTGATATTTCTTAGAGGGTGGATGACTCTAGACAACTTCTGGAGTCACTACAAAGGGACTTAGGCTCTCATCAATCTGATCCCTCTGTTATAAGGCAAGAGAGGATGGTTCACAAGCAATTCCTCACTTTGTTAAGAGCTGAGGAAAGTTTGGCCAAGCAAAAGTCAAGAATCCAATGGCTTAAATTGGGTGACCAGTGCACCTCTTTTTTCTTTAAATCTGTGAATAGTATCCGTAATAGAAGCAAGATTACCAGTTTGGTATTAGATGATGGGTCTCTCATCCATGATATTAAAGGTATTAAATCCAAATTTGTTAGTTTCTACACTGATCTGCTTGGCTCTTCCCACCCTACTGCCTACCAAGGGCTCTCTAGGGTTCAACAGGTGGCGAGGTAGAGATTAACTAATGGTCAAATGATGGCCATGGTTGCTGAGGTCACTGATTTGGAGATGAAAGACACCATCTAGTCTCTTAATCCTACCAAATCTCCTAGTCCTGATGGCTATATTGAGACTCCCTAAACTACCTTAGATCTCAGATGATAATACAAGATAGAACCATAAATTCAAAGGCTTGATCAATGACTTTTAAGCATCTTAGAACCTGAACCCATCAACTGCCCAGCGCAAAAGAGTCTAATACACTTTCTAGAGCCAAACACTCAGTCCCCAGTGCTGAGAATCGAATTCTGTTACTGACAGCTATGACTGCTGCAGGAATCTCATCATGACCCTACAAAGTATTTGGCCTACTCTAAGCCTACACAGATGTCCCCCCATCCATTTTTCCCTATAAATAGAGGTGCCTAGAGCCATTTCAACCCACACATACATACCTACAATACCCACATACACCCCTTCTCTACTCTACTCCACAAAACAACATCTCCCTCCTTTGTCTCTGAAAAAATATATACAAATTTTGGGTTTTCTTCATACTTACTTGAAGAAAATTCAGAAATGTCTTATATTTGAAGAGAAAAATCCCATTTCCATTCTAAAAACTTACATTTCTTCAACATTCCACCATAATGATTCTTTTGTGTCATCCATTAACCATCAAACGACCTTCAAATCATCCAAATCAAAGCTCGAAGCCTCGATCAAGCATTCAAATGGTAGTAAACCATCTGCACTTTTGGTTTTTGTCCATCTGAGGAAATCATGAACCCAAAGCAGAGATATTAGCTAGCTAACGCAATCGTGGACTTTTGTTACAAAAAAAATGTGATTGCGTGTGCCTTGCGCTGGCCATTAGCTTCCCAGCGCAAAGCACCTGTTCCTGGCCTGGCTAATTACTTTGTGATGGGCACCTACTCCCCAGCACAAAGCTCTTTTTCCTGTGCTGGCTGATTATTCCAATATCAGAGGAGTCCAAGGGCTTTTGTGTCCATTTCCAGTATTCATTATTTGTTTTTAATGCTTTCCAATGCAATCTTCTTCTTCTTTTTTGGGGTAAATTAGCTTGAAATTAAAAAAGGTTAATCGAATGTACAGCCTGCAAGGGGCATACCCCAGGAGAAAAAGAAAAGGAAAAAAAAAAAGAACAATGAAAAAAGTGTGATAACCCATGCACAACCCGCATGGAGAGTTGGGTAGAGTAAGGTAAATATCAAAAGTGCTATGTGTTTTGTCGTCATACCCCGTTGCACTATCTGTCAATGAGGAAAGAGAGTACAACGGGGTATGATACGAAGTGATGCGAGTAGTAAATAACATGAAACTAACTTCATCCTGGCACATCCCGCCAGGCTAGGATATATGATAGATAGTCATGATCGAAAACGATTAGTTGATGAACCAGCACAGAGAAATAGCAGCAAGATAGTAGTACGACAACGAGGGAAAGCTGATCAGCTACTACAGAGGAATTAGGCGTCGAGGATCGAACTGGAGATGACGGCATCCGACAGGGGGCCCAACCCTGCACACCACGCCCAATCTATCCAGACTACCATGCTCTCAACCAAATTTCTGAGGCTCGCCAAAACAACCCGGCCTCAGCCAAATACCAATCACCACTAGTCTCCAAAGATGGGATATGAAAACCAAAATTTCAATACTCTAACCTAAACCAGAAGCGACAAGCAAAGTACCCACTTTTAAGGAACAGTTTCAACAAAGGAACAAGGCTTCGAGAGAGGCTCGAACCGAATATGTCGGCATCTGACAAGGTTACCCCTCAAAGCACCCTGCACACCATGCCCATTCCATCCGGTCTAATACACCCTCAACCAAACTCCCTAGGCTCACCATAACCTAAAAGTGAGGCACAAAAGGAGACTCTAATTAGCCACCAACAACAGCGAATTACCACCAAGTCAGCTAGCACTTTTCGAGGCCTCACAAAACTGCAGAGGACTACAAACTGCTCCGCTCAGTCAGTGCATTACCACTCATCTAATAAGAACAGTCGAAGGCACTCATACCACGCAAAGAAACAAACGGCTCAGAGCGGCAGGATCTCTTGGGTTGTGAGATGCAGCGCAACAAGTTGCCCAGCAGAGAGCCCTCAAGGCTTAAGTGCCCAGTAACTAAACTAGGCCATAATTGGGCGTGAGCCCATTGTAGAAACTGCGTGAGCAATGACTCATGGCTCAAGATATGAATCACAGAACTTCATTGAAATCAACACACACATTGACTGGACAGAAAGCAGCCAGCACGTGAGCAATTTTTGAGCTCAACAACTCAATTTAAGAATGGCGACCCAGAATCCAGATCCGCTAAGGTACAACAACTATTTTCTTATTTGGTATAACCAATCCACGACCTATACACCTTGAACTGGCTACCCTTTTTTTTTTGGGGTAAATTAGCATGAAATTAAAAAAGGTTAACCGAATCTACAACCTACAAGGGGCATACCCCAGGAGGAAAAGAAAAGGAAAAAAGAAGATTGAAAAAATTGTGTAACCAATGCACAACTCGCATGGAGAGTAGGGTAGAGTACATAAAATAACAAAAGTGCCATGTGTGAAGAGATCATACCCCCATTGCACTATCCATCTAAACCGGCTACCCACTGGAACATCTTGCAAAAACAAGGATTAATAAAATAAATCCAACAGATGACTGCCCATTTGAGTTTCTCCATATGGATCGATATGAATAAGGGATGATACCTACCGAGTGAGGTCTGACGATAACGAACCTGGATTCCCCACAATGAACGACACAGCCCCATTTGGACAGTGAAAAAACCCCCTTACCCACTCATGTCCAATGGGATTTGATTATGAGGATTTGAGATTTCTGGCGGCTGGACTGGACTTCGGCAGCCGAGAAGATGATCCTCAAGAGTGAAATTTGTGTACTTTGCCACTGGTGAAGCTTGGGCCGGCCCGATGACCGCTGTCGATGATGCCTTTGGCTGCCATCACCAGAAAGAAGACTGACCCTGAATGGCCAGATTATTCCAGACGGCATACTGGCCTTTCTTTTGAACCAGATCTGGGATGGGACTGTGGGTGCCAAATCGATGAACAACTGCAGTCTCATATGTTCGAAGCAGACACCATACTGGCCTTTCTTTTAATCCACCGTTTGGACAAAAAAATAAAACATTTTCAAAAATTGATCTAGGTAAGTGCTTTGCGCTGGCCACTTGGACACTAGCGCAAGGGAGTTGCCTCTGCCTCCAGGACGACTGCTTTGCACTGGGCATTGTGACCCCAGCGCAAAGGAGTTGATTCCATTTTCTGCAGATTTTCGACAGTTTGCATTCTTTTCATTCATAGCATACAACTTTCTGCTCCATTTTACTCTTGTATATACTATACGCTCTGGCAAATGCCTACACCACACAATCAACTTGCTATGTGTTTAAAAGTTAAGGTATAAGCATTTTTCAAAATCCAACAAGTATTTAGTAGAGACCGACCTCCGTATCAAGCGAGAAGGGTGTAGAACAAAAGCCTTCCCTTCTAGTAACTCGGCTTCCGAATCCAAAAATCTCTGGATAATTTTCAAACTCAATTATCATTTTCAAGTTTCAGGTTTCTCGGGAGACAAACCATTTTACAAAAACTCAGGTGGCGACTTTTTCAAATTACCAATAAATCCAAGGACGGGCAACACGCGGGGAGTCCTCCGAAAAGGGGCATCTCGGGCTATGGTAGCACAAAAGTAAGGTATTGTATCGTATGGGTTCTTTTATACGTTTTGTTTAGACTTGTACCGTATGGGAACATTGGTACGTTTTGGTACGGTGTATGGGTGCTTTGGTATGGTATGGTACGGTACCGTGTGGGTGTTTTTGTACGATCTCTATAACGGATGGGTGCTTTGGTAAGTTTTGGTACGGTATTGTACCATTATGGTATGGTATGGTATTGTATGGGTGCTTTCGTACAGCTTTGGTACAGTGTGGGTGCTTTGGTACAGTGTTGTACCATATGGGTGCATTTATAGGTTTTTGTATGGTCTTGTACCGTACGGGTACTTTGGAACGTTTTGGTACGTATGGTACCATTTTTGTAAGGTATGGTACAATGTGAGAGTTTTCTTACAGTATTATACCATATGGCTGCTTTTATATGAATTGGTATGGTCTTGTACCGTATGGCTACTTTGGTATGTTTTGGTACTGTATGGTACCGTTTTGGTATTTCACGGAACTGTATGATTGTTTTCGTGCGGTAATGTACCGTATGGGTGCTATGATATGTTTTGGTTGGTACCGTTTTAGTATGGTATGGTACCGTATGAGTATTTTCGTACAGTATTATACCGTATGGGTGCTTTGGTATGTTTTCGTACAGATGGTACCGTTTTGGTACGGTATGATATCGTATGAGTGTTTTGCAGAGGTGTTGTACCGTATGGGTGCCTTGGTATGGTATGGTACCGTTTTGGTATAAAATGGTACCGTATGGGTGTTTTCGTACGGTATTTGAACCGTATGGGTGTTTTGGTAAGTTTTGGTGCGGTAACGTACCTTATGGGTGCTATGATACGTTTTGGTACCGTTTTAGTATGGTATGGTACCATATGTGTGTTTTCTTACAGTATTGTACCGTATGGGTGCTTTGGTATGGTATGGTACCATATGGGTGTTTTGGTATAGAATGGTTCCGTATGGGTGTTTTCGTACGGTATTTGAACCATATGGGTGTTTTGGTACAATATTGTACCATTTTTGTATGGTATGGTACCGAATTGGTGTTTTCGACAGTATTTGGACCGTATGGGTGCTTTGGTACGGTGTTGTACCGTTTGGGTGCATTTGTAAGTTTTTGTATGGTCTTGTACTGTAAGGGTACTTTGGTACGTTTTGGTACGGTATGGTATCGTTTTGGTATTGTATGGAACCGTATGGGTATGTTGGAACGGTATTGTAACGTATAGGTGTTATTGAACGTTTAGGTATGGTTTGGTACCCTTTTTGGTATGGTATGATATTATGTGAATGTTTTGGAACGGTATTGTACCGTATGGGAGCTTTGGCACGATATGGTACTGTTTTGGTATGGTATAATATCGTACCTTATGAGTATTTTTTTACGGTATTGTACCATATTTGTGCTGTGGTACGGTATGCTACCGTTTGGGTATGGTATGGTACTGTATGAGTGTTTTGGTACGGTATTATACCGTATGGGTGCTTTGGTACATTTTATTAAGGTATGGTGCTGTTTTGATATGATAAGGTAAAATACGGGTATTTTTGTGCGGTATTGTACTAATGGGTGCTTTGGTATGATATGGTACCACTTTGGTATGGTATGGTACTGTATCGGTGCTTTGGTAAGGTATGGTACTGTTTTGGTATGTTATGGTCCTGTATAGGTGTTTTTGTACGGTATTGTACTATATGGGTGTTTTGGTATGATATTGTACCGTATGGGTGCTTTGGCACATTTTTGAACGGTATGGTACCGTTTTTGTATGGTATGGTACCATATGGGTGTTTTGGTACATTATTGTACCATATGGGTGCTTTGGTATGGTATGGTACCCTTTTGGTATGGTATGGTACCGTTGGGTGTGTTGGTATGGTATTTGTACCGTATGCATGCTTTTGTACGGTATGGTACCATTTTTGTAAGGTATGATACCATATGGGTGTTCGGGTTTGGTATTGTTTCGTATGCATGCTTTGATACGGTATGGTACCGTTTTTGTAAGGTATGATACCGTATGGGTGTTCGGGTTTGGTATTGTACCGTATGGGCGCTTTGGTACGTTTTGGTATGGTATGGTATCATATGGGTGTTTTGATATGGTATTTTACCGTATGAGTGCTTTAGTATGATATGGAACAGTTTTGGTATGGTATGGTACTGTATAGGTGTTTTGGTACGGTATTGGTGCTTTGGTACTTTTTGGTGTGGTACGTAGTATGGTTGCTTTGGTATGTTTTCGTATGGTATGATAATGTTTTGGTGTTGAATGGAACCGTACGGGTGTTTTGGTACGGTTTTGTACCGTATGGGTGCTTTGATACGTTTTGGTACGGTATGGTTTCGTTTTGGTATGGTGTGGTATCGTATGAGTATTTTGGAACGATATTGTACTGTATGGGTGCTTTGGTACGGCATGATACCATTTTGGTATCGTACAGTACCGCATTGGTGTTTTCGTGCTGTATTTGTACCATATGGGTGCTTTTGGTAGGTTTTTGTACGATATGGTACCATTTTGGTAGTGTAAGGTACCGTATGGGTGTTTTCCTACGGTGTTTATAACCGTATGGGTGCTTTGGTATGGTGTTTTACCATATTGGGGCTTTTATACGTTTTTGTATGGTCGTGTCTTGTACGCGTACTTTGGTATGTTTTGGTAAGGTATGGTACCTTTTTGTAGGGTATGGTACAGTATCAGTGTTTTCATAAAGTATTGTACTATATGGCTGCTTTTATAGGGTTTGGTATGGTCTTGTACCGTATGGGTACTGTGGTATGTTTTGGTACGGTATGGTACCATTCTAGTATTATATGGAACCTTTTGAATATTTTGGAACTGTATTGTACGATAAGGGTGCTTTGGTACAGTATGGTACCGTACGGGTGTTTTTATACGAAATTATACCGTATGGGTGCTTTGGTATGATATGGTACCGTTTTGGGATGTTATGGTACTGTAATGGTTTTTTGGAATGGTATTGTACCGTATGGTTGCTTTGGTAGGTACGGTATGGTATTATTTTGAAATGGTATTGTACCATATGGGTGCTTTGTTACATTTTGGTACGGTTTGGTACTGTTTGGTATGGTATGGTACCGAATGGGTGTTTTGGTATGGTATGGTATGGTATTGTACTGTATGGGTTCTATGGTACGATATGATACCTCTTTGGTATTGTATGGTACCGTTTGGGTGTTTTTGTACGGTATTTGTACCATACGGGTGCTTTAGTACACTATGGTACCGTTTTGGTATGGTATAGTACCGTATGGGTGTTTTGGTCTGATATTGTTTTGTATGAATGCATTGGTATGGTATGGTCCCATAGAATACCATAAGTGTGTTTTTGTACGGTATTGTATTGTATGGGTGCTTTGTGTCACGCCCTCGATTTTTAATATAAATAAATAACCAATTCAAGGAAGATTCTCACATAACATGGATAGTACCAAAAATAGGATTTCCCACCTGTTTAATTACAACAAGGTCCACGAGTTTAAGAGATTACAACTTTGGCACCATGGCCCAAATTTAAGTTAAGTACATGTACAAAGTCTTATGTATATTACAAAAGTTTGTCAAAAGATCAAACAACGAAAAGTCAGTTACAACACCATCTCTGTCCAAAAGTAAACCAATGCAAAGATGGATGAGTAACTAAATCATGTTAGCTCCCAAAAGGTCGTCGTTTCCGAAAATGCCATGTCATACAACCTACTGCCCTGCGTTTGAACCTGAAAAGAAGGATTTTGTTGAGCTAAACAAGCCCAGTAGGAAGTTCTCTACAAAATCTATATGCAATGAGATGAAGAGCATGAATGCAGCAAACCACTTTTAACACCAAATCCAAATGAATGTAAGCTAACACTATTTACGAGATATCATAACATACTCATACACATATGCACACACACACACACACACACACACCTCCCAAACAATCCTCCACCCTTTTCGAAATTGTGTTTCCACACCTAGCGACACAATGTACTCCACCCCTTGCGATGTTGTCTTTCCCACACCTTGCGACACAACATTCTCCACCCCTCGCGAAAATTGTGTTTCCCACACATTGCGACACAATATTCTCCACACCCGCTTCACATCAACAACCAAACACGTCACTTATAACTCAAGAATCATAACACCCAAGTCCATAATACTACTTTCAAAGAATACGTAATCCTCGAGTCACAAAACATTTCATTCAACCATTTACGGCAAATAAACACTTAAAATCAAGCATAATCATCGCAAACAAGTAGAAGATGAGAGAAATCCCTACCAAAGTGGGTTTTGAGCAAAACCCTAGGTCCACTAGGAGGAAAGGGCTCAAATCTTCCAAGAACAAGCTACTCCCAAGTTTAGGTGCAAGATCTAGAGAGAAAGAAACCCAAAAACAGGATGAATAAGCAAAGATCAACAAGTGATTGAGAGGAGAGAGAGAAAAACGTGGGTGAGAGCCAAAAAGTTGAAAAAGGAACACCAAACTTACCTCTTGTTCACCAAATGTGAGATTCAAGTGATTTTGAGGTTGGAAACCCTTGGATCTTGAAGAGTTGAGGTTGAAATCAAGAGCTTTGGGTGAGATTGGAGTTGGGTAGGTGAGAGGGGGTGTTTCTAGGGTTATTTCGTGGGTTTTGAATGTGAGAAATGACAAAAGGGGGTATTTATAGGCGTCTGAAATGCGTGCTGAAAATCGCAGAAAAACACACTATGTACCGGTACAGGAAAATCCCGTACCGGTTCAAGAGCCTTCACACTATGTACCGGTACAGGAAAATCCCGTACCGGTTCAAGAGCCTTCAAAATGCCAAAATTTACAAGTTCTGGGCATTATGTACCGGTACAGGAAAAACCCGTACCGGTTCATGCTGGACAGAAAATAAATTTTTTTGTAACTTTTACCAAAATCAATCCTACTTGTTACCAGCACCTCCGAACATCATCACAACATCAAAACTCACCTTTTATCATTCCCCAAGTATCCAATACACCACAATTAACATATATCCGTACATCCCACAAACAAATACTCAACTTTATTAATAATTTCGATTCCTTTCAAGCATTAAATTTTTTTTTGAAATTTTAATAATTTACGGGCCTCTACAATCCATCCTCCTTAAATAAATTTCGTCCCAAAATTTATAATCCAAGTCAAACATACTCATGCATCAAGTAATCATGCTCATATCGCAACACAAGTCATGAAACAATTAAGCTAACACTTATGAAATTGAAATTCGGAACTTACATCGATTCAATTTGAAAATAATTGCGGATACTTCTCCCTAACTTCGTCTTCCCTTTCCCACGTCGATTCTTCCTTCCCGAGATTGCTCCAGAGAACTCGCACTAACGGAATGGTCTTACCCCTCAAAATTTGGTTACGCGAATCTAGGATACGTATTGGTTCTTCTCCATAAGATGCATCGGCTTCCAACTCTAGTTCGGACCACTCTAGAATGTGTGATGGATCCGGCTCGTACTTTCGCAACATCGACACATGAAACACGTCATGAACACCCGATAATCTCGGTGGTAAAGCCAATCGGTATGCCACTTCCCCGATCTTCTCGATGATATCAAACGGCCCGATAAAACGCAGTGATAGCTTGCCTTTTCGACCAAAACGAGATAGTCCCCGACGAGGTGATACCTTAAGGAATGCATGATCCCCCACTTCGAACGATAACGGTCGGCGACGACGATCGGCATAACTTTTTTGCCTACTTTGCGCAGTTAGCAATCGTTGACGAATCACTTTGACTTGCTCGGTGGTTCTCTTTTGCGCTTCAAGAAGCCGTCGGCGAATCGCTTGCATACTTTCGGAGGTCTCTCTGATCAAATCCGGCCCAATTAACGTAGCCTCGCCCAACTCGGTCCAACAAATGGGTGATCGACACGGCCTTTCATACAAAGCTTCATACGGCGCCATTTCGATGCTGGATTGGTAGCTATTGTTTTACGCGAATTCGACTAATGGTAGATGATCTTCCCAACTACCCCGAAAGTCCATAACGCAAGCTCGAAGCATATCCTCTAGAATTTGGATCGTTCTCTCAGATTGCCCATCTGTTTGAGGATGATACGCGGTGCTGAATAAGAGATTGGTGCCAAGAGCAGACTGCAGACTTTGCCAAAAACGCGCGGTAAATCTTGCATCTCGGTCCGATACGATGGAAACGGGTATTCCATGAAGACGGATAATCTCGCGGATATACAAACGGCTAAGCGTTTCAACTAAATCCGAAACTTGAATCGGTAAGAAATGTGCGGATTTGGTCAATCGATCGACTATCACCCAAATGGCATCATGCCCCCTCGGTGATCTCGGTAAACCGGTAACGAAATCCATAGTCACGTTCTCCCACTTCCACTCGGCCACTGGTAACGGTTGTAACTCCCCCGCGGGTCGTTGATGCTCAGCTTTCACTTGTTGGCACGTAAGGCATTTGGATACGAAAACGACGACGTCCCTCTTCATTCCCGGCCACCAAAATTGTCTACGCAAGTCATGATACATTTTTGTTCCCCCCGGATGTACGGCTAACGGTGAATGGTGAAATTCTCTTAAAATTTCCTCCCGACACGATATGGGTACGAACAATTTTCCTTGGTATTGCAGCCCTTGATTGGCATGAATCATCCACCCCTTTCGAGCCTTTCCGCTAAGAAACTTGGTGCGAAATTCTCCTGCTTCTTCATCCTGCTGTTGGGCCTCCGAAGGCGAATAGATAAGAATGTCGTCTACGAAAACGACCACAAAACGATCAAGATAGGCACGAAAGATGCGGTTCATTAGATCCATGAAAGTCGCCGGTGCGTTCGTCAATCCAAAAGGCATAACGACAAATTCGTAGTGGCCATAACGAGTACGAAAGGCGGTTTTTGGAATGTCCTCTCTCCGAACCCTCAATTGATGGTAACCGGACCTTAAGTCGATCTTAGAAAAACACGTTGCACCTCGAAGTTGATCGAATAAATCGTCGATTCTAGGCATAGGGTACTTATTCTTAATGGTGACACGGTTTAATTTTCGATAATCGATGCACAAACGAAGCGACCCATCCTTCTTCTGTGCAAACAAAGCCGGTGCTCCCCACGGAGACAAACTCGGATGGATAAAGCCCAAATTCTCCAATTCTTGCAACTGAGTCTTCAATTCCCTTAACTCGGCAGGCGCGAAACGATAAGGAGGTACGGAAATGGGGGCGGTGCCAGGAAGTAAATCGATGGTGAACTCAATCTCTCTCTCGGGTGGCAAACCAGGTAACTCCTCTGGAAATACATCCGGAAAATCACAGACAACAAGGGGCAACTCCCCACGTGCGGACACGTCCTCGTTTAAGACCAAGCTCGCTAATAGGGTGTACACCGATTCTCGCTCCCTAGACCCACACAGATATGTCTCTAACGGCTCCCGACGCTCCCCAAAGAACTCAAAACAAGAATCCCCAGATGGACAGATGCGGATCCGACGCTTGAAGCAATCTATGGTAGCGTGATATGTAGACAGCCAATCCATACCCAAAATGAGGTCGAACCCCGACATATTCAACACAATGAAGTCAAAGGTAAAACGACGATCTCGAATAATGAGTTCACAATTCCGGCAAATACGATCTAACGGCGACCTACCTCCTATAGGTGTGTCAACAAACAACGGAGGACTGATACTCTCGATTTCCAATTCCAATGCACACGCAAAAGATGCAGCAATGAATGAATGTGATGCTCCGGAATCAAATAATACTCTAGCAAAGGAATTAAACAATAGAAAGGTACCCCTCACAACTGAAGCCTCAGGGGTTTGAGAAGTGACAGGAGGTGGTGGAGACGGGATTGCAGAAGTGATTGCAAAGGCTTTACCCTGAGTCATCTGACCTTGAACATGTCCACTCCGCTGACCTGAACCCTATGTAGGCGCCGAAGAACTCGCTCCTTTCTCACTCTGAGATCCCTGAGCTGACATGGTCTGACGATAGTGAGGCTGCTGCTGCCTCTGAGTTCCTCTAAAAGATTGCCGACCAAAACTCTGACCACTCCTCGGTTGCTGCATTGAACCTGACTCACTTCGTGTTCCTTTTCCCAATGGACAGTTTCTCGCATAATGGTCATTCCTTCCACAAGTATAACACGTACCCAACAACCGCGGACACTGTGCACGGATATGCCCCACCTGGCCACACTCATGACACACGATTGGAGGCCTATTCATATTTCCCCGAATTCTCAAAGAAAAAGATGACGGAGGCCTAAAGTTCGATGGACTCTGTGAAGCTGACAATTGATCCCGCTGCCTTTTTCTCCCTTGATTGACAAAACTCCCCGAAGAAGAGCTCACACTACCTACCAGTTGCCTCGGTTCCCAAGCCTTGGTACTTCTCGACACTTCCCTAGGAGTCTCAATACTCCTTGCACACTCCACAACCTCAGAAAACCTCCCTTTGCGTTGAGTGTAGAGACCCTAATAATTTTAATTTTTGAAACGATTATTAAATGCCTAAATGAGAAAATATGGTTTATTTGGTGGATAATTAGATTGTGGGTTGTGGTGAAAGAATAGAAAGTGGAGGGAGTGTGTGTGTGATTTAAGAATATATGAGTATATATAGGGGTGTGAGAGGTGTAGGAGATCATTTATCTCCATTCCACTCTCTCTCATCCGTCTCTCCCTCTCCCTCCCTGCCGATCTCTCTCTCTCTCTCTCCTCTCCTCACACAAAATCTCACTCAAATACCTCAAAACCTTCAAGAATCAACTACCCTCAAGCCTTCCATTCGCGTTTTTGAGCTTGGAGATCCGTGGGTCGAGCTCGAATCGAAGATTTGAAGTTCAAGAAAGCTAGGGCTCGTTCCAATCGCTTGAATCTCGGCCATTGTTGCGAGGTAGGGACTTCTTTACTTCTTTTATATGCTTATACGTTGATTTGGTGTAGAATCGTGCCCTTGATTGTCGGATTTTAGTTCTTGAGCATGTCTGAAAATCTGCTGAAAGTTCTACCCGAAGCCCCGTGGTATCGATACGGATTAAGGGCCGTATCGATACAGTGAGCTTATCTTTTTGGACAGTTGATTCCGTATCGATACGGATTAAGCGCGTATCGATACAGTAAGCTTATCTCCAGTTTTGCACCTTTTGCTTCTCCGTTGATTGTTTTGACCACCAATCACTTCTAAACCCTTTTGGACACCTCCTAAACTACCTCAAGCTTGTCTAATTGACTTCCTATGATGGCTCGATGTACTCCTTGGTTCGTTGGTCTTCCGTTAGCAATAACCGAATAAGAATTGACCTAATTAAACATTGTAATGCACTTTCTATAGATTGTTGGTATTGTGTGATCATTCTTGGTGCATTTGTGATGACTTTGGCATAATGTAGGGTGTTCCATCTATGAATGTGTCCATGGGGGAGTCTTAGTTTGCGTGTTGTATGAGAAATAGTTGATTTTGGGTCGAAGGTTGGTTTAGGAAGTCTCGTAACGCAAGTGGTGGTAATACGGAGACTAAGAGGGTTTCGTAACGCAAGTGGTGGTACTACGGTAACCCGAATCGTTAGGGATCACCGTGACGCAAGTGGTGGTAACACGGTAATCCTTATGGTGTTATTCCGGTAACGCAAGTGGTGGAAATACCGATGGTGAAGTTTTGGGTTAGCAAGTCGAGTTGGGATTGTTAGAGAGTTAGCATCGTAGGGCTCATGCATACGATTTCGTTAAGAGTTCATTTGCAAATTGATTGGTTACCGTTTGTCGAGCTATATTTCCTTACCCTCTCATGTTTGCTCTTATCATCATATTTGCATATAAATTTGGTAAAGATTTTCCTACTGGGCTAGTGTAGCTCAACAAAATCCTTTTTTTCAGGTTCGAATGTTGGGTAATCGACTGCATGCAATGGTGTGCTTGGACATGAAGATTTTGGAAGATAACTTCTTTTAGTTACTTAATCTTCTCTTGTAATTGATTTACTTTTGTTAAAGATGAGTTTGTAACTAATTGTTCTTAAATTTCTTTGACTAAAGAGATTGTAATATTCTAAATAGATTTGTACCGGTAATTAAGTTGATTTGGGCCATGGTGCCAAAGCTGTATAATCTAACTTTTGGGAACTTGCTTGTAAAGTTAAATAGTTGGGAACTCTTTTGGGTATTATTTATGATATGTGCAGATCTTTTATTAAACTGTAATATTTAATTATGTTAAAAATCGAGGGCGTGACATTGAGCCATAACGAACTTCTTCACAGTTTCATGTAACCCTCTCTCAAACCGCCTGCACTTCCTTTCCTCGGTAGCCACCAACTCCGGTGCGAAACGGGACAAAGACTGAAATTTCAAAGCATACTCCGACACAGTCATATTCCCTTGTTCCAACTTCTCGAACTCCTCCCTTAATTGGTCTCGGCTAGTCTCCGGAAAATATTGCTCCTCAAAGAGCATTTCGAACTCGGCCCAAGTTAAGTTCTCCACGTCCGGCTCATTCACTTGAGCCGTGATCCTTCCCGCTCTCCTCGCGTCCTTTCTTGATTCCAAAACTGACTCCCACCATTCATTCGCCTCCCCGGTAAGTTGGACGGCCACAATATTGACTCGCAAGTCATCCTCCGTAATCCCAAGGGCCCTAAAAAGCTTTCGGATCTGAGCGAGCCAATGATCGGCTACAAGAGGGTCACTGCTTGACCCATCGAACGTTGGTGGATTTCTACGACTGAATTCTCTCATTGCTAGCAAGGCACGACTGTCTGCACCTTCCCTAGGAGCTGGGTTTAGAAGATTTGCAGCCGCAAGAGCCGCGACGAAATCCCTAGCAAAAGGATTCTGAACTACCGGTATTTCCTCTCCCAGACCACATCCGGCCTCTCCCCCCGGATTCCCACTCGGATTCTCGCCACGAAAGCTAACCTCATCCTCAATTGGCTCCCTTCGGCCCCGACCGCGACCACGGCCTCCCCGACCGCGACCACGACCACCTCGACTCTCGGCCTCACCGGCCCTAGCACGTGTTCTTGGAGCCATCCTACTACAGGTTATAAGAAAAGAAAGATTTATCAATAACAACATCATCATCTTATGAGGTCAAGGCCTCCAACTATCCCAACTCAGTAAAACAACTCTACGCCATTCTACCATACGGAAATGCAGTGCCAAGTAATCCAAAAAAAAATGTCAATGCACTCAAACACATATATGTTTATGCAAATGGTGTGACTTTTGAACCCATGAGACTAGAAGTCTCCCCACGGTCACAAAGTATTCAAACCTAATTGCTCTGATACCAATTTGTCACGCCCTCGATTTTTAATATAAATAAATAACCAATTCAAGGAAGATTCTCACATAACATGGATAGTACCAAAAATAGGATTTCCCACCTGTTTAATTACAACAAGGTCCACGAGTTTAAGAGATTACAACTTTGGCACCATGGCCCAAATTTAAGTTAAGTACATGTACAAAGTCTTATGTATATTACAAAAGTTTGTCAAAAGATCAAACAACGAAAAGTCAGTTACAACACCATCTCTGTCCAAAAGTAAACCAATGCAAAGATGGATGAGTAACTAAATCATGTTAGCTCCCAAAAGGTCGTCGTTTCCGAAAATGCCATGTCATACAACCTACTGCCCTGCGTTTGAACCTGAAAAGAAGGATTTTGTTGAGCTAAACAAGCCCAGTAGGAAGTTCTCTACAAAATCTATATGCAATGAGATGAAGAGCATGAATGCAGCAAACCACTTTTAACACCAAATCCAAATGAATGTAAGCTAACACCATTTACGAGATATCATAACATACTCATACACATATGCACACACACACACACACACACCTCCCAAACAATCCTCCACCCTTTTCGAAATTGTGTTTCCACACCTAGCGACACAATAAACTCCACTCCTCGCGGCATTGTGTTTCCCACACCTTGCGACACAATGTACTCCACCCCTTGCGATGTTGTGTTTCCCACACCTTACGACACAACATTCTCCACCCCTCGCGAAAATTGTGTTTCCCACACCTTGCGACACAATATTCTCCACACCCGCTTCACATCAACAACAAAACACGTCACTTATAACTCAAGAATCATAACACCCAAGTCCATAATACTACTTTCAAAGAATACGCAATCCTCGAGTCACAAAACATTTCATTCAACCATTTACGGCAAATAAACACTTAAAATCAAGCATAATCATCGCAAACATGTAAAAGATGAGAGAAATCCCTACCAAAGTGGGTTTTGAGCAAAATCCTAGGTCCACTAGGAGGAAAGGGCTCAAATCTTCCAAGAACAAGCTACTCCCAAGTTTAGGTGCAAGATCTAGAGAGAAAGAAACCCAAAAACATGATGAATAAGCAAAGATCAACAAATGATTGAGAGGAGAGAGAGAAAAACGTGGGTGAGAACCAAAAAGTTGAAAAAGGAACACCAAACTTACCTCTTGTTCACCAAATGTGAGATTCAAGTGATTTTTGAGGTTGGAAACCCTTGGATCTTGAAGAGTTGAGGTTGAAATCAAGAGCTTTGGGTGAGATTGGAGTTGGGTAGGTGAGAGGGGGTGTTTCTAGGGTTATTTCGTGGGTTTTGAATGTGAGAAATGACAAAAGGGGGTATTTATAGGCGTCTGAAATGCGTGCTGAAAATCGCAGAAAAACACACTATGTACCGGTACAGGAAAATCCCGTACCGGTTCAAGAGTCTTCACACTATGTACCAGTACAGGAAAATCCCGTACCGGTTCAAGAGCCTTCAAAATGCCAAAATTTACGAGTTCTGGGCATTATGTACCGGTACAGGAAAAACCCGTACCGGTTCATGCTGGACAGAAAATAAATTTTTTTGTAACTTTTACCAAAATCAATCCTACTTGTTACCAACACCTCCGAACATCATCACAACATCAAAACTCACCTTTTATCATTCCCCAAGTATCCAATACACCACAATTAACATATATCCGTACATCCCACAAACAAATACTCAACTTTATTAATAATTTCGATTCCTTTCAAGCATTAAATTTTTTTTTGAAATTTTAATAATTTACGGGCCTCTACACTTTGGTACAGTGTGAGATGGTACCGTATGGGTGTTTTGCTACGTTATTTGTACTGTATGTTTGCTTTGGTAAGTTTTGGTATCGTATGGTACCGTTTTGGTATGGTATGGTACCGTGTGGGTGTTTTGATACGGTGTTGTATCATATGGGTGCTTTGGTACATCTTCATATGGTTTCGTACCGTTTTGGTATCATATGGTACCATATGGGTGTTTTGGTACGGTATTTTACCATATGGGTGCTTTGGTAAGTTTTGGTATGGTATGGTTCCGTTTTGTACGGTATGGTACCATATGGGTGCTTTGGTATGTTTTGGTACGATATGGTACTGTTTTTTTTAGGTATGGGATTGTATGGGTGTTTTTTACAGTATTTTAATGTATGGGTGCTTTGGTACGATATGTTACCGTTTTGGTATGATATGGTACCGGATGGGTGTTTTGGTACGGTATTCGTACCGTACGCATGCTCTGGTACAGTATGGTACCATTTTGGTATATTATGGTACTGTATGGGTGTTTTTGTATATTTTTGGTACGATATATTACCGTATGGGTTCTCTTGTACGGTACGGTTTGTTATGGTATGGTACTATTTTGGTATGGTATGGTACCATTAGAGATGTCAAACGTTCCTGTCGTTCCGTGCCATTCAACTTCCGTGCCAACCATGCTTCGTGTCGTGCCGTGCTGTGCCGTGCCCGTTTACTTCCTCGTGCCATGGTGTGCCGTGTCGTGCTTTAAGCTTGCCTTGCTGGGTCATTTTACGTTATCGTACCATGTCAGGCCGTGCCTTTTTTAAATCGTGTCGTATCCTGCCGTGCCTTTTTTGAATCATGCCGTACCGATTTGTTTACTTAATCGTGTGCCGTGCCGTGCCATGCCGTACCTTTTTTAATTGCGTCATGCCGTGTTGTACCATCGATTTTGTATACACATCAGCAACCGATTTTCGTCTGAAAATTTTTTTCCCAAAAAGCACACATTCGTGCCTCTTATGTTCTTTCTTTCTTATCTACAGTGAAAGTGAATTATATATCAAGAGATCAGTCACCCACATTTCAAAATTAAAGGTAAATGAAAAACCCGCTTTTCAAACATTTGGAGACACTAGGAATGCACATACGTGCTCCCACGCCCTCGATTTTAGACATAAACAATAATTTATTGTACTCAATGAAATTGTCATTTTCTCGCCCATAAATACCTCACAATCACATGCTAAGTCCGTTCATCAACCGCCAATACGTTAAGTTATACATAAAAGTCCATAAGGACCAGTTGCAATCTTATTCCAATTGTCATAGTGGCTCTTTTCTATTAGTCAGGTTGCTCTAAGTATAATTTTGCCATCTGTTTTGTATCCCTCTATTAGATGGATAGGAAACAGATATTCCAATTTTTTCTTCTAGTCCTATGTAGCCGTTTGGCGTAGGCTATCTTGTTTACATTTTATTTTCTTTGTTTTTCTCCTAGGGTATGCCCCTTGTAGGCTGTATCGATTAGCCTCCTTTTTATTTCACGCTGTTTTAACCCAAAAAAAAAGAAAATTTTACATGACTTTCCAAATTCTAACATCCGAAAGTTGGTAAAACAAATGCAGCAGCTCTTTATTTATTTAATTTTCTGCTAACCTATAGCCGCAAGTATTTGTCAAATACATGAATAAGCTGTAACACATATATCAGCAACATATTTGTCATCAACCTATGATTTTTTAAGTTTTTCCAAAAATTATGGCACCAAGAAATTGAACATAGTATCTGCCAATCGCCATATCCTACCACATCATCAGATAATACACAAAATATATAACATCCATCGAGAACTACCATGGCCAACTAGTGCAAAATATGTCCGTCATGAACAAAATATGGTACTACTAATCCATAATAAAATCGAAGTTATTCCACCACAGGCCATGTGTCAAGTGAATTGGTTGCGATGACTGTGCCAAGTGAAAAATCAACCCGAGCTAGGACCTGGTGTGCTAGGGTGAGCAGCATTTTGGCCCCTCAAAATCCTCTGCACTTCGCGAAGGGTATTTTTCATCTCAAACGGGGAAATATGTGTTCCATTCAAGCAACTGTCTAAAAGGACCAAAGCTGTTGCAGTCCGCTCCTCTGCACTCTCAATATTATGCCCGTCTCTGCGACCGCGTGCCACTTTCAAGTGTGAGACCTTCCTAAACCACTGAAGGTAGTCCTGGTGTCACTTCCAAGGGATTCCAGGTCTAACCGGAACTTGCTTGTCCTCATGTAGCATATGGTCATGCCAATTTTGCCAAAGATCATCTGTATACTGGTACACCACATTGTAGGTAGCAGACGTAGATCCTCTAGTACCCCGCAACGGGGCAAACGGAGGCCCAGGGGTTAACTGCATAAGGCTGAACTGCCTCAAAACTCTATCCGGTAGGTAGGGCTCAACAACGATCATGCAACAGATGCAACCCATGTATAAAGCTATATCTGCCACAACTTGCCTACGTTCTTTGTAAGGGTCAAAAACCACCTGCGCAACAAATTTTGCATAAGTCAAAAAATTGATCAATAAAATTTACAAGTACGTGTTATAGTTACCTGATTAGCTTGGACATCATCCAACATCTCACGGTAGCGGACTGTGGTGGCCGACTTACTCGACGACTTTGCCAGCGTGCTACCCATGGTAGGTCCTCCGAGTAGTTTGCATTCATGCATGTTGGAACATATGAAAATGCTCTTGAATCCATGCTTGCATTTTAGTACATATAATTCCTATATTTAGTAATCCAGAATCCATATGTACTTTGCAAGTTTAACTTGTCCAAATTAATGTCCCAAATCTATAAAATTCATGTCCCAATTATAAAAAGTATAAAAGTCCATCAATGTGTATGTATCCGTACCCCCCCCCCCCCCTCTCTCTCTCTCTCTCTCTCTCTCTCTCTCTCTCTCTCTCTCTTTATATCTCTTTCTCTCTCTATGTTCTCAATAACTCTCTGTCTTTCATTTCAATTTTTAAAAGTAAATTGTCTGTGCATAATGTGCGAGAGATATCTAATTTTTTCACATCTTTGATGAATAAGTACATGCAATTAATGTGCGAGAGATATCTAAGCCGTAGTTCATGTAGCAATATTTTTTAAAATAACTAACTACCTCCAACAAGGTCATGTAGCCACCCATTTGCTTAACGTGACTCCTGCTTGCTTGTCCAAGCTGCCTATACAGGAACCCCAATGCTCCTACACCCCAAGCATACCTCCTAACCTGTCCCAAGTTAGACAAAAGAGCGAGGTAGGAAATATTCACCCTAATTTCAGTCTTGTCCATAAATAGTGTGGTCCCGAGAAGGTACAACAACAAAGCCCGTGCACAATAATCCACCCTCCCATCCGTGGCATCATCTCCCACTTTCATGAAAGTATTTTTCAACCAGTGCAATTCAACACCACCACAAGAAACAGCGTCACTCGCTTCAGCAACTGTCACACCAAGACATCTATGCACAAGAACAACACAATCCTCCCTACTATGAACCTATGCATGCACAGCTAACCCCTCGATTGGGAGCACAACAAGATAGAGCACGTCTTCAAGTGTAATGGTCATCTCCCCGAACCCAAAGTGGAAGATGTTTGTCTCTGGGTGCCACCTCTCCACAAACGCAGACACTAACACCTTGTTGCAATACTTGTAAGTAATTTGAGCGAGTGGAAGCAACCCTGAAGCTGTAACCCTATCCATGAACCTACGATTGGTTGTCAGTAGCTCCTAAATTTTCAAATAACGCGAGTGGTTATATATTTTCAACAACTGTGGCTCCCTACCATTCCAAATATTAGCTGCAACATGATTTCTGAAATCCTCTAACAAGCTCGGATCTTCTGGACCAACCGGAACCTCATCATGCCTCTGCCTCTGTTGTCGCCCTCTCCCTCGCCCTCTGCATACAATCGAAGCCTCAGTGCGTGCATCGTTCTCATGTCGCTCGACGTCTGGCTCTACTGCCTCAGTGCGTGCATCAGTCCTGGCCTCCTCCTCCACCTGTCCATCAAGCCTGGCCTCATCCTCCTCCGCCTGTGCATCAAGCTTGGCCTCCTCCTCCGCATGTGCATTGGGCCTGGCCTCCTCCTCCGCCTCTATAGCATCCTCCTCCACTTGTTGCTCTACCTCAGGCCTATTCTCCTTCTCCCCGGCCTCTCTGACAACCTTCTTCTGCCTCTGTCGTCATCCTCTCCCTTCAACTTCTGAAGTTGATGTTTGGTCAACCTTCCTCTTCCTTGCTGAAACAGTAGGACGAGTCCTCATCATTTTTCTGTATTCACCAATTCAGAGAAATCAACCTTTAGCACATGGATTCCTCTTCATTTTTTGTCAAAAAAATTGATTTCAAACATCTAAAATGATAGAACATCTCACACAGTGCAAGAAAATAAGACTCATTCTTGGAAGAATATCATAAGAAAGAAGCACAGAAAACCTAGTACCAAAGTGGAAAAGGCCTTCAGAAACAAATTAGAAGTTTATATTTCCCCTTTCAACGTAGTCAAGGAAATAACTACAAAATTCAACTTCCACAATGTGTTTTAGTCCAAACACTTGCAGCAAGCCAACAAACATTCAAAAAAGAAACCCATCCCACCTTAATGAACCACTAAATCTTTTCCAATTTTTTTTTTGGGTAAAATAGCTTGAAATAAAAAAGGGATAAACGAATATACAGCCTACAAGGGGCATACCCCAGGAGGAAAAAGAGAAAAAAAATAAACAAGAGTAAATAAAATTGTTTACGCCAAAAGGCTACAGGGCTAAATGAAGTGCGTTGTTTCCAATCCATCTAGTAAGAGGGAAGGAAAACAACACCATAGTGATAGTAACAAAATAAGATAACCGAACAATAGCAATACTACTTCAGATTTGACAGAACAGCAGCAACATAAGCTACCTGTGACATCAGCAGCAGCATAACACAATTGTTTGTAGTGACAGCAGCTTGGTAGATGAATTCCATGGTGGAATGTCACCCAGTTGGTTGCACTGACTTCCTGCTTTTGGCTCCACAAATAAGGGAACCACCAGCAGCAACACATGTCGCATATCATCATCAATCAGCTGCCATTAAGCAGCAACCAGCAGACAAACAAACAGCAGCAGCAGTTTACAGCATAAAATGAAAGAGCAGTAGCAGTGGCAGTTGGGAAACAGCAGCATACGACAGCAACCATTGATCAGAACAGCAACAACAATAGAGCAGCAGCAACAACAGAAGCCATAACTGATCAACAGAAGCCAGTAGCCACAAAAATAGAGCAGCAGCAACAACAACAAAACTATTCGGTTGCTGGACTGAACACTATAGAGCAGTAGCAAAAGACAGTAGTAGATTACAGCATAATCATGATACTCCATATGAAAACAGTACCCATTTCAGAACAGGAACCGTAGGAACAGTAGTAGTATTAGTATCTAATTGATCAACAGAAGCCATAGTTGTTCTTCACGGAACAGAACACCATTAATAGCAAAATAGACACTATGCAGAGGATGTCCCCCTCTGCGAAGGGAGATCCCAATGACAGCCCCTAATGGTTAGGCATAAACCCCAAATCCCAATGACTACATAAAAGTAGAAACCATCTTTACAGTAGCAGTAGTATAAGTAGACAAAGGCTATAAGCATTTTGACCGAACGCCATGCTGACAGAAACAAAACAAACAAAGACAAAACAACTGCAAAGAAAGGCAACAAAACAGCTTGATATAATCTGCTCAAGAGACCCTTTTGGACTGCCCTTAGGTAGAATGGACAGGAGCAATAAATGCAAACTGAAATGAGCCACTTGTATATATTCTTGGGACATACCACTTCAATGCACAGAAGTAAGCTACACATCTGCATCAGAAACAAACTCAAAAGGTAGAACAGAATATCCAGAAATAGACTCAAAACATTCCTAGGAATATGTGGTCCTGACCAACACCTCTCTCGGAAAACTCACTCCTCCCTCTCTACTTTTTTAGAGACTAAGGGCTATGGTTCCACCGTACTCCCTCCACTAAACCTCACATAATGCCCCCACTAGTTATTACCTCCACTCTCAAAGAATAGATGGGGCCCAATCACACTCTCACTGGGAGACACAGAATGTAGTAAATGTTTACGACTATACTCTCATTACAAGTGATCCCTCATGATCCAATGTAGGACCCACCAGAGGATAAGATAACTACCTGTGTAAGTAGGAGTAATAGCAGCCTTACTATGCCATATGATTGTGATGACCACCAAGTGTGAATTTGCTCTCTTTGTTGATTGATGTTTGAGTAGCTGAGATGCTTTTGTACAATACTTGAATGATGCAGCCAGTAACTGATACTACCTCTTGCTGAACTGTGTTTAGTTCCTGCCCTCCTAGCCATGGGGGATTAATGTAGCTAGGGGAAGCTGTGAGAGCATTCCCCTTTTGCTATGATCTGCAAATAATAGCAAATGAGAAGTAGTGCCCCTCAATCCAAGAAGTATATCCAAGGCAAACATGAATGTTCCACATAGAGAGTAAATGAGAAGGCCCCTTGAAGGAAAGAGACAACAACCTGCATCTAACTTCATTCGAGATTTTGTTAGCAACCACTCCAGGAGGGCAGCTAAGATTCTGAAACTTCCTATGATTTCTCTCAAGCCACAATTGGTGTACATACACTGTGAATACTAACTTAGCAATCGAGGTTGCCAAAGATTTACCCTTTAAGGTGGATAATTTACTTACCCACTGAGCCCAAGTAGCCATGCCAACCATATAAGGGGTCTTAGGGGATAGCATTCCCCTAATCTGAGTAGCCATAGGGCATTCAAAAAATAGATGATCATGTGATTCTACACCCATACACAGACTACAGACAGAGGAAGATTTCATGCCGAACATGACTAATCTATCCTCGGTAGATAACTGTAGATAACTTATTCAGAATGGCCATCCAAGAGATCACACTACACCTAGGGATGTGTCCTGAAAACCATACCACTTTGTGCCAATTGATAGTAGGAAAGTGTGTTCTCAACTGATTCCAAAGAGAGGAAATGGTAAACTTTCCAGAAGCATTGAAAGTCCAAGAACACCTATCTCCAATGGCATAATTAATGGGGATACTCTGAAGATCAGTTCTTACATCATTAAGATCAGGAGATTGAGTCATAGGGAAAGCCCACTGGTTGTTTCTAATAATAGTCTGCACAGTGACATCCTTGGGAAGTCCTGAGTCATATATAATTCTAGGACCAAACCGAGGCAGAAGGGGTCCAAGAGGATGCCAATTGTCATACCATAAAGAAGTTAATTGGCCATCTCCAATTTTGTACTTTATATGAGGTTGGATGAGTGGTCTGAGATTAAGGAGTTTCCTCCAAACCCAAGAGGGGTCACTTGGGGTCTTAACACTCCAAAAACTCTTACCCTTGAGTAAGTAAGACTTGACCCATTGACACCACATATATTGTTCCCCCACCCCCCCCCCCCCCCCCCCCCCCCCCCCCGAAACAAGGAACCAAATGTGTTTGGCCACAGCTGCCTTATTCCAGATTTCCATAGATTTAAAACCCACCCACCTTCCTTAACAGGGGAACATAGGTGTTCCCATGATACTTTGGCACCAGTCCTCCTAAGCTCAGGACCAGACCAAAAAAATGCTCTAAGGATGGATTCAATCTCTTTAATTACCTTCTTAGGGATAATAAATAGAGATGACCAATAAGTTTGCATTGAGAAAAGTATTGACTTTATCAATTGTATCCTTCCTGCATAAGACAAATACCTATGGGTCCATGCTTTGGTTTTGGTTACAATCCTATCTACTATGCCTTTACAGTCAGTGTGTTTAAGCTTGGTGGATAGAAGAGGTACCCCCAAGTACCTAACAGGTAAAGACCCTTCCCGAAAACCCCAGAATATTGAGTATGAAAGATTTGATGGTAAGATTAACACCAGAAAAGAAGATGTCACTCTTAGTAGGGCTTGGAGAAAGGCCAGGCAAGGCCTCAAACTCAGTCAAGGATTGTTTAATGTAATTAATAGAGCTGACTTCACCTTTGCAGAAGATCATAAGATCATCCGCAAAGCAAAGATTGACAAGTTTGGTGGAGCTACATTTCCCATGGAACTTAAAATCAGGGAGAAGAGACTTCTCCCTAAGAATGCAGGTCAAGACCTCCATTACGATTACAAATAAATAGGAAGACAAGGGATCTCCTTGTGTTAGACCTTTCTGTCCAGGAATGTACCCTATTGCTTCCCCATTGAAGCACAAGGAGTAGTTTGTTGTGGAAACACAAGCTTTTAACCATTGTATCATCTTGGGATGGAAATTCATGGAGGCATGAACATCCCAGAGGAAATCCCATCTAACATTGTCATAAGCCTTCATAATAGCCACCTTCATGGCACACCTAGCGGATGGGGAGTGTTTATGGTAACCTCTCATTAATTCCTGAGTAAGGAATATGTTATCAGCAATCCTCCTACCATGAACAAAACCAGATTGGGCAGGATCTATAAGATATGGTAATACCGGTTTGATTTTATTGGCCAGGTCTTTTCCAATTTTTGACTTGGAGGCTTTACCGTTTCATTTAAAATGTCCTCTTTTCCTATACAAGGAGCTGAAACTTATTGGCCTCAATCGGATCTTGGTGTGGACTGTGCCGTTTCATCGCCCCAATTCTTGCAGAGATGGCTATGAAGATGCCTCATATCATGTTCCTGAAGGTGGATGTTGATGAATTGGAGTCTGTTGCTAAGGACTGGGCCATCAAGGCAATGCCAACTTTTATTTTCATAAAAGAAGCCAAGTTGGTGGACAAGGTTGTGGGTGTGCAGAAAGAAGCATTGCAAATTGTTGTGGCGAAGCACGACACTCCTGTTGCTGTTACTGCTACTGCTTAAGTGCATATGTTTGACTGTACGACATGAATAAAGGTTGCACCGTTTGTGACTTGTGTTAATGAACCATGTGTAAGTTTGAATACTTGTATGAAGCTAGTTGTATTCTACTCCATCTGGATTTAGATTTATGGAACCTTTATGTGTCTATTTGCTTTCTGCTATTATATAGCTTGTTGGTGAGTAACAGACGGAATAGTTTTCCATTTGGATTAGTGAATTCAAAATGGATGGATTTCTATATACTACTCAAAAAAAAAAAAAAAATCAGATCACCTAGTCCTCTTTTCTACATTGGTTTTTCTCTTAGGAATTTCAATGAACACATGGTGTGCAAAGCTATTTATAGTTGATAAGAAACATATAAAACGAACATAAAGGAACCACTATAATTTTCAAGTACTTGTTTTCTGCAACAAAAGGGGATTTATTTCATATTCAAACATCTAAAATAACTGTAAAAAATCAGATTCATAAGTTCGAAATCTGTCACAGAAATCAATTTCAAACATCTGAAATAAATTGAAAATTTCAAGTTCATATGTCTGAATATGGCACCAGATTTTCAGACTCTAATAATTGAACAAAAAATGTAAGATCAAGTTCTAATATCTATTTGTATCAGTTAGGGATTTCAAAATTACCTTTTTAAGGAGTTGGGTTGGACGATGATGGTGATGGTAGTGATGGTGGGTCTACCGTGGTGCTTGCTGTTGTGTGGCAGTGGTGGTTCGACAGTGGAAGTGATGGTCTACTGTGCATAGACTTGGGTAACGGGTCGGGTCGAGGCGTGTTCGTGTCGGGTCAGCCGAGTTCGGGTCAGAAACAAGTTAACACGAACACGACCCGTTTACTAATCGTGTCAATTTTCCAGACCCGAACATGACCTGCTAATAAATAGGTCAATCCAAACGCGACCTGCTTAACACGATTATGAAATACCCGTGTCAACCCGCACGTAACACGACACGGTTTCAACACGTTTAAAGTGCATTCACAAAATTTCACAGTTTTTCACTTTCTGCAAATTCAAATACGCTGACTTAGAGTCTTAAAAGTTCAAACATAAGTTCCAACTTCCAACCACCAATGAAGAGAAAAATCAAATCAACAACCACCATTTAGAGTCTTAAAACATAATTTCAAATACTAAACAAGTCTGACTTAAACATTCAAATACAAAACCATTCAAATATAAAGTAAGTTCTCACTGGAAACACCCAATTCCAGAAAGTACACGTGCTTGTGTCTTAAGAGTATGATATTATAATGGTTAGGGATCTTCTATTGTACTGGATGCTGCTGTTCTGTTATAGTTGTACTGCTGATTTGTTATGGCTGTCTTCAACACAAATGATGTACACTATGACTACAATCTGCTACGTTTGTTAGATGCAGCTATAATGATTTGATTGCTGCTGGTTTGAAGTCTTAATGGGTTTCGTTTTGACCTATCCTTGGGGGGTTGTCCCTAGGAATGTTTAAGCTTTTCTAGGGGGCTGTCCCTAGCTGTTTTACCTATTTTTGCTATTAGTTGATGTGTGGCTGCTGCTAGCCACGGTTGTCAATGTTGTAATGACTGTTGCTGCTGTTTTACTTCGATTAGTTACTGGTACTGTTCTGCCACGGCAGCTGCTATCTTTATCTTTCACTGTGATGCTGTGTTCAATACTTCATGTCCCAAATGCACTGGTTTAGTTCTGCTGCTGTCCCGAACTGTTGTTGTAGCTGCTGTTCAGTTTTGACTGCTCCCTAGCTGTTTTCTATAGTACCAATTTTTTGCTGGTGATGAGGTGCCTTTGGTTTTATATATTGTAATATTTCAGCATCAGGATGGTGTTCTCTATGCTTGCGAATGGTGTGTTTGCTGTCCGGATAGTTCTCTGTGGCTGCTACTGTTCTGTTATGGCTATTTTTTCATATGACCTACCTTGTTACTATGGTACCTGCTACTGCATTGTTGTGTTCAATCCAGCACTTGAGTAGTTTTGAGTAGTATTGTTGCTGTTGTACTGGTTTGCTTAGAGCTGCTGTCGCCCTTTGCAGCAGCTCCTTGTGATGCCTACTTCAAGTTGTTGTTCGTGATGGACAGCTAGCTGCTCTTATTGTTCGGCTACTACTTTTACCCCAGCTTTTCTCATATCACATATATTTTGTAAAGCTATTGTCTTTTGTAGTCGTTTGTTTCCCCTCCCTCTTGGTAGATGGATGGAAAATAGCGTGTCTCATTTACCCGATGTAGCCATTTGGCAGTAGCAATTTTTGGTTGTTTTCTTTTCTTTTCTTTTCCTCCTGGGGTATGCCCCTTGTAGGCTGTATATTCGTTTATCCTTTTTATTTCAAGCTGATTTACCCAAAAAAAAGTTCTCATTGGAACCATTCATTATTTGGTTCCCTTTCCATCAAAAGATCAGGCTTCTTCACAAAACCACACTCCCCATTTGTCCTTGCATCAACCATAGAGCTCTACCATATCCCTGCAATTGAAGCAGAGTTGTGAGTTGGTCTTTGTAACGCCCCGAATTTTGGGTACGTTAAATAAAACATTTTATTGAAATCTCAAAATAGAGTCTAGCTCTTTATTACATCATGAACCTTACAAAAGTACTTTTATTACAAAAGGGAGGGAAACTAGGGTTCCTATCTACAGCTCTGCCAGCTCCTCCATCCTAGCTAGCTCTCCAGCTCCAAAGGCCTCCAAGGTGAAGATCTCGCCCTATTCGTTTATGAGATCTGACACAGTATACCGGCATCGCCACCCATATAATATGCCAGGGTCACCACAAGGTAACACCGTGAGCTACGGAAGCTCAATAGAGTAAACCCTACCCACTAACCCTTAACTTACAAACCATCACAACAACACTAACAATCACACATCCACATTAGTTAATCTATCGTTGGTATCTAAGATTTCAGAGTTTTTCCTACGCGACTCGTCGTAGACTGTGTCACCATTTCCCACTTACAAAACAACCTTTCAAAATCATTAGCATTGGCTTCGTACCGCTGATAGCCAAGCTATACACCCATCCTTTCAAAATCATTTGACATTGGCTCCGTACCGCGGATAACCAAGCTACACACCCAACCTCGGTTCCGCCGCGCCGGATTCCCGAGTATCCTCACAATGGTTCCGCCGCGCCAGGTTCCCATTGGCACACATTGCATTGGCTCCTCTCCACGGATAACCAAGCTATACCTTACCATGGTTCCACCGCTCCAGTTTCCCATGGGAACGCACACAAACTCACAATGGTTCCGCTATTCCGGATTCCCATTGGAACACACACACACACCCATAATACCCTCGAAATGGTCATTATGTAATTTCTAAAATATCTTTTTCCTCAGAAAACATATTCTCCTTGTCAACAACACCCTAGGTGCCATGTTTCTACTTTCGCGGTTCTCGTGTCTCATTACATGCAAAGACTTCCGCAGTAGAACTTTCCTCATATGTAATCACAAATCATGCTTCATAATCTTGAAACTAAACTAGCAAGTTCATCTAACTTTTCATTATCTAGCATGCTCAAAACATAAGTTGATGAGTTCAACATACTCCCCATCCTTTTCATTATTTCAAAAGAACACCTTTCGAATATTTTCATCAATAGCAATAGATAACCTTATCATAAACTAAAATAACGAAAGTTATACTAGGGAGAATGTGTAGGGATTAATCTACCTTGATCCGAAACTAGTCGGGGCCGAATAAGCAAGTTGGAAAATTTTACGGGCGGTGAAACGTCCAAATCTGGACCGAACTTCGGATAGCAGTAACTCGGTCAATCTTTGGCCGAATACAATCTTTCTTGGGTTGAAAATGAAGCTCTAGAAATTCTCTACAACTTTCGTGAAGGAAGTTGATCCTAGAAACTACTCTAAGTAGGAGAAAAATGGTGATAAAGGAAGTGACAGTAAGCTGTCTGGAAATGAAAATCCGAGATTTTCACTGAACTTTGGACGACAATATCTTTGTCATTTCTTCACCGATTGAGGTGGTTCTTGGGTCTAACTTGAAGGTCTCGAAGTGTTCTACAACTTTCCCGAAGGAAGTTGGCTCTAAAAACTAATTGAAGCAAGAGAAAACTGGGGATTTCCAAAGGGCAGTAGGCTGCCAGGAAAAACAGAAATGGTTTCTAGAGAGAAGGAAGAGCAAAGCTTGATGGTGTGAGTTGAAATGCTTGGAATGGCTTCCTATTTATAGGCAAACCTTGGCTCTCTCTCCTCCCTCAATGGCCGGCCCCCCTCTCTCTCTCTCTCTTCCTCAAATTTTGACACATGTCATGCCAACTAGAAAGATCAAGGCCTAACCCTAGGCTTGCACGGCTAGGATTTGATTCTTGGAAGAAAAGAGGTGTGAACAAGAATAATCAATTGGTAGTTGTACATGACTTGGTGTGAAACAAATCATGGGAGTACAATGGAGGTTAAGTCTTAGCTAGAAAGGAAGTTTCCCCATGGATTGAAAGATTAATGGAAGATCATGGAAGTACAACCCACTTTCCTTCTTCTTTCTTCCTTCCTCTCTCTCTCTCTCTCTCTCCCTCCCTCTCCTAGTACACTACTACATATATATATATATAGTTATATATATATATATAGTTATGCAAGAAAGAATAACAAGTACTTTGTACTTGAAACAAGGAAACTTAAAGACTAAGTTTAAGTTTGAACAACTAATAAGCACATGTTTAAACTAATAAACTTTTGTACTAATGTACTCTAGGTAGTTTAACTCTCCATTAAAATAAATCAATTTGGTACAAAATCCCAACATAAAATAATATGAAAGAACTTTAAGAATCTTAGGCTTTTAAATCCCAAAATAAAATATTGGTACTTCCTCACATGGGTTTAAAAGAAAAGACTAATTTAATAAATCCCATGGTACTTTGAAAGACTAACCCTTTTACCCATTGGGTAATAAATCCCCTAACTTCTATTATCCAATGGATAATAGTTATTAGGTAACTTTTATGATAAAATAATAGGTACCTTGTCACATGGGGTTTTAAGAGAGAGATTAAATTAATCAACCCATGTACTTGGTTGAAAGATGAACTTATTATCCAATGGATAATAATTCTCTTAGCTTTTATATATTGTCCAATGGACAATAGTTATGAGGGAAATTTTATACTAAAATAATCAAAAAGTCATTTTTAAGCAATTAAAAAGTCTATTTTAAAATATATACAAGAGTACTTGATATTCTAGCAAAGAATATCAAGAATATAAAATCTAGGGTTTTTATTATCCAATGGATAAAGAATAAATCCAAAATAACAAAAGGAAATAAATAAACAAATTCCAAGTCTAGGGTTTGAAAAACGTTCACAAAGTCCAAGAGGGGCAAAATGGTCCAATTGCAGTTAGGGAAAAGTAACCAAGTGTTTTCCTAGCTTAGTTCCTCCAGCCGGATGGTTAGAAGCTAACTAGGCTTGCTAGATAGGGCTAAAGTGCAAGAAATGAAACTTGAAGGGCAAAAATGTAATTACGATGAACTATAGGAATTAAAAGGAATTTTCAAAAGCAAATAAAAATTCAAATATTTAACAAAATTTTTACCGACTAAAAATCAGGGTTGTTACAGTCTTTCAACCAATAAACTATAAGAGTCACTTCATCTATATAAGAAAACACGTAGCAAAGCTAGGCAATATACGAACAAAACGAAGTAGCAGATAATACTCACAATTTAGGAGCCATGCCATAAAAAGTTAAAAACAACCACCATCAAAGTAGCAGATAATATTCACTTTTAATCAAGGTTCAACATTGACCACCGAACTAGAACATCCCACTGATTCGGACTGATCGTTGTCTACATTCAAGTTCATTATGTCTTCAATGATATCATCTAACTTCACGTTGTCGATTTCTAAATGACAACAATAAGTCATGTTCGTCTCAAGTTTATTCTCTAAAAAAAGCCATAACAAAGGATGACAATATATTTACCTTCCCCTCCAAACAACCAATCCCTGGAGCATATCAAAGCCTCAACAATTTTAGGCTTTAAAGAACTCCGATATTTGTCAAGAACTCGACCACCAATACTAAATGCAGATTCGGAAGCAACCGTATATATAGGAATACTCAACACATCGCGAGCCATCGATGCAAGTTCCGAATACCTGTAATTGTGAGCTCTCCAATATTTAAGTACATCAATATTTTCATTTCTTGGAAGCCTAGGCTCATCCAAATACAGTTCCAGCTGATTTTTTTGTGCACTAGAAACAAATGAATGGCTCTCAAATGCATCAAAATCCCGTAAACAAAACAATATAAAAAAAATTAGAAGATAATGCAAAGTACCAAGTTAATTTACATGAACACCATATCAAAAAGAATGTTGTTATCTCAATGAATTCGCCCTGGTTTTCTTGGACAACGTTTCCTTGAACAACTTCAGGTTTGTAAGAGGCTTTAGATTGGTACTCGTTACAGAGACCAAAAAACTTTTCCCGGATTCGTGTACACTGTGTGAATACCTCGCTAGATGACTCACCATAAAGCTTTCCATAAGAATACTCCAACAACTGAAACTTAAAACGAGGATCAAATATAACCGCTATTGCCAAGATCATAGAATGCTCCGACCAAAACTTGTCAAACTTCACCATCATTTGAGTGGCCATCCTTCTCATGAAAGGATCAGTACTGTTCATCTCCTTATTCAGGAGAAATTGAATTGCGTAAACCTTTGGAAAATACAAATTTGCTTTAGGATATTTCAAACCCGAGAAAATGCAAGTAGCATCATAGAATACTTTCAAGAACTGACAAATCTTTTCCGCTCTACCCCATTCCTCTTGAGAAGGGCAATGCTTAAAATTCAAGTCACAAAGTTGCAACTGGCAAAACACACGCTGATAGTAAATGGCACTTGCAAGCATGAGATATGTTGAGTTCCATCTAGTTGGAACATCCTGCCTCAAACCTCTTTTAGAATCTAGAGAATATTGTGCAACACATTCCAATAATTTTTGTTTTCTTGCTTGAGATTCTTTCATGTATTTGACACACACTCTAATCTTGTCAACGACAACATCTATTTCTTTCAGCCCCACTTGAACTACCACGTTAAGAATATGAGCACAACAACGAATATGAAAACAACTACCCTCATCCACAAGTGCACTATTCAAATTAAGATGATTCTTAAGCAAGTCAACAAGCACATCATTTGTAGAAGCATTATCCAAAGTAAAAGAGAACAACTTGTTCTCGATACCCCATTTACCCAACAAATCATACACCTTCTATTTCAATGCAACGCCACTATGTGGTGGAGGCATGTACGAGAAATTCAGAAGTCTCTTGTGCAACACCCAATTCGCATCAATAAAGTGGGCAGTAAGACTTATATAACCATCTGTGGCAATAGATGTCCATAAATCAGAAGTCAAACAAACTCTACTACGCAAACTACGCAAAGTGCGACCTAGAGTTCGATACTCTTTTTCATGCAGAGAAAGGATGGCAGTCCTAACAGTCCTCCTCGAAATTGAGTGGGCTTCTGGGTTTAAGTAGGTAAAAATATTCCTAACACCCTCATACTCGACAAAACTAAGTGGCAAGTCATGTCTAATTACTGCATACACCAACAGTTCACGAAACCTATCAGGGTTAAATTTCGCTAGTTGCAATGCTCCATTTTTAGATATAAGCATCTGTTCAATATCCATTGTTTGATTCTTTAAACAACAAGTAAATGACGCTTCAAATTTCCAGTTCCATATTTACTATCTGAAAGATACACTTGACCACATTTCTTACACTTGCATTTTTCAGGCTCATCGTCCTCATCATCATCAGGGTTCTCAGAGTCATTCTCATTATCATCAGGGTTGTCAGAGTCATTCTCATTATCAGGGTCATTCTCTTTCTCAGGCTTCTCAAGAATGTCAAAATAATTCCATACCTCAAACGTAAGCCTACGTTTTCTCTTCAGAACAGGCTTCTTAGCCTTCTTTAGAGGAGGCTTCTTGCTCTTGGGTTTGGCTACACCTTTATCAGATGATGAATCAGCTGATTGAGAATGAATTGATTCCATTGTATGATTTGTATCCATCTATTCAAAGATTAACTGTCAGAACCAGTGTAATCAAACCGACTGTACAAGTGAAACAAATAGATCGCAACAGACCAGTGTAAATGACTCTATATAGAACCAGTAATCAAGACTAAGTAAAAATAGAAATAGATCGCAAAAAACAAAAACAGATTGCAAACATAAACAGATCGCAAAACCAAAAAACCCTGCAACGAGGAAAACCAAGAAGATTGAGAACCCGAAAAGGTAGTATCTTTTTTGGTTTCTTTCGGATCTATTTTGGTACTTCTAATTGAGCATGCACTTAGGGTTTATAGCATGATCTATTTTGGGAATGCTCTACTGATGCTAACAATTGGTGTACATACTCTTAGGGTTTATAGCTAACAAAATCTAGATCGGAAGTTAGAGGGAAGGAAAGAGAGAGAGAGACGCGTACCAGACTACCAGTGTTCCAACGTGTTTGAACCTCAGTCGTCGAGATTTAGACGTGAGATGAGAGTGAGAGAGATCAGAACATTGAGTCGTTGAGAGAGAGAGAGAGATCAGAAATGAAAGATGTCGACTGCTAAGGCAACATCTCATTGCCTTTTATATGAACCGTTTGAATGTGTGAATTGTGATCATGTGCTGCAGGTGCATACGAGACACCAACATCCCTTGGCCCAGCCAATTTTTTATTTTTTTTCCCTTATTTCTCCATATAATAATCTATTATATTTATATATATATATATATGTTCGTGTTCGGGTCGTGTCATGTTATTGGATGACATGGATAAGTAATCGTGTTGGTCATGTCAGTTTCGTGTCTACCATGTTCAACCCGGACCCGACCCATTTAGAATTAGTGTTCTCGAGTCGTGTCATTTTCGTGTTTCGTGTCAGAAATGGACAATCCTAACCCACTAACTTCGTGTTCGGTTCGTGTCGTGTTATCGGATTTCGTGTTCGTTGCCCAGCTCTAACTGTTCACCGGTATTGCGGTGTGGTGGTGGCGTTTTGGTTTGGGTTGGGGGGTGTGGTGGTGGTTCAGACAACGAGGTAGTGACGGAGAAGAAGGAGGAGAAGGGGGGTAGTGATGGAGAAGAACGAGGAGAAGGGGGAAGGGAATGGTGGTGGTGTTTTGGGTGGGTTTCAAAACTGGGAGGGTTTTCAAAGAACGGAGAGCTAAGGGGAATGGAGGGTTTTCAAAATTTTGGCCGAAGTATTTGGTTGGAGCAGGGAAGGATAATTTTGGAAGTTCATAGCTATTTTGAGGTTGTATGGTAGCAAATTTTTGTAAGATTTGTGGTTTAAGTTAGCAAAAGGTAACATACAGTAAATTCGCAGTTGCGTTTATAAACTCCCTTCTTTTTTGATCTGAACAAACCCTCTTCTTTTACCCAGCGCCTCTTATTACCCACAGCCCAGCCATGGCCTCATCTCACTCTAAGATGAAAATGTTCAAAAATCTCGACCGTGAACACTACTCTTCGAAACATGTTTTTTGGAAAAATTAGCTAGGGCTTTTTGAAAACAACCTTTTTCCTTTTAGGAAATTGATTTTAGCACTCCAAAAATTGATAGAGGGGCTCCTATTTTGTTTATACAATTTTGCATGATTTTGTGTTGTTTATGGATGGATTTGGATGATTTGTTTTGTTTATGGATGGATTTGGAATTTTGGACGTCCAACTGCCTTTTTTTTTTTTTTTTAACCACAGTCAAAAATCGATAAACCGACCGAACCGAGCTGCTAAAACTATAAACCGAACCGACGGTTACTTCAAGGAATGAGTCGGTGTTGGTTTGGAAAATAGAAAAACCGACTTAGTCGATTCGGTTCAAAAAGTGGTAAAAAACTGACCGAACCGAACCGATTTCATCCCTAGATAGTGGGCTAGTGGGTGACATTGGTGGTAATCATGTTGTGTCATGGGGGAGTGATTTAGGAATCATGGAGTAATGGGGCGAAACCGATGGGTATAGATCATGGGGCAGTGAGGACCACACTTATTGGGAAGGTATAACACACGCAGTATGTAACAACCCTAATTTTGGCCCTAAATTTTTCTGATAAAAAATTAAATAAATAAAATTTGCATTGTCATTTCAGATTTATTAGTGGATTAAATTAGTCAGTTTATAATAAATAGTAGATTGATATGTGCTAATTTCATTGGGAAATTAGATTATAAATAATTGTATATCCTTTGTAGTGACCCAGAAATTTTAATCAATTAAAATTTATAATTCTGTTCAGAAAATGATTCTTTTAATAAGATAACTATCAATTAGTTATATACTTTATTTCTACACTAGGATAAATTCCATCTACATGTATATACCCACAAAACATGGGATTTATTTTCCTTCCCTCTCCCTTATCTTAACCGACTCTCTCTCTCTCTCTCATGCTAAACCAACACCAACCCTATTCCCCAATTTTCGGCTGCACACCTATCACTACTTCCACCACGTACAGCACCTCTCCCTCTGTCAATGATAAGGGATTAGAATCCTCCTGCATAGCAAATTAGCAAACCCTTTCCAAGTAGTTGTAGATAAAGATAAGAATAGCTTTTCAAATGTATTTCTATCTTGTTACTAGTTATTTATAATCCATAACCTCATGTAGTCTATTTTCTTCTCTTTCGTTTCATTATACAGATCAACTCCATATATATATATATATATATATATATATATATATATCAATATTAGTTGGCTTCTTACAGGGGATCCCTTATTTAGCTTATGTAAGGACTTCTAATTTAAACCCTTGGATCTCATCCAAGGGTTGAGAAAAAAGAAGCCAATTCGCGGGATAAAATAGTTCCGGATTGGTCACGGGTCCGGGTAAAAAACCGCGTGGGTCAGCTGAAAATTCAAAACCCCTATTTCCCTTTTCTTTCACGCCTGTCAAAACAGAGAGAGAGAGAGAGAGAGAGAGAGAGAGAGAGAGAGAGAGAGAGAAAAAAAGAACGAACGAACGAAGACCAAGAAAAGAGAACACCAAATTTTCAGCTCCGATCGAGAGTTTTTTATGAAAGTAATCCTTTTTTTTAAACAATTGGTCGAAGTACTCTGATTTTCAAACTATTTTTAAAACTAGTCGGTAGCGCTACTTCAAGTGCCGCTACCCAACTAGCGCTACTCCAATTGGCGCTATATGCCATGTGGCGCTGTCCCGGTGCCACGGTGGACTGGAATAGCACTAATTTAAAAAGCGCTAGCCAATCGGTAGCGCTTTTTGAACAAGCGCTACTCAATCAAGTAGCGTTATCTCAACTAGCGCTACCGCTTTCGATCAGTCGAACCGTTCAGCATTCATGAAAATGAGCCTCATATGATTCAGTTTTTTCAACCATCCTCAATTCATATAACTTTTTTCAGCCTTTATTTCCTATTGCATTTTTCAGTCTTAATAAATTTGTACAGCATTCAAAATAAAATTTCTAATTATCACTTGTTAAATATAGTTAAGTTTCTCAAATTTATTTCATATATTCTCATTATAATGTTCTTCCCTTCAATTATGTGATACTAATTTTGTTATTTTAATAAGCAATTTAACAATCGAACACTCAAGCGCTATAAAAATTAATAACCATCATAACTTTGCATTACATAGCTCTAACAATAATACTTCATTAACAACTTCCATGAAATAAAATAAAAACAGAAAATTACAAGTTACAGATCCATTTTAGCAATTGAAAAGCTAAGCAGATGCATAGTTTTAAATATTACAAGTTATATATTTGCTGCTGAAGATGACGCTTCTCCCCTCTTTGAACATTTTCGCTTATTATGCCCATGTCCACCAAAGAATCGACTAGGGTCCATGGCCATTCTGTTACACACTGCAATCACATGCGAGCACGGCATTCGCCATTGCTGCATCTTGTTGCAAGTGCATGTTTGTGCATTGAAGTCTACTGTGTACCTGTGGTTTCCTTTGTATGGGCTTGTTGGATTCAATGGAGTTCGCACCTTGTAGATTCCCGTCTCTCTATCAAACTCAATCACTTCGTGCCTTCTTGCCTTCTTCCTCCATTCATCGTACTTTTCCATTGCGAATTTGCTGAATGTTTTGCCTGATTCGATCACCTCCCTTGCTTTGACGGCATAGTAGTTGAAATACGTAACACACTTATAGAATGTCGTCCTAATTGTAGCCACTATGGGGAGGTGTCGGGCTTCTTTGAGGACTCCATTAAAGCTCTCAGACAGGTTTGTAGTGCGCAATCCGTATCGCATACCCCTATCGTGTGCATAGCACCACTTCTGTAAGGGTAGCTGTAACACCCCGACCTAAAATTCGTCCGTGGTTCGATTTAAAATGAAGGCAATGTTAAGACCGGCATGTAAAATTATTTAGTTTTAGTCTGGACAAAAATTAAAAATATTTCTTTTATAAAATGTACACATAATAGATAATTTACTTGGAAGATGACAAAATGCTGTAAATAGAACATATATGTATAATGTGTACGGAACTTGAAAATTCTACCAGGTTCCGGAGGATAAAAGGGGTGAAAAAGAAGGGTACCACAATCTTCTAGTTTAGCACATTCGTAGGGTTAAATTCTACACCTCATGCTGATAATTTTAGCGCCTCCGGTTTCTGTGACACCTGGACAAGTTAGGTGTCAGGATTAGGCTAACTAAAGAAAGCCTATAAATAGGGTAATACTTTATGTGCATGTCAAAGGAAAAGGAAGTAGACAAACTACGTTTAGTACGGTAAAAAAACATGTCCTGGCCTACCCGTCTCCTTTGTTATGATATGGGTTTAAGTGCCCGGATTCCTCTCTTTAATAGCTTCTAGGTATTGAGGGAGTTCCGCGAATGATTCTTCCCAGTCACCGTAAATGGCTGCTATAGCCATTTGCTTTGCAGCCCATGTCTTTGCATACGATGGATAGTAACCATCGCACTTATCTTTTACCATTGCTTGAAAAGCCTTGACCTTCGTACCTGGGTCTGCTTCCACGGTTGACATAATCATATTGGCAATGTAGCGAGCGTCGAGCATCTGATGATCTGTGGTGACACTAAAAGCCAAGCAGCTGTGGGGTCCTGCATATCGCGTAATTTTCCAAACATCCTGATCCGACTTCCTTATTGCTCGAAGTCGCCACGAACATGAGTTTTGGTTTGCACATTTGTAGACCAACAAACAGGTTGTGGATTGTTCTGTCTTTGCCACATAATTTCTATCCATGCTATATTTCTTCACTGTATTGCTCGAAGTCGCCACGAACATGGGTTCGACTGATCAAAAGCGGTAGCGCTAGTTTAGATAACGCTACTTGATTGAGTAGCGCTTGTTCAAAAAGCGCTACCGATTGGCTAGCGCTTTTTAAATTAGCGCTAGTCCAGTCCACCGTGGCACCGAGACAGCGCCACATGGCATATAGCGCCAATTGGAGTAGTGCTAGTCGGGTAGCGGCACTTGAAGTAGCGCTACCGACTAGTTTTAAAAATAGTTTAAAAATCGGAGTACTTCGACGAATTGTTTTAAAAAATAGATTACTTTCATAAAATACTCTCCGATCGATCGACGAAAAAGAAAGCTTTCTGGTATCTCTCACTCGATCTTTCTCTTCTTCTGTCTCTCCTCGAATCTCTCTCTATCTCTTCTCACAATCTCTCAAAAACCCTAATTTTTTGGACAGAAGTTGTAATGGAGAGCAACCCAGGGTGACGAACCCAACATCCGACGTACTGAGAAGAAGAACAAGATTGAACGAGGTATATCTCTCTCTCTCTCTCTCTCTCTCTCTCTCTCTCTCTCTCTCTCTCTCTGGCTTGTTCTCTCTTTGACTCGTACATCCGAAATTAGGGCTTTTTCTGTAAAAACATTTTGGGTACATTTGTTTCGATTTTCTGAGAACCCTAACCCTAATGTCTTACATTGGGTTAGGGTTTGTGACATTGGGGCAGTCTCTCTCGTTCATGTTAGGGTTAGGCTTTGGATTTGTGTAAAATTTTTGATTTTTGTAACAAATTGGGAAAATTCCAGTGTACATGGACGACCACGAGAAGGAGCCGATGATATTCCACCACTGGCCGAGCAACAACCAAGGTCTCTTTCTCTCTCCCAAATTACGGTCAGAAATTAGGATTCACAAAAAAAATGCTGATTTATCTTTGAATGCCAAAATGTTAGCTGTCAAAACCAGCCCAAGATCGAGTATGTACCCTCTCTCTCGTCTACGTCACTGTTAGCTATGATTTTTTGCTTAATTTAGATGCTTAAATTACTCCTCGAAAGAGAATTTGGATGCCCAATCCAGACACTACCCATGGCAGGCCCTGGTTTAGTTCTTAACAATGTATCAGAAATTGGATTTCATAATTTCAGCATATTGTGGATACTGAGGCATATTGTGGATACCGAGTTTCACTGTTCCAATTGCCCTTTCCAGTCCTTACCTTTTTTTCCCCACAAATTTGAGTCAAATTTTTAGCAAAAACTCAATTTGGGGAGGAGCATCTTCAATGCCTAAACACAAATTTGACCCCTTTTTATTATTTTTATGATAACCACATATGGCTGTGTTTTCCATAATTCTCTGCAACGCGAATTCTCTTTTTTGAGACTTTTGATTATGCGGAAACACTACAACAAACTTGAGTTTTATGAGCTGGGGTACAGAGTTTAGTTGGGGGAAATAAGGGCCCAAATGCACACACAAATATCACCAAAAAACAGTCACAAACTGAGTAGAATCGCAGCAGAAATGCAGCAGTAACAGATCAAGTTTTCAGCACACTATCAAGCTTGAAACATGTAATTTTTCGCCAACAAAACAGAGCAGAAAAATTCAGGAGTAACAAGACTTATCTGGGCACTAGAAATGCAGATTTCTTTCACTAGATTAAAGCTTTACAAAGCCTTTTTCTTCACCTTCAAACACAGCACACACGAGCACACAAAACCCTTGTTCTTTTCTATCTTTTCTTTGTCTCTCTCTGTTACGTTTTTTCTTTCTTTTTCCTTACAAAGACAAAGACATCACTAGATATTAGGTGTTTGTGAAGATGATGTGCTTACTTCTTTTCTTTTGTTTTGCTCCCTCAATGTTCTGGTAATGCGCGCGTGTCGGATATTTATTGCTTAGTTTGGTTGATGGTTCTAAAGTGTTTAATAGTGAACTGAAGTAATTTGGTTGATACTTGCAAGGACTTTTGGCAGCCATATCATTGTATCATTGGCATGTGTCAACGACTATTGATTGGCGTAAGTTCATAATTATATAGCAAGCATAATGGCTTGCTACTGCGATTCTTGTTTGCCCAGATTTTTAGGTTATTTGTAACTTGTTGATGTACATTGCCTTGTTTTGGATTATAAAGGTTCATTGGCAAACAGAAGAAACTAACTAAGCCCGTGCCTTGCACTGGTTATATTTTTGGGCTAGTTTTTATAAGCCATTCATTCTCGTGTTCGTTTTAACATTGTCGTGCATCTTCGAGGTTGCTATTTTGCATGGGTTGTCATATCTTACACTTTATCCATTTGATGCTACAGTATGGCGAGAGTTATACATTTTATCCATTTGATGCTACAGTATGGCGAGAGTTAGGGACAGAATGGAAGATTTTAAAGATGCTATGCACTACTCAATTTGTGTTGCTAAAGCAAGGGAAGGAGGTGGATAGGGTCCTTGGTCCTAAGAAGGATGAGCTTGAGAAGAAGGTTGACAGGTCGTTGGTGCTAAGAAGGTTGACAGGTCGTTGGTGCTAAGAAGGATGAGCTCGAGAGTAAGGTTGAGAAGCACAGAGTTCAACCGAAATTTGCTGTGTGAATTTAAATACAAGTTTGGATGATTGTAATGACAATACCTATAGATTAAAGCTCAAATTTGAAAGATTGTAATGAACGTATTTGTTGTTTTCAATGGTGAAAACTTGAAATAATTGACTAGTTTTGGCGTGGCATTTTCCTATGTCGACTATGATGTTAAAATTGACTAGTTTAATAAACCTATTACTATCTAGGAATAGGACTTTTATTTTTGTGTTTTTGGAGAAATTGAACCTCCAGTCAAATCCATAGACAATTTCCTCAATCTTTCATCACAAAACCAAAACATGCATGTACCTGCCGACTTTGCATGAAACAATTACGAGAGACACATGCCAAGGAGCAAAATGAAACTTCTCTCATTTCCAAACACATGTATCCAGTAACTCCACGTCTCTTTCTTCTGTTTTTTTACATATGGCGGCAACATAAAAGCCATTACTAAAAAAACCATCATAATCATAGTGAAGACCTTCCCCTGTTTTACATGGATTGGGTGGGAAGTAGGAAACCTCTGTACATTTTCTTTCTCAAGCCAAAGTTAAACCAAAATACAAGTCTCTCCCAAGTTACATTGATCAAAACCCTCCATAAATATTGCATTTCCATCCAACAAGTTTCTCCAAAATAAGACTCCATTTTGATCATACTCGTAGCAATCAGCAAAACAAAAATACTATTCCAGCAGACTCAATTCTCTCATCCTGACACACGAATAGATGATAATATCAATAGAAGAAACAAAAGACAAGAATTACAATTCAAGCAACTAAAGAATTAATTTAAATGAACACTTACAATCATCGACAAAGTCCATGTCGTCGTCGTCGTCATCGTCATTCAACCTAACATCTTGAGAAGGTCTAAGAAAAAAACGACAACAATTAAAATTCCAAACAACTAAAGTATTAAATTTAGGACAACTAAAGAATTAAATTGACCATACACATACATGTTTTGAAGTTTTGGACAATTCCTTTTGTCATGCGACTGTCCGGTCAACCCACAACCGTTACAACGCCTACTCTTCTTCACCGCCTTCTCTTTTCCTCCCTTCAATCTCTTACCACAACCCTTTGCCCTAACTTTAAGCGGTTCTTTGAAACTTTGTTCATGAGGAATAGACACTTGGATAGCACTCGCTTTGCCATCTTCGCTACTAAGATTCATGGAACATAGCTTCTTTTGAACCGAACACAAAGCTTCTTCCAAAATTTGAGTCCCATCTTCAGTTAATACAGCGTCATCAATTACATTAGAAGCAAGTTGGAAGAGATTATTTCGCCTCTCTAACAAAGAAGTGTCGCATATTCCTTTGACGGACCCACCCAAGTCATCTACAACTCTCATTGCTTTCGCTGATTTAGTCCACCTCCGCAAAATGTACTCATTAGGTAGATCTATAACCTGCATTCTACTGAAGACCGCCAACAAGTGCCGACATGGGATTCTGTCACTTTCAAACATCTTGCAACTACAACTTGCATGTTTTGATGACTTCTTTACCAACATTTAACGAACCCTTGAACCACTCACCTTCACCCTCTCAACATTGTACAAATAACGGTGCTCATCCTCATGTGTCATCGTAACAACATATGCCAAAATTTGATGTAGTTCATCTTGAAACTTGTAAAATATGGCCCTTGTATACAACTCACTCATTGTCAACTCCATGGGTGCTACTATTTTCAATGGAGGCTTCTCATTAAGATCTTTATGATCCAAATCCAACTCATTATGACGTAGTTTTGAAAGTGCCCTATCAAACCGCGTCACAAAATCCCACAATGAATTATTTTCGGACACATATCTCTTGAAGAATGCATGAGAAATCTCAGCTCTTTGACTACTAGTCATGTGGGCGGAAAAAATGTGTTTCATATACGCAGGAACCCATCTCTCACGGATTTCGTACAATCCTTTCAACCATTCATTGCTGGATAAGTTAGCTTTATGTGCAATATCCATCCATTTAGCATCGAACTCTTCAGGGGTCTCAGAATTCCATATACATTTTTTGAACTCATCATAATGTTCTTTATAGGATAATGCACTTATTTTTTCGGAAAATTTACTCACAATGTGCCAAATGCAATACCTATGGTGCGTGTTCAGAAGAACATTAGCAAATGCTTTTGTCATTGCCAGATCCTGATCAGTTATGATCATTTTGGATGGGCCTGTTGGCATCGCTTTAAAAAATTCCTCAAAAAGCCACTCAAAAGAATCACTAGTTTCATCACTTAAGAATCCACACCCAAAAAGAGTAGTTTGCCCATGGTGATTAACCCCTAATATAGGTGCAAAGATCATGGCATATCGATTTGTGTTGTAGGTTGTATCAAACACCACAATGTCTCCAAAATATTGGTACGATTTTCTAGAGGTGGCATCCGCCCAAAAACAATGAGTCATCCTTCCCTCATCATCTTTCTCCATTGTATACATAAAACATGCATTCTTTTGTTGTTCAATTTGGAAATGCTCATACAACATATTGGCGTCTTGTCCGGCTAACATTTTCCTCATATCCCTTTTAAAATTATCAAGATCTTCTTGTAAACATCCAACATTTTGTAGACCTCTGGATTGTAACTCGAAAATACTCTTTTGTTGGCAGGTTCGCACATTTGCAGCCGATAGTTGTTCAACTAAAGCCTTTTTGGCAGCTGACACTTTACGATGAGATCGGAATAAATGTACCCTCTTTGGAGACGCAAGAGGGTGGTTATGACTCTCGACAAATTGGGAGATAACAAATTTTCCGCTTGACTGGTTTCTTACAACAGACAATTTCGCCCCACAATTCTCTCTACTGTCCCCCCGACGCCGTGTAATGGTTCACTAGTTTTTTTGACCCTCTTCACCCCTTCATTGCAACAAGCGTACTCCTTCCTAATGACTTCAAAATCCCTATTTCTCTTGCTAGAACTCGCTCGTGTACCAAATCCCCCTTCTTTGCCATAATGGTTGTAAAATTTCCAAACATCATCTAAATTGTCAAACTCTTGGTTGATTTTTGGTATTAGGTCATTCTTAACTTGAGGAGTGTAAAGTTTTTGAGAAGAATTAGCAGATAATTCACACGGGATCGATGTTAACGCTGAGAATACGTTTATATCATCCAAACACTGCATTCTAGAACCCAAAAGAGAAAACAATTAAAAATCAGAAATTTCACATACAATTTTAAAAAAAATCAGCATTCAATATTTTTTCCTTTCTTTGCCAATCCTAATTTCTGACCGTAATTTGTGTGTGTGAGAGAGAGAAAGAGACCTTAGTTGTTGCTCGGTTAGTGGTGGAATATCGTCGGCTCCTTCTCGTAGGTCGTCCATGTACACTGCAATTTTCCCAATTTGTTATATAAATCCAAAAAATCACACAAAACCAAAGCCTAACCCTAACTCGACTTCCTAAGCAAATCGAACCAGAGAGTACAAACACAAAATTACAGATTCCTAAGCAAATTGAATGAGGGAAAATGAACACCCAAAATCTGAAAATTTTCCCAATATTTTAAACCCTAGTTTTTGAGTTTTAAGATGGAGAATCAAAGAGAGAGAGAGAGAGAGAGAGAGAGAGAGATACCAGTCGTACGCGGGTCACGCGAATGTTGGTCGTTCAATCATCGTTCGTCACTCTGGGTTGCTCTCCATTACAACATCTGTCCAAAAAATTAGGGTTTTTGAGAGATTGTGAGAAGAGATAGAGAGAGATTCGAGGTGAGACAGAAGAAGAGAAAGATCGAGTGAGAGATACCAGAAAGCTTTCTTCTTCGTCGATCGATCGGAGCTGAAAATTTGGTGTTCTCCGTTCTTGGTCTTTGTTTGTTCTTTTTTTTTCTTCTCTCTCTCTCTCTCTCCCTGTTTTGACAGGCGTGAAAGAAAAGGGAAATAGGGGTTTTTAATTTTCAGTTGACCCGCGCGGGTTTTTTACCCGGACCCGTGACTAATCCGGACCTCATTTAACCCGCGAATTGACTTCTTTTTTCTCAGCCCTTGGATGAGATCCAAGGGTTTAAATTAGAAGTCCTTACATAAGCTAAATAAGGGATCCCCTATAAGACGCCTATATATGTGTGAAAACGTACTAATCAACTCAAGTCTTGTAGTCTTTATACCCTTCATAGCCCGCTCCCCTTGCCCCGAAAAATAAATACACAACAACATCCACATTTCAAAAACCAGTAGAAGAGAAGAAAAGGAGAGTGAAAGCTTCAAGCTTTCATGGAGGTTTAGAGATAGAAAACCAGTGGGTTTCGGTTTCTCGCTAATTCGAGCACCCATTACGATTGTCCGCCTTCTAGAACGACCCCAAGTGCTTCCGAACGAATCATCAACCACCCGAAGTCAGCGCCGGCGTTCCGTTCCTCCGTCGTCTTGTCCAATTTTCCCAAAACCGTTACCCATTTTTTTCAGCCGGAATTGAGGTATTATAATCCTTCTTCTACCTCTCCCTAAGTATATTCAGTCCTTAAATGATGATTTGAATGAGTTGAAATAGAAGAAATCAGTTCACGGATCAAAACCCAGTGCTCCGAAGTTTTGCTCTGTTTTCCGAATGAGCACTGTTCATGAACGTTGAAATTTTAAAAAAATGGTACTGAAATTGCAGTTAGCCCCTCATGCTTACGTTGATTCCAGAATTACCCTAAACTGTGTATTGTTTCATGTTTACCCTACTTGTCATACTTTGGTAATTAAAAATCTTGAATGTGTGTTACGACTCATTTATCCTGGATAAATATGAATGAACATAGATTTTTATTAAAAGTTTAAGCAACCCAAAGGGCATCGGCCTAATCAGAATTAAAATATTATGTATTTACTTACTCGCACAATATTATTTGATATGTATTTTTATATCATTGAAATGTATGATGTTATGAATTGAGCTGTTATTGATTGTATCATGTTGTATGTGCTAGAATGGACTTAGGTTCACTGGGTGGTTACGAGTAGTGACTCACATAGACGATGTTAAGTAAATGGAAATTTGTAAAGTGTTGGAAGTGTGATTGTGTGGATTGTGATTTGAGCCATGGTGATGGCAAGAGTAACCTATGGGGCCCTATGTTGAAATGGGTTACCTGCGGGGCCTAGAGTTGAGAAATGTTGTGACGCTAATATATGATACGTCATGGGAAGTTTCTCTTCGAGGAAGAGAATGGGTCCCATGAGACGATTATAGTTAGTGAGACGTTAATGTATGATACGTCATGGGAAGTTTCTCTTGGGAAAGAGAATGGGTCCCATGAGACGGTTATAGTTAGCGTGGGTAGTGGATGTCTGACCCTAATGTACTATATGTCATGGGATGACTCGATCCTCCTGTTATGGTCTTAAGTGAGAACATGCTCGGTACATAACTTAGGTGCGCTCACCTAGGACCCTGGTGCAGGATAAGCAAGAGGAAGGGTGGATCCATGAGACGGTTGTAGTTAGTGGATGTGGGAGGAAAGGATCTCGTGGAGATGATCCTTAGATTTCATGTAAGATGATGGATAGTAAAGAAAAAGACGATGTGTTATAATTTTGTACCTCTCTTGTATTATCAATTGTGATATTGTTGTTATTACTGAATAATAATTGTAGAGTAAGGGGTTGGTAGGATTGGGATTATTCTACTGGGTGAATTATCACTCACGGATACGTTTGTATTCTGGCAAATCGTTTGCTTCGGCGTTCAATTTGCCAGAGTGTGCAGGATTCCACAGTGGAGCAGTTGATACAGGTGGGATCCTTGGAACGGAGTCTGGGCCAACGTTGCTTGGAATTCGTGTCAAAACTAGAGTCGCTCTGAAGTTACTTTTGTTAAATAAATGTACATAGATTTTTTTTTGTATTATTTTGAAAATGTAATTTTTGTATAAGGACAAATGGGGGCCTAGAAGTTTATAAAATTCAACATATTTTAAGAATAATGCGCCCGAAATTCCTTGGAAAATCGGGGCGTTACACAGTACTAGACCGACAGATATAAACCTTGCTGAGAACCCAGCCACGTGTCATACTTGAAGTGCTTGGCATCAGTGAAAAAAATTCATACTCATCAATACTAAAGTAGTAATGTTGAATTTCTCTAGTTGTCAATGTAAGCTAGCCTGATTTTCGGGTTAGGCCACCAAAAAGTTGTTTCTTACAAATTTTTAATTTTGGTGTAAAGGCCTATTATTGACCGGACTGGAAAAAAAATGGGTTAGTTAAGACACGTGTAAGCTGGTCCGCACAATTTAAAATGCAAGGTAGTCGTTACTCGTGACCCTTTTTAAATTGGTGTGGGGTTTTGTGAGCTAAGAAGCACGGATACGGATATGGGATATGGATACACGGATACGTGATTTTTTCAAAAAGAAAGATATGATACATTGGGGGATACGTTGAATATAAAAGTAAATAAAAATATATTATATATAATTTTTAATTCCTAAAATTTCATTAATGACTAAAATTTTTCATTACACAAGTTCACCATTTCACATGTCGAGAGAGATATATTCACATATAGTTATATATATATAATTGTGTCTATATAGTTATATATATATATACATATATATTAACATACACACAACGAGAGAGAGAGAGAGAGAGAGAGAGAGAGAGAGATGAGAGACTTACAAGGTTGTCGAGAGAGGATATTGTCGGTGTGTTTCTGGTGTCGATTGGTGGGGGGAAAAGAAAAACATAGCCCTACTTGCAATTTTAACCCATATATTTTAAGTAATAACATATTTATCCTCGCGCATATCTGAAGCATATCCAACATGTATCCGCGCGTATCTGAAACGTATCGGGGATACCCAAAAATAATTCTAAAACCAAGCTACTTTAAAAAACGTATCGGATACGTATCCGGAGAGTATCAATATTCGATACGGATATGATACGTGATATGGAGGCCAAATAGAATATTCGTTCTTCATAGTTTGTGAGCTTCACGGGCCTACCTTTTCTTTTATCACGCCGTTGCCATCCGGGCTCTCGGACAGCGAGAAGCAATGGTCCAGGTTTGTGGGAAAACTTTATCCAATTGGTTTTGTACCATTTCTCTTTTTCTACAATTGAAGATGTTGGCATCACCCACCACTTCCTTTAGTAGAGGCCTGGGTTCAAGTCGCATGAGGTGCGATTGTTTGGAGTTCAAGGCTATAGATAGCTTCTTGACTAACTTACTAACTCTCCGCTAATCTCCATTTATGTATACAATACTAGCTAAAAGAAACCAAGCCTTGTGATGCTCCTTAATTTTTAAAATTATAATAAAAGGGTCAGAGAAGAAAGAAATTTTCAAAGACTTATAACATCAAAGATCAAACAAACAATAATCTGTGACCCACGTGGCTATATAGAAAAAGCTCATCAAGTCACAACCGACGAGTGACCATTAGTTTAGTACGAGTGACCATTAGTTTAGTCTATGCTCAGTTGCTCGCATGAAATGATCAATGAATATATTTTAACATGGTTCACTGGATCATAGATAAAAAGTTAGTAATTGACAACTGATAGTGGATCTAGCAAACTTTTTAATGATCCAAACCTCTGGCAAACAAATAAGATTTGGGATGGACAAGGGGGCAAGGGGGCCAGGGGCATGCCCTAAGCTGCGGTCCCTTCCATTCGGGTGTTGCTTCGAGCTCAAAAAATTTTAATCGTTTACTGTTTAGAGTTTTATGAGAACAAAGAATCTTGTTGTGTACTACCTTTTAAATTGTATTTATCCTTCACTGTTGAAGAATTGTGTACAGGGTTGCTGTACCTTTTAAATTGTATTTACCCTTCATTACTGAAAAAATTTATGATTTGCTTACAGGATTGCTGATGTGTCATTGATTTGATTTTTTTTAGCATCAAGGTCTACAAAAGTGAATAGTTTAAATTACATTTTAGAGCTCGGAACAACCCTAAATTGAGAAAAAAAACTGCCTACTATGCTTCAGGCACATCAAGAGTCCCCTTGTCCATTTCGGATAGCGTGACTTCAAAAAAAAAAAATTTAGACGAACAAAATCGTCCCATTAATCACTTCAAACATTAGAAAGTTAGGAAAGCTGCTGTAGCGTGCGTTCAAAATTAGATTCAAAGTGGGATGATTTCTCCATACTTTCAATTTTTTTGAGCTCTTTTCCGATTTAAAAATGATAACCAAAATGTTCTTCGCATAGATACTGCTTACCAACACATAGGTGTCAAAAATCATTTTATTCGGCTATTGATAAGTACCCAAATACACGATTGTTTGTCATTAAAATAGACAGCAAAAAAATTGAACTCCCACTTTTCAGTTTGATAACCAAAATACAATTGGTTCCCGTGCTTTTCATTATCCAACCACATTTTTTTTTCCAAAATTGCCCTTAAATGCACGCTTTAAGAAATGAAGATCAATTTGCAATTGCATAGCTCATATTCATTAAAAACCCATTGGCATATGATCTGAATAATTATTCAAAGTCATTTTGGCACCGTCATGTACGTCCTACTCCAACAATCTCAAGTTATACATATTTGTGTTCCTTTTTTTGAACGGCAAAATAATATTTTATTAGGGAAGGGGAAAGGTATCCAACCAAAAGTTGGAACCAAAGGGAAGGGACGAGCCCAATGCAAAACCTGAGGGTCAAAGAAGCCCAGATATATACGGAGTAATAAACAACACAAAAAACCCAAATGGCTTAAAAGCCTAAATACAACAATGAAAGTAGGGATGGCAAAGTGAATCGAACCGATGGGTACTCGAACTGTAACCGAAATTTTTTCCCAAACCAAAACCAAAAAATTCTCCTTGGATATGAGTATGGTTAAGGCCTTGGATAACCGAACACATATTGGTGCGGCCCGGGTATGGTCTAATATATTCTCAAACCAAACCGAACTGAAACTATATCTATATATATATATATATATTCATATATATATATATATATATATTCATATATATATATATATATATTCATATATATATATATATATCAGTTGTTATCCAGTGAGGGATCCCTTACCAGTCTACCACGTGGACCTCCTATTTCCTTAGCAGATTTCGATGATCCGAGCCGCTCAAAGAGATCAAAACATGATTTTAAGGGTACCCGCGAGAAATCAGCAAAAAAAATGATCGGGAAGGGCTTGAAAAAAGCAGTTTTCATTGAACAGTTTAATAAAAAGCTGCTCAAATCAAGCCCTTCCCGATCATTTTTTTTGCTGATTTCGCGTGGGTACCCTTAAAATCACGTTCTGCACATTTTGAGCGCTCGGATCATCGAAATCTGCTCGGGAAATGGGAGGTCCGCGTGGTAGACTAGTAAGGGATCTCTCACTGGATAATTTGTGTGTATATATATATATATATATATATATATATATATCTATTATACAAACCGCGACGGTGTGGTGGCCCACATATTTTTCCTACATAAATCTTGACCGTTGACTTAACACACATATCCCTGCACAAATCTCCACCCTTCATTCAACCCTTGGCATTGAATGACGTAGATTTATTTTAGCCGACGATTGAGAGTGATTTTTTCAAATCTTAGAAATTTAATTTTTAATGACAAATTTGATTGCCGAGTTTAATTGGGAAGCATAATTTACGGGATTATGATTTCTCCCTTCTGAATACTCCCTTTGAATACTATTATTTTTGGCAATGAAATTCTACACTAAATTTCCCAAAACGTTTCTACACTACACTTTGTTAGTGACGTATAGAAAGCAACATAGGAAAAATCATTTCAAATCATTTCTAAATTAACTACATCAACTAATAACCTCTACCCGAGCATAACCTCTAACAAAAAAGGCTATTTTGTTTTTCAGAGATGTTTTATAGAGGAAAAAGGCATCACTAACCCAGTCAATCCAGTTCTCTCTCCATAGGTATGGCTCTGCTATGTGCTTCACTTTCTTTTTGTTCCCCTTTTTGTTTTCTTTTCTATTTCAATACGTTTATTATTGAAAGTATTTTTTTTCACTCGCCCAAAAAAAATAATACCCAAAAACTAACTACAAAAAAGGCTCTTATTTATTTTTAGAGTTGTTTTACAGAGGAAAAAGGTATCACTAACCCAGTCGATCAATCCAGTTCTCTCTCCTCGTCTTTCGTATTTTTCAGTTCTCTCTCTATTGGTATGGCTCTGCTATGTGCTTCACTTTCTATTTGTTCCCCCTTTTGTTCTCTTTTCTATTTCAATACGTTTTTTGAAAGTATTTTTTTCACTCACCCAAAAAAATTATATCCAAACACAAACTATTTTTGGGGCATAAAATTTGTTCTGCCCCGTTAACCCTCAAATGATACAGTTAGTAAAATGTGCCCCTTAGAACATGCCGCTTTAGCTGTGTTTTGTTGTAGTGATCGTATGTGAAAAAAAATCCTGATTACTTATTGTGACAGTTTAAACTGCCCCAAAAGGTTTTTTGATTTAAAAAATAATAATACGGTTACTGAAAGTATTTTATTCACTCACCAAAAAAAACCACAAAAACTAACTATTTTTTTCACTTACCTATTCACGACAATGTATATCGAAAGTGCCCCATTGCCTACAATTTTTTGGGCATATAAAATTTGTTCTGCCCCATTAACCCTCAAATGGGGCTAAAGTTACGGGTTTTTCTCTTAATTCAGAGCTTAGTGAGTTTCTATGTAAAATGCATGTGCACATGCATAGTTATTGTTGCATTTTCGATCAAACAAATAGTATTAACTTAATATGTGTTATCACGTATGCATGTATATGTTCAATCGAAAAAAAGTTGGGAGTATGGTTCTTCTGGATTCTATGATAATGATTTCCTAAAAGCAACCAATATTCTCGACGAGATCGGAAAAAATAAACCAATCGTCTTATTTAACTCTAGATGAGTTCGAGTCATGTGGAGAGAGATTGAACTGGTTACCCAAAAATCCTGGTAAGGAAAAACGAATGCACGACGAAGGAAAAAATCTGGGTACTGAGTTCAGGTCATGTGGAGTATGGCTCTTCTGAACTCTTTTTTCCTTGCATGTCATGCGCCTTAGAGGGTGGCAATGACTCCTTAAGTTTTGTCATATGGAGTGTCAAAGTTTTGTCACGGGCATAAGCCATTAGTTTTTTTTAGAAATTGGAACTCCCAATTAGAACCCAGAATTTTTCGTGACAGAATTTTGCTTGGGTCTAACATTGTTTCAGAAACCATATTGCACGGGCATAACTTATGCTGCATAAGCTTTCAATTTTGCGTATCAAACCGACCCCTTATACGGAAAGCTAGATGACTAGATGAGTTCGGGTCTATCATTGTTTTACTACTGACATGTTGGGAAAAAAAGGAAAAAACATAATTCCCTCTATCATGTATGTTGGTGTATAAACTGTTGCGTATGTACTATTTTTTTGCCTCCAGTTTTGCCAGTTTTACGAGAATCTACACTTAATGATATTTGATTGGGTTACAAATACAGACACGGGAAATACATACACAGTTTTGAATGGCTTGATTTTTTGGTAGAATAAATTATTTACACCACCGGTGTAAACATTGGTTTTCTCCAAATCAATTACATTATGCCACATTGCAAAATAGTAGTCTCAACCAATAGAACATGACGACGTGACGCAATGTAATTGATTTGAATGAAATAAATGTTTTATATCGGCGGTGTAAAGAATTTAATCTCTTTTTGGTAATGATTTTTATTAATTGGGAAGCTTAATTTACGGGAATCACTTAATGACATATTTGATCGGGTTACAAATACATACACGGGAACTACATGGTTCCAGAACTACATGATTTTTTTCATAAATACACGGGAAATACATACTTGAGCTATTGTTTTTTTATTTTTTGCATAGTTAGAATTTTGTAAATGGAGCCTTAGCCTGCAAAATTGGATATAAATTGAATACCGATTTCGAGTCGTGCCTTCAGGCACAGGCAATTTCTAGTCTATATTATAAAACAGGACGGGTATCTTACAGAATATTCTTTCCCAATGGTTTGGATTTATCCCCGTCCAAAATTTATCCACTCATACAAACAAATCCGACGATCCAGATTTCTCCACCATTCACATACAATCCAATGGCAATTTAGTAAATAGCTTACATTGTTTGGACAAAGTTAAATACGGTAATCTTCGTTCAAATTTAAAATCTCACGATTTCCAATTGAGAATAAATTACTATTCTCTTTCTCAGAGTACATTGGAAATTTGGAATCCCACTCTCTCTCTCTCACACACACACACACAAAACCGGATCTGGCTAATTGAAACCCTCAATCCACAAATCCTTCTTCTCTCAAACTGAAACAATCACAAATCCTCTTCTATGCAATCTTCTCCACACATGAAACCCAAAATCAAAACCCCAAATCAATAGCCTGATTCCATAAAAAAGAAGTTTTGTTGGTGTGTTCAGCCAATTTCAAGGTCGAACGGGCCCGCCGCTCAACCCTATCGTGGCCGATGGCCGGTAATGATCCGAAACTCAATGTCTCGAACTCCAACACCGAAAGCGATTTCGGAGGTCATCAATGCCTTGATCGGCGATTGGGTTTCGGATTCGACCTCCTCTTGCATATGGGTTTTGGATTTAAACGATTTTGGAGGTCAATTCTCTCTCTCTCTCTCACACACACATTTTTTTTTTTTTTAGGATATCCGATTTTATTTTGACGATCAATTTGTGTTTGATCATTCCTAGCAGCCATCTGCCACCGTCCATCGTCTGGTACCAGCGTTACTCTGCCCTCTGCCCCTTCGTTCGCAAGTACATCCCCACCTCCTCCCGTGCCCTCATGGTCGGGTGCCGCAATGCTGGTAATTCTCCGTTCTGATTTCTGCCCTTCGTTTTTTTCTGCCTTTATTTCAGGCCGGTCGTTCGCTCCATCATCCGAATTTAGGGTTTTTTCGCTGCAGTTGCTGTAAACCTGATTTCATGTTGAATTCCTTAATAAATAAATAAAAATAAAAAGTTTGAATTTTTTCCGATGTTTGTTAGTTTGGTAGTAGTTTCACTGGATTTTGGTTCTTGCAGAAGCAGTATTTTTGACTTTCTTGATGTTAGGGTTTTTGCGCTGCAGTTGGGTTTTGAGGGAATTGGGGAATTGAAAGTAAAAGATTAGGTTTGTATTTTTTTTTTTTTTGGTGGACATTAGTTTGGTGGTAGTTTCACTAAATTCTGATTATGGGTGGCTATTGAATTCATTGACTAATTCTGTTGCTTGCTTTAATTGAATGCTTTACTTTCCAATTTTCTGTTCCAGTGCGTTTTTTCATGTCCTCTTTTTCATTCCCTCCCATTGTGAGTGTAACCAAACTCATGTTTATGTAGTGAGCTAAGGCATGCGTACGAAGTGTTTGATGAAATGCCTGTGAGAAATGTAGTATTGTGGACGAAAATAGCAGTGACAGTAAGTCCTATATCTTTGATATCCTTGGTTTTCCATTGAGTTTCTTGCCACCCTATGATTGTGGAATGAGTTTCTAACACTACGCTGTTTGGGGCTGCTGCTTTTCCGAAAAATTTGATTCGGAAGACGAAAATAAAACTGCACACATGAGCCTTTTGATCGCTGTGCAATTGGTTTTCAATTTTTATTTAAATAGAAAACAATTTTAGGTGAGTGTGTGACCAAATGAATTGGAGCCTAAAATTACATGTCAAAACCATCACTACGCGAAAGCTGGCAACACACTCGAGCAAGCATAACTTTTGCTATGTTTTTTCTAGAATCATACTTGGGGAATGTTTGTCAGACAAATTTAGGCCATGATTGCTAGACTGAAGGGTCCAATAATGCATATTTCGAAAAGATTTTGTGACTAGGATATTTATACAGTAAACAGATATAAATGTTTTTGCTACACCCAAAACAAGTACATGAATTAGATAGGTGGAAAAAGCTGAGTTGCAGCTTAGGCACTAGAATGAAAATTAGGCTAATGTGATAAGAAATCCTTCTATTCTACACTTCAACGGTTAGTTTTGACTATGGTCATATTTGTTCACAAAAAAAGTTTAACTGATGTACTGAAAAACTGAAAGAGCGTTATGATTCTTATATGAAACAGATTGAATGACAACATTCGAAGTCTTTACCAAATTATAATGGGGGCTAACGTTAATATGGTTCCCTTCTGATTTCAGATTCGGAAGTTCATACCAGTTGTGTGAACAAAGTTTTGAAACTTAATCTGGGTACTCTCTCTCTCTCTCTCTCTCTCTCTCTCTCTCTCTCTCTCTTCCCCCGTGATGTTTGAAAAAAAACTCCAATTGTTCGATTAAACTTATTAACCATTAAAGATGCCTTTGTGTTTAGTTGTGGAACAAGTTATTGTCGATAAAATGGTCGTTTAAACCTCTTTGTAGGTTAAGGGTGGCCTTTTTTTCCCATTCTAACGTTGAAATTCAGTAAGATTGTTATGGAAACAACCCCAATATATTTCTTTGAATCAATAGTACGACAATTGGTTAGTGAGGGTATTGAGAAGTGGTAAGAGTGCATGAAGATTCACTTTTTGCATAATCTGTACACATTAGCTAAGTTAAAAAATTCACCTTTGTTAGGAGGCCTGACCTTTCACCTTTGGTTACTCTAATGAGATGGGAAAGCAATAAGAACATGCATATATCATATGTAGTGAATCTGCCATTCAAGAATTCTATCTGTATTTTATTGTATGTAGTGAAAGATAAAAGCCTGTGATTTATGATTGAGTTTTGTTTGCTTTCTTTGTGTGCTCTGGATTCTATAGTTTCAGTGATTTGGTTTTTCTTAGAGGTGGCAATTCTAACCCATATTTCTTAACCCGCCCAAATTCACCCACTTGTAACCCAACCCAACCCGCCCATATTGTATAATGGGTTGATATGGGTTCAACCCATATTAACCCATATTTTTATGGGTTTAAATGGGTTGAGAGTGGGTTTAATATGGGTTAGAATTAAAAATAGTCCCACTACTCCTTTTTCTCCGTTGCCCGCACAGCTACAGTGCTCCCCGACTTTTCAAAGCTCCCCGACTTTTCACGGCATATTAAATTATTAATGACTACAATCCAATCACATTCTGTCATTCACCCATCTCTCTCTCTCTCTCTCTCTTCTCCAATTCACCCATCTCTCTCTCTCTTTCCCTCTCCAATTCACCCTTCTCTCTCTGTTTTGGCAACAAAAAGACAAAAATAATATAATTACAAGACCAATCCTCTGAGCTCCTCTCTCTTTTGGATTTTTTTTTTTTTGTCTTTATTTAACTTTTTCACTTTTATCGTTTTGCGACAAGTATTTTACGATTTTTGATTTGCTCCAATCATAAAAGTAAAAAATTATGACTTTTATCCAAATATTTTTAACAACATTCAAGATAAAGCCTAAAAAACCAGTTGTTGGAATTTATCTTGGATATTACAAAAACCATTGGGGTAAAAGTAAAAAAAATTACTTTTTCGATAACTCTCGTCGAGACGAACTAATAGGAATAAAAAGTTTATTGCAAAACAAACAAATACAAAAAATTTGAATAGAAACAAAAAAAAAAGTCACTTGACTTTTTAATCCAAATCTAAGCAGTGCCTACGGCGAACGCAACGAAGACCGAAATTGTACAATCGGTGCAATCATTGCCCTCTAGACAATTTTCTAATGCGGCCTCTGACTCCTCGTTAAAATTAAGTTACTGTTTGGAAATGGAAAAAAAAAAAAAACTTAAATTTTTAAAGCTTTTTCGGCCTCTAATTACTTCATTTTTATTCAAAAAAAATTGAATTTTAATCATAAAATTTACTTTTTTGAATCCTCCGACAAATTAGAGGAGGGGGGAGAAGAGAGATGAGGGGGGGGGAAAAAAAAAAAAAAAAAAAAAAAAGAGGAAGAAAACGGGTCGGGTCGGGCGGGTTTGGGTTTGGCTTGACCCATATTCGACCCGACTCGTTTCAACCCGTTTACTTTTTGACCCATATTTGACCCGCCCATATTTGACCCACAACCCGTTTCAACCCGCCCAAACCCGCCCAAACCCGCCCGTTTGCCACCTCTAGTTTTTCTTTCAAATTGGACAACTGTTAAAACAAAGCCTCATCAATAGTCTCAAAATACGTCTATGTTGTGAAAACTCCTGTTTAGCACAAGTATGCCAAGCAAGGCATGAAATACATGTATGGCATATGGCTTTTGCAGAGTTTTATTCCATAGGTACTGGCCTATTAAATGTTACTTTAGTCATGTAGGTGACTCATGAAGTATTTATCTCATAATTGTGTATCTGTGGGCGTTTCAGTTTTTCTTTTTGGGTTCTGTGTACCCTGCATTGAGCTTGAGAAAGAAGGCAGTTGTGCTCTCCCATTTGTCTTATGCTTCCTTCATTTGTATTATTGGTCCTGTACGCCTCTATTATGAAAAACATAATCACCGTTGTATCCGTTCAATGCACATAGAGAATAATAACAATGATTATTTTCCGTAGAACACACCATAAACTATACATAGACAAGACAACAAATTAAAGCACCAAATCACACGCTCTGAAAGAAAACTTCACACCAGTTTTGTCTTTCCGACCAGTTTGGTAATTGGTAATTAAGGATTGGGGGACAATTGGCCGTAAAACACACCAGTTTCTGACCAGTTTTTTGTTTCCATACTAATTTGAGTTTCTGGCCTTTCATTTCCAATTTGTTGATATTGGGATCAGGCATGGTATTTGCTATATGTGTGTACACGGGGCATCATTGCTCTTCACTAATCAGCTTTCCTTTTATGTTGTTTGGTGTTAATATGTCTAAACTTTGGCAATTCAATTCTTGCAGTTTGCAGTTGGGTATTGGATACATTGTAGAAGAATCTTTTCTAGGTATCTTGCTCCGATGATTTTAACTATGCATATAGACGTATCTTTGTTCACAATTTTTATTTCAACCATAATGGATATAGAGAAAACAACACGAAACTCAGTGGAGTATTGACATTATGAATATTCAAATCAACATTCACTGAGAGATCTAAACTGCCATTGCAGGAAAGCAAAATAATAGTCACTCAGCACCCTAACATCAGATAGGTTAAACCACCAGATGACTACCCCAAGAAGCAAAGACGTTTCGGACAGTTATGGTGAGGATGTTTGGAGAAGTTCGACGTTAGTTGTGTTTGTGGATGAACTTTTCTAGGGATACCCTTAGCATTCTCTTTTTTATCATTTGGCTCTTTTTAATGTATATGTCATGTTTTCCCGTGTTCTTTTTAGACATCAACTCGAGGTACGCATTTTCGTTTGTGTTTTCGATCGTATTTTTTATTTTATCAAGTTAAATGCATTTGACTATGTATGCAAATGTTAGAGATTGATAATATTGCACACGAGTTCAATATTTGTTTGCGTGTGCTGATTGTTCGAACTGTATATTGCAAGCAAGTTCAATATTTGCTTGCGTGTATTGATTATTTGAGTCGTGCGTTCAATCACGGGCATGCACTAGCAACGTGAATGTAGACATGTTGCACCGTGCCTTCAGGCACAGGCATGCACTAGTTTATAAACAAAATAAAACAAAACCCCCTTCCAGCCTTCCTCTCTCTAGAACCCTCTTATATGCCTCTCCCTCTCTCTCTCTCTCTCTCTCTCTCTCTCTCTCTCTCTCTCCATACACACACACACACTCGGGATCCAATGAAGGATCCCTCACGGCCTTACTGTGCGGAACTCCCATTTTCTGAACAAATTGCAACGATCCGAGCCTGTAACAACCCTGATTTTCGGTCAGTGAAAATTTTGTTAAATATTTGAATTTTTATTGATTACTTAAATTTGCTTCGATTTACTTTTAAATTTTTATAATTTGTTGAAATTACATTTTAGCCCTTCGAGATTTGTTTCTTGACGCTTCAGCCCACTTAGCAAGCCTAGTTAGCTTTTAACCATCCGGTTGGAGAAACTAAACTTGGAAGCTATCTAGTCACCGTAAAATGACCATTTTGCCCCTCATTGGAACTTTTGACCCTTTTGAACCCTAGACTAAGAATTTTAATATTCTTTTTCTTTTAATCAATTTAGTTTTATTCTTTGTCCATTGGACAATACTCCCTCCGTTCCAATTTGAGAGTCCATTATTCCTTTTTGGGTTGTTCTAAAATGATAGTCCTTTTCCAAAAATGGAAGGAAAATTTTGGTGATTTTTCAAAAGTGTCCCTCACAATTGAATATAAGTGTTATAAGTAAGTAAAATATAGGGGTAATGGTGGAAATAATAGGTAATATAGGTGTAATCATTGCTGTCCCCTAAAATAGTTGGAATCCCCAAGAGGAACTCTCAATTTGGAACGGAGGGAGTAATTGTTAGGGAAATTATTACCCTTTGGATAATAGAATCCCATTTGTTTATATTAAAAGTATACTTACTTTAAAATACTTTTTGATTATTTTAATATTAAAAGTGACCTAATAACTATTATCCATTGGATAATAGAAGTTAGAGAAATTTTTACCCATTGGATAAAAGGGTGAATCTTTCTAGTATCATGGGATTTATTAAATTAATCTTTTTCTTAAAGCCATGTGGCAAAGTACTTAATACTTTAATTAAAAAGTACATGGTACTAATATTTCCAAAGTACCCTTTATTATTCTTTAATGGGGATTCTAACCACCCATTGTATATGTGTATACTAGTATATATATATATATATATCTAGTACTTGGTAGACTAAACTAATACCCTTAGTACCATGTGATAAATTGGTTAGTTTCATAGGAAATCTAGACTTAAAGGCTACTTTTGATCTTAAGTACCAAAAAGAACTATTTTTTTTTATTTCTTTTTCTTGCAATATAACACATGTATGTATATATATTGTACTTAGCAAGAGAGAGAGAGAGGGAGAGAGATGAGAGAGAGCCGTGAGAGAGAGAGGGAGAGAGGGGGGGCCGGTTGGGAGGAGAAAGGAGGAGGGAGATTTGCTTGTAGTTGTCAATTGAACTTACATTGTACTCCAAATCTTTGAATTGTTATTCTTCCAACCAAAAATCTTAACTCCATTGTACTCCTTTGTACACCTTTCAATTGTTAAACCCTTGGATCTTGTACCAATCTCATCTCCACCACAAATTAGTTCCAAGAATCAAATCTAGTACTAACATAGCCATGCAATCCTAGGATTTTTGCCTTGATCTTCCATAAAAAGTAGATTTTATTGAATTAAAAATTGGGGAAAGGAGAGAGAGAGGGGGGCCGGCCATTATGAGGGAGGGGGAGCCCTTTGCCTATAAATAGAGAGCCATTCTTAAGCTTGAACTCACACCTCAAAGCAATAGCTCTTCCTTCTCTCTAGGAATCCGAGCATTCTTGTTCTACGTTCAAGAACTTTCTTTGTTCTTGAGTGTTCTTGAGCGAAACCACCAAACCACTTCCAAAACCACCCATCGATCCTTAAATAGCTTAGTTAAGGTTAGGAAGTTGTTTCTAGGAAAAGAAATACAATTCTTTTCCTTTCGAAGCAAACCGGACGCCGTTACGCCGCCGATTTCAAAACCGACGATCAAATCTTCCGTAGCCGACACCGCCTAGAAGAACGGTAGTTCAATCTTACTTTATTCTATTCTAAGTAGTTTAATCTTACTACTTTAAAACTCTACTTACTTTTTCTAAGTATGTGAAGTTTAACCTTGTACTTAAATTTTATGTATCGCATGAATCTCATGATATTACTTGATCATAGATAAAGTTATATTTCGTTAATGATGGATATGCATGATGTTCGTTTATGATGATTCAAGCATGCTAGGTAATATAGAATTGGACGATCTTGTTGGAGTTTTAAAATGCATGTTTGTATGTAAAATTTTACCTCAAAGTGATGCATGATAACAAGACACGAAAACCGAAGAAATAGAAACATGGCACCTAGGGTGTGTTTAACAAGGAAGTTGTGTTTTCCCGGTTGGAAATATTTTTGACAATACATAATGACCATTTCGAGGGTATTATGTGAGTTGTGTGGGTGTGTGTGTTCCAATGGGAATCCGAAATAGCGGAACCATTGAAAGGTTGTGTGTGTTGCCATGGGAAACCGGACCGGCGGAACCATGGTGAGGTATAGCTTGGTTATCCGTGGAGAGGAGCCAATGTAAATGTGTGCCAATGGGAACCCGGTGCGGCGGAACCATTGTGAGGATACTTAGGAAACCGGAACGGCGGAACCGAGGTTGGGTGAGTTAAAAAGGTGTTTTTGAAAAGGGTAATAACGACATGGTTCACGACGAGTCGACGCCAATAGTAGTTATAAAGTAATTGCGAAAGTGTTAGTGCTATTGTCTTTTTATCACTGTTTATGTACTTATCATGTGGAAATCGATGCTAGTATTAGGATTTTACTACTGAGCCTTCGTAGCTCATGGTGTTGACTTGTGGTGACCCTGACATATTATATAGGTGGCGACGCCGGTATAATATGTCAGAATTGATAGATGAACAGGACGAACTATTCACTTTGGAGGCGTTCGGAGCCGAGGAGCAGGCTAGAATGGAGAAGCAAGAAGAACTGTAGTTAGGAACCCTAGATCCCTCTGTTATTTGAATAAAAGTACTTTTGCAAGGTTTATGATGTAATAACGAGCAGGACTCGCTTCGTTTTTATAATAAAATGTTTTATTTAACGTACCCAAAAATTTGGGGGCGTTATAGAACCGCTCAAAGTTTGTAGAACGTGATTTTAAGGGTACTTGAGAGAAATCAGCAAAAAAAAAAATGATCAGGAAGGGCTTGATCCGAGCAATTTTTTACTGAACCATTCAATAAATAACTTTTCGGATCAAGCCCTTCCAGATCAATTTTTTTTGTTGATTTCTCGCGGGTACCCTTAAAATCACGTTCTGATCACTTTGAGCGGCTCGGATTGTCGCAATTCGATCGAGAAAGGAAAGTTCCGGACGGTAAGACCATGCGGGATCCTTTAAGAGATCCGGACTATGTGCATGAGTGCGCGCACGCACACACACAAATCTTCTTATAAGGGTGCCATTCCCGTATTACTGTAAGGATGCCGCTTTTCCAACCAATTTGCGATGATCTGAGCTGCTCAATGTATTCAAAAAGTGGTTTTAAGAGTACTCACGAGAAATCAACAAAAAAAAAGGCCAAAAAGAGCTTGATTCGAGCAATTTTTGTTTGTATTTTATAGAACAGTTCAAAAAAAAACTGCTCAAATCAAGCTCTTCCCGGTCTTTTTTTTTTTTTTTTCCTGATTTCTTGCGGGTGCCCTAATACTTTTAAAATCACGTTCTGAACACATTGAGTGGCTCGGATCATCGAAATTTGGTTAGAAAAGGGGAAAATCGGGGCGGTTCTGGAGACCCCTAAAAAAACCCGCCAAAGTTCCTGATCGAATTTTGATGATCCGAGTTGCTTAATGTAATCAAAACGTGATTTTAAAGGCGCTCGCGAGAAATTAGCAAAAAAAATGATCGGGAAGGGCTTCATCCGAACAGTTTTTTATTGAACTATATTGAACGATTCAATAAAAAACTGCTCAAATCAAGCCCTTCCCGGTTATTTCTTTTTGCCAATTTCTCTCGGCCACCCTTAAAATCACGTTCTGAACACATTGAGCAGCTCGGATCATCAAAATTTGATCGGAAACTATGAAATTAAGATTTGGGAGATTTTTTTAGAGGTTTTTTAGGGGTCTCCGAAACCACACCGTATATACACACACACATATCCCTAATCCCTCTATCATTCCTATATATACACATACACACACATATCCCTAATCCCTCTGTCATGCCTCTCTCTCATCCCTAATCCCTTTGTATCTAACATCCAATCCCTCATTTTCTCTTTGCAATTCACTTCGATCGTCCACCGAATGGTACTATGGGAAACTTCCAAACCCGATGCATCACCGCCATGTGAGCGATCACCGCCAAGTCTACTTACATCTCTCTCTCTCTCTCTCTCTCTCTCTCTCTCTCTCTCTCTGTGTGTTATGAACCCACCCCAAAATGATTACCTTATTTTGATAAAAATAACAAGTTTGGTTCAAGTACCCAATCGGTTCAAGGATTACCCGAACCCCGAATTGTTCAATTATGGTTTCTTCTTGCTCTACTCGTTCGGGTATCGAGTAGGGGTTCGATTTCGGGGATCGTGTATGAAATTCCCCATATTCGCCCTGATTGCCATCCCTAAACGAAAGTCCAACCCCCAAAAATACTCTAAACCTAACCTAAGAGCCGCCTCCTCCTGCCACAAACAGCGCAACCACCACTGCCAGATTTCACCACCGACATCCACCAAGCCACCACGGCCACCCATAGTAAGGAAAATTGAAACCAGCAAACCCAAACTGCCGCGAAAGCTGCACCAAGCCGTTAGGTGAGAACCGGGCCGCCCAACGATGGCCACGGCGGGAACCAACACCAACTGCTCCATCCGAACCCAAAAGAACCCTAGCCGTTAAGCAAAAGTCAGAGGACCTAGCAGCACCTCCAACCGGGAACAAACGGGCCGACTAATGGCCAAGTAATCGGGAGCAAAATAGCTAGGGAAAGGGGGCGGGTAAAAAAAAAAACAGATCTGAGACAGAGAAGACAAGGTAACAGAGCCATACCAGACATAAACAAATCATAAAAAACCCGTTCTTCGGCAACCGTGAAACCCCAAAGATGATTCGCCAGCCGAAATCAGAATACAAAAGATGAATCTGGAGCTCATATTGTCTAAATGAAATAAACAAGCTAAAAGCCCACAAAACATAGATTTCGAGGCAAGTCATTTTCTTTACATACATCAATTGAAAGTTCATTTAGCGAAAATAACTTGTTTAAAGTCTTTAAGTTATGGACAAACTTTTTAGGGGAGACCCAAACCTCATATATGGAAAAGGGTTGGGACATGACATACGAGGGCCAATAAGCACTCAGAAAAGATTCAAACTTCTGAGGGGTCGGTAAATTAAAAATGATTTCCATGTCCGGAGACGGCGCACATATGATGAATTTCTTTAGGGGTTAAGTCAGTTTTCCTGCCCTTATATTATCTTGAACTCATATTAATATGTAGTAATGGAAGAATCTTGACACTACGTGAAACTTGTGGCCCTTATATCATCTTGTACGCTAGAGTATATTATAGTATGTAGTGTTGAACGAATCTGGACACTACTTGGTGATGGATCTAGATACTGTGTAGCACTTTTGGCCCTTATATTATCTTGAACTCCATAATTCATATTAATATTTAGTATTAGATCGGAAGGATCCAAACACTACGACCAAAAAATACTTTAAGATTTTTTGGCTTAGTAAGACCCACTTGCCATGTTTGAAAAGTCAATTTTAACCAATAAAGACGAAACTATTATCTAGTTATACTAGTAACATAAAACAGGAGGATCTCATACATCATCGATTATATATAATGCTCTTTATTTCACCACCAATGTGGCAAGATAGGATTTATCCTTCATTTCTATTTACGTAATTTGATTCACATACCAAAACCCATAATAATTATCCAACCAACACATGAAACATCAATAGAAATCCGTAAGCATTAGCTACAAAAGCATCCAAAACATAATTCATCCTTGTTATAACAATTGGTAAGAGGGAAACTAGGCTGAAAGTGGAAAGCAGCATGCAGCTTCAAGAGCTATAAGAATAAGACACTAATCCGAATAAGCATCTTATCCATCGGGAAATAAGAAGATTAAGAATAAAAAGAATCCTTTCCAATGGAAATCATCACCTAATTAATATGCAAAACCAAAAACCCTTTGCATCTAAATTTGAAGCCAGGAATAAGGATCAAATATGGCAAAAACATACAAGGATAGCTATAGATAGTGTTGTCTAAATATTATAAGATTAAAAAAGCAAAGAAGATAAGTAAGATAGCTTTAAAGTTATGAAGAAATCATCCTTGTTGGTGAGACCTCTCAAAAGAATAATAATTCGAATGGTTGTTGAGTCCTCAATTTCATCTACAAATATTTGAATTGGAATAAATTGATTTCAATAGAAGTAGAGGGCAATGTCGTAAAACGTTTGAGCATCGATTATAAAGGTGCAGATTCTGAGCTGTTGGTAAGATTGGTGAAGCGAAATTAGAGGTTTGTCGCAATCAAGTCGAACAGGTTATATCTTAGAAAATTAGAAATTGGGGAGAAATGCGACAAAAGGAATGACCATATAGGGCTTGGTCATATGAAGATTGGTATTTTTAATTAGGTGTTTGCAATCGATGGAGGACCATCGGGTGGCATATTTAGGAGTTTTTTTAGTTGATAGATATCTTACCAACTCCATTTGAGGATTGGAGAGTTCGTGATTATTTGGGCCATATGCACAACCTTAGTTGGGAATACTACCATAACAAAAATGAATTTTTTGTTCTACGTATTAGCTTATTGTGCTCGATCCCCAAAGAACCCTCTATGCACATCCACTGCAAGAAAACTAGGATGGTGTGGGATCTCTGTAAGTTATAGAGATTTCTATGTGAGACTCTAACTCTATTGTTCGATGACGTTATGGATCACGAGCAGTGGCAGACTACTTCAACAAATTTTCTTGATAGTATTGCCATGGTGGGATGGAGTCTTTTAGAGGGGAAAGAAGTGTTCCAAACTTCCAAGGGGCTCTAACGTAGCCAAGTCAATTGCCTTGAAGATGGAACAAGCATGGGAAGAACTAAAGCTAGCATCATCAGTTTCAGTCTCAGACCCTTCTAGTAGAGCTGCAGCCCCCTCTGTGTAAACCCCGATGGAAGGCCCCAACCCACCGAGCCATTAAATTGAACTATGATGTGTAGTGGAAGGAACTCAGCTATGATTTTCAGCAGTTATTCTACGAAACCACACATGTGTGAGTTCTAAATGGAAAAACAATCAAGGTCGTTCACTCTTCAGCTTTTGTTTGCAAAACAGTTGGCTAGCAGCTTGTCTGATGGCCAAGGCTCTAGGTTTGAGATCAGTGGAGATAGAAAGCAACAGCAAGACAACAAGCTTCCAATTTCGTTGTGTTTCTCAGTATTGCTACCCTTAGGAGTGTTCATGTATTATTCAGGATATTATATCTCGTTGCTGAACTTTATTTAGTTCGTGCATGGATCCCTAGAGAGAGCAAACTGAGCTGCCCATTGGGTAGCATTTTTTCCATTAGGAACACTACCTCAGAACTGTGTTTCTTTGATCTCAGCCAAGCTATCCTTGGGTTTGATGTTTCTCCCTCTTCTTAATGCAAATATGGTTGCCAATCAAAAAAAAAAAAATTAGCATATTGTAATAACTAGCCAAGTTAATAAAATCTTTTTCTCATGAAAAAAAGTCTTACGTTGCATACTACATATCTTATAATTAGTGATATGTTTACAGGTATAATTGTGCAAACCTGTAACATAATTAATGTCTGAATACATCTTGCGCTACAAAATTGATGCGATATGTACCCTAAGATATGGGTCATATAGATCTTATGTTTGAAGCAAATATTTATGCCTAATCCATGATGCGATATTCCAATTTTTTATTACTAGAATGCGTCATATGGTTGAAGAACCAAAAAATTTTCATTTAAGTTTGTACTCAATATGAGTAATAGATTTTATGTCATACCAGCTATGAAGCACCGACACCACTAGAGGTCGAAGTATCACCGTGTCCGGAGTCTCCGAATACAAGGACAAGTGTCCGACATGCCACGTGGCGTGTCCAATAATTTACTTTAAAAATATTATGGGGACACAGCTGGGGACACCGATAGGGACACGACGGGGGTCAAACAGTATTTTTTTACAATTTTTTTGGGGTCAAACTGTTGTTACTTAAATATATACATAAATAAGTAAACAAATAAATATACACGTGACGTATCCCCCGCCGTGTTCGTGTCCCCATCTTTTAAGAAATTTCATGTCCATGTGCATCATAGCATTCCGGTATAACAATTTTTGTTACTTATATTTACACTTGCTAACGTACCTTATGGTACTCGATATGTATCCGATACATAAAATAAAAAACAATACATAATACCTATTCTGTTATGACAACCTTAGCTATAAGTTGACAAACTCAAGTTACAAGAGTGCCAAAGTAAGAGGACTCAACAAGTTTTGCATTCACTTTCAGTCACTAAAAGAGGAGCAAATAACAAGTCTTTTTACAAACGTGGAAGCATTTCTGTACTTAATTAGTGTCGAGATTGAATTCAGCTATCTTCTTCCAGGATTTCAAAGTCATGTCTTCAGTGTCTGTTTTGTACAAAGCAAGGCTGCTTATCTGGAAGCTGAGGCTACTGATGCTTTCATCAAGGATGTTGGCTTTCGCTTGAGTTTTCTTTTTCTCCTCATTGGATAAATCCCCATAAAGGATACTCAGATGTGGCATATAAGCTGCAAGAGTTATACGACATGTATTAATCAGCAAAACCCATTTTCGAATCAAACGGATAAGGACATAAATTAGCATTCTTTGTTCCATAGACGTTAGACATATGGTAAATATCAGGTTAAACTAAGGAAAAAAAAAGTTACACTGTAGCAAACTCTGGTTGTTTCTTTTCTCTGAATATTGAACTGTTCCATAATGCATTCTTCCAAATACCATTACCAACAAAAGTGGTTCGAGACTCAGAATATTAAGATATCTTAACCCAATAAACTAGTGTTCATAATTTTGTAGATTCTAGCAACATTAACCTTCAGCCTTCAAGTTATTGCGAACAACATTTGTTTTAAGCTTTGTCAGATAATCAATTAAGTCGCGGTAAAAATAAGCGATTCCATAGTAGATAGTAATTGATGACAAACTACCCTTGATTCAGAATGAACCCGTAATAAGCTTTCACTCTACAAGGATATGATCTATTATTACCTTGCATCCGAAAGATGTATTAGTTGTTATTTTTTATGGGTTCAAGTTCAACTAAGGGAAATACATGTCACACAGAAGCCAACTCTAGATATTACTCTCCAACTGCTACGGATGTTGAAGTATTTTATAATATACTCTTACACATTTACTCTCCAAATATTACCAATCGCTTTGCCAACAGGTGCAAGAATGTTTAGAGAATCGTAACCTATAAACTTAGGTTTCCATCTCGTAGATACTAGCAAACATTAAACTTAAAGATATTAGTTTTAAGCTTTTTCAGGCAAATCTATCAAGTGTCAGTCATACTACGCATTTCCTTAATATATATTAATTGATGACAAAGTGCCCAGGTTTTTGAAGAGACATGAACTACATTATACTGCTATGCAAGCATAGACGAACCTATTACACTGCATCCAAACATTCAATGAGCTGTGGGAATTAGAAACTAGTTCAATAGAAATAGAAAATGCTTCTTCCTATGAAGCAAGAGAAAGTGCTTCTACCATTTCTTGATTATATCTGGAAATGACAAAACTAAATCACATGACTTAATCAACAAGTTTCAGAGACTTGAGTTGTCTTACGGGTTGACCTCTTGTAACCAAAATGCCCGGTGCAGTGTGAACTAGCCTCCACTACCTGAAATAAAAAATCCATGCCACCAAATCCTATTCAGCATACTAGGATACAAGTGCTTGCTAACATATAACAAAATGAGAATAAAAGGAAAAAGTATCGAAATTAATGCCTACCCTCCATGGTTTTAGAAAAAGTTCAACAGAGACAAATATGATGCCTTAACAGCAAGAACAACCGACAATTGACTAACCAACTTCTATTTTAGTCTGACTCATTCCTAAATAACTAATTCAATGATGCTCGTGCCCCGACAGTAGGGCCTCACCGGCTTGTCACACTAATTTTGTAGGAATGCCTAAAAAACTGGAAACCCCTTCTATACTGCTAATACACCACTATACCCAAGATGAGCTCAGCCTTTTCCTTTCTTTTATCATCTCCTTACCTAGTTCCATCAATGTCCAAACTTTATTCGCTTTGCTCTCCTAGGCTCCAGCTAAACACAAGGGCGTGGCTGCAAAATTGGGTTTGGGGGTCCCACATCATTTTTATTAACATGCTTGAAACCTAATATGAGGTAATCATTCTAATTCTCAATTCTCCCCTTTTTGCACCAAAGTTTATTCACATTTAACCGCAGATAAAATGACATTATACAATATGACCCAAACAAATGCAAGTGTTCATCAAAGAACCCAAAAGACTATTCTAGGGGCAAGTTGAGTCATGAGACGACATGTGCCGAGAGATTAGCTGTGGTGAAGCCTTGAATACACTCGTTACTTGAAAGAAGAAACTGTATTCATCTAAAACTTGGGGCAAGTTAACCCCCAATCTTTGCATACCCGGCCAGATACATTTGTAGATCATGACCATTGTTCATCCACATGTTGTGTTTTCCCTTCTTGAAACCAATAATTTCTAAAATTTATCACATAACCAATACGCAAATTCATCTTAGACTTCAGCAGCTATTCATCCATCAATTTTTCCATGCTTGAAACTGATAAGAGTTTAAATTATGAACCCATTTGATGAAGCTCATTGTTCACCCTCATTTTCATGTTCTTCAGTTATTGCAGAAAATAATCTTTACCTTAAAAAAAATGCTGGTATCCATCTAAGGCAGCTTCCTTCCCACCCTATCTTCCGCCCACACCCACCACAACCCGCACACTCGCACACACAAAAACATAAATCTATCTTTACATTCTTGGAACACGATAGGAGTTGAAACTGAGGGGCCATGCATTGTGATGCAGGCCACCATTTTAATTAATCTAAAAATATGAAAATTTTAGTTTATTTTTTTGAATTTAGTATTTTTGTAGGAATTGATCCGTTTTAGCATAAATTGCCTAGAATATTATGTTTTCTTATTTAGGTTGATTCTATTTCCTTTTTATTATTTTCTTGTTCTCGAAGATTTAGATTTTAGCTTTCCTTATATTTTATTTCCTTTTTAGTATTTCTAGGCTATCATTATAAATTACAGTAAGTTGTAAGCCTTAGGGTTAAGGAGTTATTTATGAATTGATTAATGAAAATTTGAGAAGTTTTCTCAATATCGTTTGTTCGTAGAGAGAATATCTCTAGTTCAAACTTATTCGTGATTGTCATTGCTACGTGTTCTTTTTTGACACGTCTCCCTATATCAGATTCAGATAGCTTTGGTTGAGAGCTTCTCTCTCTACACCCTAGAGAGAGAATGCACTCCCCTGCAAATTGCTACCCATAAATCTGATTTAGAGGTAATTTTAAAGCTCTGATCAGAATACTACTTGTTATTTGTTCAATAATGGAACGATACATTTTGTTTTCCTTCCATTGATCATACTCCAGAAGTCGGACTACATCTTCGACCTCGGTGTTGTCTTCAAGTGGCACTAATTTCTGATCTTCCAAATGGGGTTTCATTACCCATTATCGTACTACCCAATTTGGGTGTCGGCCTTTAATGGGCGATTATCTTATTCAACCACTTTGGTTAAACCAAAATCAGCACCGGAGTTCTAGGCACAAATGGTTTAGTTAACCATGGGTCTTGAAGCTTCTACATCTTTCAACAACTGGTTCCATTTAAAGCTAAATCTGGAACGGTTCATCTTTTCGTAGTGGAGTGGTTCTATTGTTCCATCTCGGGGGACGGGTGCTGCTCCTAACGGAAGTTGGGCCCAGTCGGAACTAAGAGTATTCATGAAATCTGGTGTGGAACCAAAAGGTGAGTTGTGCGTTCTACCTCGAAAATCTGTTGCAGAACCCATGGCTGCAAATTTTCACGCTTTGTCACCCACATAATAGGTAAAGGCCTTCGAATTTATCTTTACAACAAGGCTCTTGTTCTTGTCTGCAATGGAGTTTTGGTGGTTTGTGGTTTGCAACCTAGTTTGGGCTCTCTTGTATCTGCGAGGAAGAACACATGCTTTCTTAATCCCAAGGGCGGCAACTAGTGGGCCATCACCTGAATATAGTTATTTCAATTAAGACATTTTGTAAATCCTTTGCGGTTTGTTGCCTAATTCTGGGGCTAAGGTCTTAGCATCTATGCTAGGCTTGTTCACAATCCATGTTTCCTTGCTTCTCTCGGCTGTTATTCTTGTATAGTTTGGCTATGACCGTGACTATCCTTACTAGATTGGTGGTAATGCGCTAATTGATAGGGTTTGTTTATGGTTTCCTCCTGCAGTTTTGTGTGCCTCAGTCTGTGACCAGATGATGTAGTAGTTTTGTACTATTGATGGGCTGCCAAATGACTCGGTCGTAATACTCTGTTGATGGCGGTCTGATTCGAGGCCTAGCTGTCCCTCTTTTAGGTTATAGTGAGCCTTGTGTACTAGGTCGAGGGAGTTTTAGTCCGGTTGGAATGGACATGGTGTATAAGGTACTTGGGGAGGTAGCCTTGTCGGATGTCTTCATCTCCGGATCGAACCTCTTCTCAGAGCCCGGTCCTCTGCAGTAACTGTTCCTTAGAAATGGGTTCTATGCTTGATACTTCTCTGCTAGGTTGGACTTTTGAATCTTGGTCTGCTTATCCCATCTCTGGAGACTAGTGGCTATAGGTTTTGGTTGAGTGCGAGTTGTTTATGGCGAGCCTTAGGCTTGGATGAGGGAGTATTAGGCCGGATGGATTGGGCGTGGTGTGTAGGGTGGGGCCCCTGCCGGATGCCGTCATCTCTGGTTCGAGCCTCTTCTTGGTGCCTTGTTCCTCTGTAGTAGCTGTTCAGCCTCCCTTGATGCCGATTTGCTTTGTTGCTGCTAATCCTCTGTGATGGTTATCATTTGATCACTTCTGATAGTGACTATCTATTTATTTTATTTCCTAGCCTGGTGGGATGCGCTAGGTGGTAGTTCGCTTTCATGATTATTACTACATATCATACCCCGTTGTACTATTCTTCCGCTTAGATAGATAGTGCAACGGCGGTATGATCTTAACACATATGACACTTTTGTCATCTTATTTACTCTACCATACTCTCCATGCGGGTTGTGCATGGGTTATCACACTTTTTTCATTTTTCTTTTCCTCCTTGGGTATGCTCCTTGTAGGCTGTACATTCGGTTAACCTTTTTTTAATTTCAAGCTAATTTACCCAAAAAAAAAAAAAAAATTCAAATTTTCAAAACACAAAATATAGAAGAAAGAAGGAATACAACTCTTTTTGATATAAAAGTTTTACCACAGATTTTTACGCTGTAAATAGGAATAGCGGTATTATTTCCTAGAATTGGTGGCCAATCCTACATAACAACAATTTTGCATTCTATAAAAATTATTTTCTATAGATGCGTATATATACGACAAATTTTTACAATGTAGTTCTATATAGCTAACTTTTAACTGTATATCAGCTTTTGATGACGCATTTTACAATATATAATACGTATCCTGATATGATTCATAAGTAGAAGAAAAATGAACATTGTTGGTGGCCAATCCCTACATAGCAACAAAACCATGCCCAAAATGACGATGCAAACGTTTCAAAACAAACTACCCGATTGAACAAGTCTAATACAACATACAGTCGTACTGCACACAGATAGAGAGGAACACATACATAGAAAATGTATCTGGAAAATTACCATGCATATTGCATACATATCCATAAAAATTTGAAATAAACTATCCTATTGAACAAGCCCAAATGCCCAATACAGTCATAACACACACACACAACACACACGGAGAGTGAGAGAGGGGGAACCCCTGCAACGACAAAAAGTTAATATTTGTTAAAATATTAAAAAAGAAATTAACTAAAGAAGAAAAATTACGCAAGCCTATACAACTCTTTTTGATATAAAAGTTTTATATCAAAAAAATTATCTCAAAACTGGCAATCAATCAAGAGCAATTATTCAAATTACCTGAGGCGTTGGATGGAGAAGAAGAAAGATGCACTCATAGAAGATGGTGCCAGTGGCCACTTTCTCCACGGTGGCGGTGTAGGCTTTGACGCCCTGACAAGCGGCTCGGAACTTGTCAAAGGCGTCGTCTTCCGTCAGGCTAATAGCGCCGACGATGGTGACGTGGGGTTCGAACTCGAGCCCACCAAACTCCGATCGGAGCCTAGCCATAAGCTTCTTGAGCCGCTCTGTTACATCCTCTGGTGGTATCACCCACACTGAATACATATATGTTTCGAGGGCTGAGGTGATTCGAGGACTTGTACCTCCATGGAGAAATTGATCAGATCAATAGAGAGGAACAAAGGAATGTTGAGAGAGGAAAGAAAGATAGGGATATGATACGAAGAGTTTAAGGGACCTGCATTGGAAGACGAGAAATTTTTCAGTGCTGCCCGGCTGGCGTGGTATCCGAGCAGCCACATCTGAGCCATCCAAAAGTATATTGGACAATTCAGATTAAAACACTCTCTCTCCTCTCACCCCACAATCTCTCCCCTCTTTTTTCTCATTTTTCTCTCTCCAAATCGAAGCCGTCCAAAATCGAAATGAACGGCTTGGATGTACTAAGCGGGCACCACATGGTACCCGCTCAACACGAAAAAATTTCTCTAACACCCCCTTTGGCTACCCAGATGAGAAAAGAAAAAATAGAGGTGTGATTTTCCTTGTTAGTGAAGAGAAAGGAAAAAAAAGGAGTGTGATTTCTTAACGTCTCATTTGGATGGACAAAATGTAGGGGAGAAGTGAAAAAAGAAGATCATGTATACCAATCTAACCTTTCAAGACTTAAAAAGTTAGGGTTCCAACTGTACGAGTACTATGAAGACCACCATGACCAGAGCGACCCCTTCCTGTTTCTTCTATGGTGGACAGGTTTTTGGTCTCTTCTGCAAATAAATTGAGGAAGAGTTCAAATCGAGAGACCCTCAATTGGATTTGCTCTTGAGTTTTGCCTCCATTCCTCAGCTGAGTTCTTCTTCCCCCTCTTTTCACTGGTTTGTCACGATTTCCTTCATTTCCAGTTCAAACCCTAACTTTTTGAGGGGGTGGGTTGCAGCGGTGATGGTGGGTTGAGGACATGAAGTGGTGGTGCGGCGGCGGCAAGGGGAGGGTAAAATTGGCACAGTCTACTCCACTCTTCCTTTCTCACGGAATCTCACCAATTTTGGTGAGAAAGAAACTGGGCTCTTTAAAAGGGTTCTGGTCTCCTACAATCTCTCACCCTCTCCCATCGTTTCTTGCCTTTCAAGTCATCCAAACATGGGAGAGAGTCCCCTTCCCCTCAGTTTCTTTTCCTATCTCCTGAAATCATTCCATCCAAACGAGTTGTAAGATTAGGCTTTGTTTGGAATTTAGGGAAAGGGATGAAAAATAAGGGAAAGAAAATGAGAGGAAAATTGGGAGAGAAATTTTACTATTCACAAAACTAGAATTCTTTATTTTATTTTATTTTCTCTTTCTCTTCAATCCAAACAAAGAGAATGAAAAAATTTAACTTTCCATTCTTTTCTATCAGTTTCTCTAAGTTCCAAACAGAGCAACAAGGAATATTCCAAATAAAAGAAAAATTTCATGGAGTACTTTTTTTTTTCCCATATGTTCCAAACAAATCCTTAGAGGTATGGTTGCAAATAAACTGAGCCATTTGTAAACTGTTCAAGACTCGACTCAATAAAAACTCATTTGAGCTCAATTCGAGGACTAAACATGTAACACCCCAAAGTTCAGGAACGTTAAATAGACAATTTTTATTAAAAATATAAATAGAGTCTGACTCATTGTTACATCATAACCCCCATAAGAGTACTTCCATTACATAAAGGGAGGGAAACTTAGAGTTTCTATCTACAGCTCCGCCTGCTCCTCCATCCTAGCCAGCTCCTTGGCTCCGAAAGCTTCCAAGGTGTACAGCTCACCCTGATCATCTACAAAGTCTAACACATTATACTAGCGTCACCTCCGGTATAATATGTCAGGGTCACTAAAGGTAACACCACGAGCTAGAGAGCTTAGCAGAATAATCCATACTTGCTAACCCATTAATTTACAAACAATAGGTCATAGAAATAAAATGCCACTCAGGAATTTCAAATAGCACATGCATATTCAATAAAGCACTTCACAATGACACATCCACAATCACTATTCAACTAACGTTGGTGTCTGTGATATCTGTGTTTTTCCTACGCGACTCATCGTAGATTGTGTCTCATTTTCATTTGCCAAATCAACATTTCCAAAAATACTTTTTAAACATGTCACGTTACCAATGAGGCTACCACGTCCGGCTCCATTGGCAACACACACAATGGGCTACCAAGTCTGGCCACATTGCGATTTCAAAAAATCCATACACACAAATGGGCTACCACGTTCGGCCACATTGTGGTTTCAAAACATTTTTCTTTCTTGGCTCCTCTCCACGGATAACCAAGTCACATCACCAATGAGACTACCAAGTCCGGTCCCATTGGCAACACATACCACACAATGGGCTACAACTTCTGGCCACATTGTGGTTCCAAAACGCGTCTTTTCATCAACCACATCCTAGGTGTCATGTTTCTAACTTTCTCAATTTTTGTGTCTCATTTTCATGCAATGACTCCGTGGCATGACTTTGAACGTAAGTAATCATAAATCATTTATTATAATCTTAAAACTAAACTAGTAAGATCATCCAACTCTATATTACTTTATCATGCTCATGTTCATGGAATCACATTCAAACAATTACCACACACTTAAAGCATAGTGTCAGATGTGTTCGGGTGTACCAACACATGCATACACCTCACTGCTTCGTTTCTTCCGATATAAGGAATAACGCCCCAGGCGTAGGGCTTAATACGTCATTTGAAGCATAATAATCCGGAAGACCGGGATCGTACCCAAGGGAATTATATTATGGCTTGGCTCGGATTTGTAGAGTAAGCAAGGCTTTCGGCTATTAGGTAGCCAACCGAGTTTTACTTTGAACGGTAGAATTAAAATGGCTAAATTAAGAAAGAATTAACTAGAAAAAGATAGGTTAGGTCTAGGAATCCTAGCATTCATGACTCGGGCTAAATCGCACTTCTCACCAATTCACGCGATTTAAAGTACACAATTGTAGGTACCTAAATCGGGAAATAGGAATGGGTTGAAAATCAAGCTAGCTCTAGAACTCATTTGGTAAACACCTCGAGCGACAGAGCTCTAAGCATCACGTGTGGTGAGTAGTCGATGCTCCCACCTACACGTGATCAAAGAGGTTAACACCTCGGTAATTTACCAAACAAGTCTGAACCCCACATCAATTTTCAAGTCCAAAAATTAAAACTTTATTGGTGAAAAATGTAATTTTTACCCAAGTCATGGGATGCTAATCATCCCATGACCTAACCCTTGAAACTACTCACACATATCTAGAGAGATAAGAGCAAGCAAAAATCTACTTAACATAATTGAAATGCAAGACTAGAAGAAAATTAGCTTAAACAATAGATCGGGAGATAAGAAACAACTTTAATTAAAGCAAGTAGCAAAAGACAACTAATAAAGGCAGGAAATTAAGAAATAAGTGCTGAAAATGAAGAACAACCGCCATTGGACTTCTATGACGGTTTGTTGAAAAGCGCTGGGGCTCGGCAGAATCCTACCTATCGACTGTATTGCATGTTCGGCGTTGAATGTGTTCGGCAAAGTTTTGTTCAACGGCTGCGGTTCACGTTCGGCGTTCAGAATATTTGGCCAAATTCATCCAAGCAATCACATGTATGTTCGGCGTGAGGTACGCTCGGCCAAAGCTTAACATCAATATCAGCCGTGCGCACGGCGACGGCAGAAATTGAGGGGCTATTGTAGCAGCCCGAGCTCATTTGTGATTCCACAACCGACCACCTCCACTCCTTTGCCATCTTCGGCTACCGTAGGGGCGGATGGCCCGCGCCACCCATGCTCGGCCTGAGCCGGGTCCTTCCGGTCGTCGGCTTCGCCTTTATCTTGCGTCCGGCGACGGGAAAGATCTACACCTGTGCTCGGCCACCATCCGCGGGTGGCTCCACTGGCGACACTCACTTAGCCCGATTCCATCCGGGCTCGGCCTCTCCTCTGAGTTCGGCTCACCTCTTCATCTACTGGGCTCGGCCACCCATGCGGTTACGCGCCCACCCACGTGCGAAGATGGTTACACCTGATAATCATGAGTGCACATGGGTCATGCCAGCTCACCCCCCAAAAGCGGTTACCAGATCTGGACGGTGACGTCACGATGACGCCGCTTAGCCCGCGCAAGGCACGTGCCCGTGCTTGGAGAGCAAGTCAAGGGGACTCTATAAATACCAAAGGATAACGCCTCTGGGAAGGTACGCACCCCCAAACGCGAATACTCACTCAAAACCCTAGTCTCTCCCTTCTCTCTCTGCACATACTCATCCTCACGCCGGAGGACCTTGCCGGGTAAAACCCGGTCCTGTCTTAGACGTGCGCTCATTGTGCAGGCTAGGCGGAGCAGGCTAGACAACCGCCACACCAGCGGAGGAAGGAAGCGGAACGAGGATCACGGGCCACACAGAACGCTAACCAGGGAGAGAGAGAGAGAGAGAGAGAGAGAGAGAGAGAGAGAGAGAGACCTTGGTGGTGGTCGGTTGATCTTGTTCATCATTCGATCTCCAGTCGTCTGAAATCGAGAGAGAGACCCTGATCGATGTATCGATCTCCTTCGTCTTTCTGGCTTCGGTCGTTCTTCTTCGTCGTTCGATAATCGTCTCTCACTCGTCTCTGTCTCTGGAACGCGCACTCTCTCTCTCTCTCTCTCTCTCTCTCTCTCTCTCTCTCTCTCTCTCTCTTTGGAATGCATAATGAAATGGGAATGATGTATGACCCGCGTGGGGGATTTTACCAGCGCCGGAACCCCTGACCCAGTTCTCTTTTAACCCATTCAATACCCGCGAGATCTCCCTTCTTTTGTGAGTCGTTGGATCTTAGACGCGAAGTCCGGATGTAAGCTTTGGTCAGGACGTCCGAATATGATCAGAACTGATATGATCAGAACTATATATATATGAGAATAAATTCTCTCCGCCAGAGTTGGAAAACCCCGGTTTTCCTCCAAACCAATAATATGCTGCCACTTCATCAAATTGTACTAGGAAATGGATGAAACACGTGGAGTTACTACTCCTCCTACTAGTACTGTTCCTGCAAGCTAAAAACCTAACCAATGAAAACCCCAGTTTTCTTTTCTTTCTTTTCTTTTATAACAAGAACCGATCAAAAAGTTTAAGTATTTAACCAACGAGATCTCTTAACCTACAACCAGATAACCCCTTTTTTTCAACGATCAGAGATCAGAGGTGTTCGTGTCAGTTTACGTGCTCTTCGACTATTTCTCTCCCTAGTCGATCAAAAACAGGTCATTCACGTCGGAACTACAAGATTTTAAAAAAACCTATTCATGTTATATGTCAGTTCACGTGCTCTTCGACTATTTCTCTCCTTAGTCGATCAAAAACAGGTCATCCACGCCGGAACTACAAGATTTTAAAAAAAAATTATTCATGTTATATGACTATAATGATACGTTGTCTATGGAGCAGATACTTGATTATGAAAACCCTATAGACAACTATTAATTATGACCCTTCAGATAAAATGATCAGAAAATTAAGATTTTCGCATCGGTTTAAACGGATTGAACATTGGAGCATTTAAATTTTTTAGTATTTCAATTTTCAATTTGTTTGAACCAATGCGAAAATTTTATTTTTTTGATCATTTTATCCTAAAATGTCATAATTAAAAGGTCATAATTATTTTTTTGTCTATGGGGCTTTCATAAGTCATAATCAAGTATCTGCTCTAGTTTAATTTATGAGTATTTCCGTTTGACCAAAATAAATAAATAAATAACAGATACTTAATTATGAAACTCCTAAAAATAAAAATTAATTACGACATTCCAAAATAAAATGATTAAAAAAATAAGTATCTTCTCACCGGTTCAAATCTATCTAATAAAACACAAGGGTGTTTAGGAATATTCTTTCGGAATATTTCTTTTCAACGGTTCAGATTTCTTCCTGACACAAATTTTGTCTACCCATACAAACAAATCTAACGGTCAAGATTTCTTCACCTTTCACACACAAACCAATGGCAGTTTAGTAAATAAATGGGATTTGAGGGCTAAGATTGAAGCAAACCCAAGGTCAACATTAATTGATTAGTGATTACCTGCACGGGTATCAGGTAAATATCTCTCCGATTAGTGTTGAAAGTTTAACTTAAAAGAATAGTGTTGAAAGTTTAGGAAATTGATTTTAGCACTCCAAAAATTGATGGAGGGGCTCCAAAACAACGTCGTTTTGTGTATCAATACTGTGCAGTTTTGGAGCCCTTCCATCAATTTTTGGAGTGCCAAAATCATAATCCATTTAGGAAACTCTTAAAAATTATTCTTTCGCAAAATATCTCTCCGACACAAATTTTAACTATCCATACAAACAAATTTAACGGTTCATATTTCTCCACCCTTCACATACAAACTAATGGTATCTTCATAAATAACTTACATTGTTTGGCCAACTTTTTAATGATATGTTTCGGAAGCCCAGATCCCAAAGAGTTTTATATATTAAAAAAATAGTTCAAAGATTAAATGTTTCAATTTTCAATTCGTTTGAACCAGTGAAAAGATCTTATTTTTCTGATTATTTTATCTTAAAGAGTTGTAATTAATTTTTGAATATAAGGCTTTTATTTTATCTTAATCTTATACTTGGTTCTACGGTTATCTTAGGGTTCTAACATAAAGGCTTTAGAATCAAAACTTAATTACGACCCTTTAGGGTATAATAATCAGTTAATTAAGATCTTCGAACCGGTTCAAACGGATTGAAAATTAGAACATTTAATCTTTTAAATATTTTTAATATATTTATATATTTAAAAAAATAAAAGATTAAGTGTTCAAATTTTCAATCCGTTTGAACAGATGGGAATATCGTATTTTTCTGATTATTTTATCCCAAAGATTAACAGTTCCAATTGTCTGTTTGAACATGTGCGAAAATTTTATTTTTCTGATCATTTTATCCAAGGTTATTATTGCTAATGAATTATTTAGTGTTTGAACCACTAGCTAACAAGTGCCATAAGTACGGACAATTCCAACCGGATTGCATAGTGCCGTAGGCACGGGCAAGCACTAGTCAATATATATAGTCATATACCATGAACAATTTTTTTTAAAATCCCCTAGTTTTGCATGAATGACCTGTTTTTTATCAGACTAAGGCTCCGTTCCGAAACCTCAAAAAAGTCCTTATTTTTTAAGAAGGCAATTTCAAGCTCAAAAATTATGGGCTTATTGAAATTTAAAAATATGCAATATGGATCTTGTTTGGAAGATCTCGATGGATCTTTTATACGATGCAAAAAAAATTGAAAAAATATTTTTCATTTACTTTATTTTTTAGTTTGAAAATGTAAAATAAGCTGCTTATTTTTTAAGAAGGTTTCTGGAACAGGGCCTAAGGTCCCGTTTCAGAACTGAAAATAAATACTTATTTTTTAATAAGGCAATTTCAAACTCAAAAATAATATGTTTACGCAAATAGTTTTTCTAGCAATATGAATCTTGTTTGATAGATTTTATCGAGATTTTTTACATTATTTTTTAGTTTAAAAATGTGAAATAAATACTTATTGTTTAAGAAGGTACTCTAGAACGAGGCCTAAGAAGAGAAATAGTCAAGGCAAGCGAAAAGTGACCCGAATATTTCTGACAGTTGAAAAAATAGGTTATCAGCTTATTGGTTAATACTCAAACTTTTTGACTGGTTTATGTAAAAAAAAAAAAAGAAAAGAAACTTTTTGATTGGTTGTTTTTGGCTTGCAGGAGTAGTACTAGTAGGAGGGAGGAGGACTGTAACTGTAGGTTTAACCCAAGTTAGAGAACCAAACCCCCAAGCACGTGAGTCTCCCATTATTTGGTGACATGGCCGCATATTATTGGTTTGGAGGAAAACTGGGGTTTTCCAACCCTGGCGGAGACAATTTATTCTCTATATATATATATGGCCAGACTATGGTCCGGGCAATTCTTATTTCATGGCTGAACTGATGCTCTGAGAACAGAAGTACATGAATACTGAGGAAGCCCTAAATGCCCAGCACAACCTGGATGACCAGGTGACTGGTCGGGTGGGCACAAGCCAGGCTGTGAATCAGACTGAGAAGAGAAGAATGGATCAGCCACGCCGAGGTGGTGGTGATCCCAAGAATAAGAAGGTGCACTGAAGAGACTCTCTTGAAAAAGTCCGTACACTGAATAAGTTCGAGCAACAATACAACCATTTTCACCGGATGGCCTTGGATAACGATGCGCTGAACCCTTTTGTTGTCTCATTCAAGAGGAAGCACCATCTGAATTTACAACCAACCCACGCATTTCTAGAAAATCATGCTTCTAGTTGGAAGTGAGTTACAAAATGACTCTTCGCCGAGTTGTCACGAGAAAGTTATGACAAGGTTTTTAAATAGCTATGCTCATAGCTAATGGTAGTTCGAATTGATTTTGCACCTACCGGATAGTCACTGATATACCACTTTGAATGACTTTAATGACTAACCAACCGGTCTACGATCCAATGGTTACAAGATCAAAAAAAACTAGTGTGCCACCTGAAGAGAGACAAGGACAAATGCAAATAATCCTCGCAGACTCTTTGACTAATGTGGAAGTGAACTCACTCCACCTTACATTTATTGCGTTAAACATTGTAGTTTTTCATCTCTATTTTTTTGTTGATAAGTGCGTGAAACTCTTAACGCATCTCAATACTACAAAGGTTAATATCACAAATTAATAGACTTGACATCAGCATATTACATTGTATCTAGATTGCAATTGGTTAAATGGGGCCTATTCGGCTTGTGTGATGGAGTTGATAATTTGTTCTTATTTAGCTACGCGCATGAATGCCGTGAAATGTACTTTTAGTGAGGATTAAACTCATGGAAGTGACTTTTTTTTTTGATCCGCCATGGAAGTGACCTAATTAGGGCACCAAGACATCTACGAAGCCTAGACAACACCGGCTTTATTTTTGGTGTCACAAGCAGCTTTTCACTAACTCATGGGAAAGGTAACATAAGCTCTCTAACGTTCGCTAACAGTTCTCTTCTCTCAGAGCATTTGCTCTATGATTAGGGTCTCCAGGAGGTTAAAGAACACACGGAAATGTTGAAGATGAGGCATTTCCCCGGAAGAGTCTCCCGCAACACTTGTCACACATATTTCTGTCAACATCATTTCTCTTCGTGTCATTTTAATATATTTGAAGAACAGAGTTCTGTAACTTCATATCACGAAGGCCCTCGTCCTTGCTAGTTTTTCCAAATACTAACAGGCCCTGCTGAACGGATGGTACAATTGGTACCGTTGAGAATTTATGGTGTGACGTAGTTACCTGCTTAACCATTTACACGAAATTAGTGAGTTTATGTTCACTTTTTCCAAACAACGCCATAATGACATGACCCGTACATGAGGAATAAACAGGCCATGTTTGCCTTAGATTTACATCACCCAAGTGAGTAAGCCCAACCTGTTTTAATTATTGTGTCAATCCATTCAAACGAATCCACGTATTCATTTTGTATGAGATAAAACTGTTTCATCACTACTGTGTCAACCATTTCGTACTTGGATTGACACTGTTATTGACCGAGATAAAACTGTTTCATCACTACTGTGTCAGCCATTTCGTACTTGGATTGACACTGTTATTGACCGATATTAGTATCAAATTGTTGAGTAAACATGTCATGTTCTCTGTCTCTCTTAACCTGTGAAGACAAAAGCAAAAGTAGATGAACCTAAGAAAAAGACTCCCTCAAGGAATATGGGAAAGCTACATGCATGGTTATGTTCTTTATCAACCAATCAAAGTTACTGAAATTAACCACCAACATCATTTCAATACAACATTCACTAATAACATTAACTGTAAGTCTAAAAAACAAAACTACCAACTAAAAACACTACCCTCCGGAACCTTCAAATCTGTTCCTATTGCAAACGCCAACACGTGCCAACACGTTTCAACGATAATCTTTCAGAGGATCAGCGGCTTTTCCAGATCGAGCATCAGTCCATGCTTTTGCTATTGTCTTCTTCATTTCATCATCCCCTTCCTCGTACATATTCTACAAGTCACACATGCATTAACATCGAAAAAAGGAAAAAATATTGAAAAAACAGGAAAAAGCAAAGAAGAAAACTTATGAAGAGAAACCACAATACAGCAAATTTTACCTTCATCAAATCCATAATCCCAGCCATAGGGTCCCCGCCCTTGTCCACATTCGGCTTCAGCTACAAAAGGTTAACAAAATGAAAATTTTAAGTGCATAACCTTAATGTGCGCAAAACAGAAATTTGTCCATATTTAGCAACATCGATAAACAACAAATAATCTACATTAGACCACAATTATAACTTCTTGAAGAAAAAAGACATTGTTCAAAAAGATGCCAGCTGAAATTATATTTTCAAGATATTATCTATTGTTAGTGCTGTCATTCTTGATAGGCATTAATTACCTTGTCCTCTTTGAAGTGCAAATCCAACCAGTTGCCCTTTGAAGCTTTAGGTAATGTGATGATAACCCTTGTAGGCTTAACTACCACCTTGCATTTCTCAGGAACAATTTCCTTGTTCAATTTTGGTATGGCACAGCGATAGTTCTTTCCTTGGACATCATGGAATTTGACATCGACAGACATGGGCTTGAAAACGATCTCCATTTTTTCTTGGTCAACTCCTTCCAGGGAAACATAAATCTAAAGGAAAGAAAATAAGGTATTCCATTGTAAGAACTCTAAAGAGAAATTCACGCAAATATGACTAAGGAAATCCACTCCTTACCTGAAAGAACAACAATTTTACATATTCAACCATAAGACAAGCTGACAAATGCCCTTTCCATTGATATACTTGTGTGTGTACTTATAAGGATGTCCGAATTTCCCAATGTTGCATGGACCGGGCTGTGGGTATTGGGTGAGGGTGTGTCCAGATATCCGATATCCCAACAGATACTTGCACTTAGAATAGGTAAAATCCATCCAAACCCAACAAATTTCTAAGCTTAGAATAGGAAAACGTGTATCCAAAAGTTGGATGTGGATACATGGATACATCTTGAACTTTAGTATTATATGTTTCATATTTAACATTTTGACATGCATTTATTATAAAGAAATACTTGAAATTAGACAAATCTTAGCATAAAAGAGAATTTATCTCCCATCCATGTTAGATGTCACAGATTTTTCTTCCTTATCCAGGTAAACATATTTCTCCTCAAACATCATCAACGGATCCGAGCTCCCAATTAGGGTATAAGTGTCAGACACACCCCTATCCCATGGACATGGTAACTCTAGTGTCTATGCACCATAAAATTCAAGTATGTGTTGCCACACAGAGGCTGTTTGGGCAGTTCAGCTAGTGACATCCCACTGTTTAGGTAACTTGGACCCCACATTTGATGTGTAATCTTTGTAATCGCAATATGGCTGAACCTTAAATATGCAAGGCTGAATACCAAAGGACAAGATCACCGCCAGCAGGTAAAAGCTTACCTTCACTTTGTCATTATCTTGCTCCCAGCTGAAAGATCCAAGCGTCAAATAGTTCACTGCTGGATTAGAAACCATTTTTGCAGTAGGAATTGGAGTTGGAGTTGGTGTTAGGGTTGGGGTTTGTGTTTGTGAGGTCACCGTTGAACCAGCCTCTTCCGTCAACTGTACAAGGAAGATCATTAACACACTAGATGGCAAAAATAAAAAAAGTAATACTCCTAGGAAACTAAAGCATACTCATCAGCCTGCAATGAAGCAGTACAAACTTATTACTCAAATACTATTTACGAATGGCAGATCGAATACTCAATAATTTGATAAGAGTCAAAGACTGGATAAAATTTCCATAACACTAGAAGAAAGTTACCCAAATAATGGCATCACTCACCTCACACATTACAGAAATTTGGAGAAAAAAAAATACTCCAACAAAGAAGCCATGACCGTTCAGCTGAAAACCATGCTCCCCTTTTAACTTAGGAAACGAAGAGTAAGTAGTATGCAACAGAACTAACATTGAAGAGAAGAAATGAACTAGTTCTCTTCCATACCCTCAAAATATCTTACTTACAGAAAAAAATAAAATAAAATTCACAATTTTTTTTGTCTTGTCTTGTGTTTGGTATAACAGAAAACCAACGACAACTGGTTTCCTGCCTTTCAACAAAATATTTTCCATAGTTAATAACAATCACCTGAAAGAGCCGGAAAATGATTTCCAAATTTGAAAGGCAGGAACAAGAAACCATTTCCGTAGAGTATAGGGTGATGCGTCTGAAGCATAGTGCGATTTTTTGCATGATCATAAGAAGTTTTCAGTTATTTGCTAGTAACAGCTTTGCAAATCAAAACCACAAACCTTAACTAACAGATTCTACATAAAAATAAAAAATAAACAACCGCAAGTCTGCAACTGGAATCCTAAAACATGAATAGAACTCGTATGCCCCAACCAAGAATTCCTCTTCCGAAAACCACTCCGTGAAATCCTCACAAGTCACAGGTCCTCTAACCAAAGCACCAAACACAACTCTTCATTCTTCTCATGTTACTTGGAAAAACGTATATCCCTTTAATCAAAGTTTAGCCAAGAAAATGTACACTAATCAAAATGAAACCACAACACAAGATCTTCTCGTATCAGAGTTCAAAACAAAACCACTAGAAAAAACGGAGTAGACAATAGGTGCAAATAACCCTTCAAATAAAAATAACTGTCCAATCCAGTAAACGAAAGCCAATCAAATTAGATCCCGAAGTTGAAAATTCATCGATAACAAACTCATCCCACAGAACTCGCAATAAAGCACTGCAAAGAATCTACTAAAATGGGTTTAATCCTTCAAAAACAAATAAGGGTGTATAGTCAAGTAAACAAATTGAATGGAAGTGAAAACACCTTGACAAGATTTTCAGCACCAAGCCACCAACCAAGGATAACCACCCACTCCCACAACGAAGCAGAACGCAGAACCAAAAACACTACAAGAAAGGGCAAAATAATGGCACGTGCCACCCCTGGGTCCAAAAAAATGTTTTTGTATTGGAAAATATAGTTTTATTCTTCAACATCGTGTATATATGTTTTATGGGTATCAAGCATCAATAAGTGATTAATCAAGAAAAATGTGTTGGTATTAAGTATGTTGATGGATGATGAACATATGAATATAGTTAATCTTAGAACATGTAGCAACTCGTTTTGTAATAAACCATCTTTGTGGTTTGTGGAACGGAGAGGAAGAACATTGATTTTGGGTGCCATCTCTGAATTGGAATTGATATCCCGGTTCAGCCACTACTACAAAGAAAGGGGGGAAAAAATCACCACAAAGAATAACCAAACCAAACCAAGCCTTATGTCCCAATCACTCGTTTTGTAATGAACCATCTTTGTGGTTTGTGGAACGGAGGGGAAGAGCATTGATTTTGGGTGCCATCTCTGAATTGGAATTGATATCCCGGTTCAGCCACTACTACTACTACAAAAAGAAAGGGGGGAAAAATCACCACAAAGAATAACCAAACCAAACCGAGCCTTATTTCCCAATCACCACAAAGAATAGACTTGCAAATAGGTAAAGCCCTTTAAAATAAAACATGCGCTCAGTCAAACGAAGAAAAATTGATCGAAATGCAAACACCCCACTAGATTTTCAGGAGTAAGCAGACAATAACCACACATCACAGTATCTATCGATGCCCATTAAAGTTTCAGGTTAAAAGAATTCACATCGAACAAATAAACTGCAAAGAACGTAACGAACGACGAGTGAGAAATATAACCTTCTCCAGTTTGCGAATTTCAGAGGAAATGAGAGAGACAACACGGGGCCTTTTTGCAATGTCTCGGATGTTACGGAGTTCCGCCAAATCTAGCATAAAGTCATCCGCCATTTCTTCTCAAGTTTTTCCGAGGATTACTGCAATGGGTTTTGCATACGGGAAAAGGAGAATCTGCCAGAACCTTTCAGTGGTTGGCAAAGTTGGAGAGGCTGAAATGCTTTTGTCAGAGGAAAAGGAGAAGGTTCTAGACTAATCAAGACGGTGATGGGTTTTCTAAAGACAATTGGGCGTCTGGGCTTCTACTTGGGCTTCAAATCTGGGCTTTTCTCAATGCAGATTATAATAAGGCCCCGTTCCAGAACACCTTTTTAAAAAATAAATACTTATTTCACATTTTTAAACTCAAAAATAATGTAAATGAAAAATAATTTTTTAATTTTTTTTGTACCGTATTAAAGATCTCAATGAGATCTTTCAAACAAGATCCATATTGATAGAAAAATAATTTACGTAAGCACATGATTTTTGAGCTTGAAATTATTTTCTTAAAAAATAAGTACTTATTTTCCTTTTCGGAACGGAGCCTAAGTCTCATTGGTTCATTGGTAGATGAGTGGCAATCCATACGGTGGGACGGGGTTTGATTCCTGCCCACAACTCTTATTTTTAAGTTTTTATTACAGTGTTTGTTAAAAAATAGCCTTATGGGAAATCAACTGCTAGAAGATTGCAAATTTGTGCAAAAGAGAACACAAGAAAACACCCAAACCACTAAACCAAAGCATTTCTACGTAAAATTTGGTATAAATTTTTTAAATATAGAAATTATTTCTTATTATTTTTTATATTATTCTAAAAAAATTTTAAGGCCCCACTTGATGATTTGGCCTAGGGGCTCTGAATAACTTGGGTCTGTCCTGTATACATACATAAACATGAGAGTATATGTGAGTTGTTTATGCCTCGGTGAATATATATGTATATATATATGGGCCGGTTCCCCTCACACATAATTTAACACAAGTTTTGACACAAGATCTCAATTGTAGGGATGTATTCCCGAACAAGCATAATTAGTAGAAGAACACGTGACACGTGAGAAAACGCTATGAATACAACGGGACACACAGCCGAGAAGCATGGTGGTCAGTGGAAGAGTTAGACGGCACGAGAGGCCAGAAGCAAGCACAATCTGTTCAACAACAAGATGGCCGAACAACACGAGAATCCTGTCCTACGTTGCTTTAAGTGATAAGGCGGGGAGAACATTCCAGAAGATTCTTGTAGAGACTCGAATAATTTTAATTATTGAAAATGTTTAATGAATGCTTAATTGAGAAAATGTGGGTTATTTGGTGGTGATTTTAATTGAGGATTAAAGTGATAGAATAGTAGATTGGGGGAGTGAGTGTGTGATTTAAAGATATAAGGGTATAAATAGTGGTGAGTGTGTGTAGAGGATCATTTTCTTTCCCTTGCATCTCTCTCTCCAGCCGTATATCCTTCTCTCTCGGCTCACTCTCTCTCTCTCCTCTTCTCTCACTCAAAACTCTTCTAAAACCTCAAGGATTCACTCTTATTTCACCTCCTCTACGTGATTTTGGGCTCGTATGTTGTTGGGTGAAGCCGGAAGAGAAGTTCTTGGTTGATTTCGGAGTTGGAAAGTCTAGGGCTTGTTTGCTTGATCTCTCATTTGAAGCTCTCATCTCGAGGTAAGGATTTCTTTACCTCTTTTATGTGTTTATACGTTGATTAAGTGTAGAAATCGTATCTTGAATCGTTGGGTGTTTTGTTGTATTTGCTTTTGAGTTTTCTGCACAAACTCATCGTTCGTAACATCCCCGTATCAATACGGTTATTTTCGTATCGATACGCTGAAAGGATTTGCATTCCAGTAGCTTCAGAAAATCTATCATAGTGTTCCCGTATCGATACGGTTATTTGAGTATCGATACTCCAAACTCCGGAGCATCGATAAGGTTATTTTGGTATCGATACTCCTTGGCTTTCTGGGCAGTTTTGCCCATGTTGCTCCGATCGACTGTTTTGACCTCCGGTCACCTCTAAACCCTTTTGGACACCTCCTAAACTATATCAAGCATGTCTAATTGACTTCCTATGATGGCTCGATGTATTCCTTAGTCCGTTGGTCTTCCGTTAGTAAGAACCGGACGAGAATTTACTTAGTCAAACGTTGTTAATGTGCATTCCATAGATTGGTGGTATTTGTGATCGTTTGTGGTGCATTTGTGATGACGTTGGCATAGCGTAGGATGTTCTATCTAAGAAGGTGTTCATGGGGAGGTCCTAGTTTGCGTGTTGTATCAGAAATAGTTGATTTTGGGGTCGAAGGTTGGTTTAGGAAGTCCCGTAACGCAAGTGGTTGTAATACGGAGACTTAGAGGCTTTCGTAACTCAAGTGGTGATAATACGGTAACCCGAGTCGTTAGGGATCACCGTGACACTTGGGGTGGTAACACGGTAATCCTTATGGTGTTATACGGTAACGCAAGTGGTGGAAATACCGATAGTGGAATTTTGGGTTAGCGAGTCGAGTTGGGGTTATTAGAGGGGTTAGTATCGTATAGTTTATACATTAGATTTGGATAGGGGCTCATTTACAAATTAATTGATTATCGTCTACCGAGCTATATTTCCTTACCTTCTTTTGTTTGCACTTGTCATCATATTTGCATATAAAATTGGTAAAGATTTTCCTACTAGGCTAGTGTAGCTCAACAAAATTCTTCTTTTCAGGTTCGAATGTCGGGCAATAGATTACATGCAATGGTGTGCTTGGGCATGAAGATTTTGGAAGCTAATTCTTTTAGTTACTTATTCATCTTTGTAATAGACTTACTTTTGGCCAAATACGGCTTTGTAACTAATTTGCTCTCAAATTATCTTTCGACTAAAGTTTGTGATATTCTAAACATGTGGTACTTGTATCTAAGTTAATTTGGGCAGTGGTGCCAAGGTTGTATTTCTTTAAGGACTGAGACTTGTTTGTAAATTAAACAGGTGGGAAATTCTTTTCGGTAATATGTATGATACGTGAGGTTCTTGTATTAAAATGTATTATTTGTTTATGTTCAAAATAATGGGCGTGACAATTCTAGTGCAACTATACTCCGTGATGGAGTAGGATCCCGAGAATAAAGGATCTGTGTGGGTCTCCTAATAAGAATAGGAAGCTCGGCCCATTATGGGAAGAGTTCCACAGGGGGTAAGAAGTAATCTGATAAGGGAACGAGAATCTAATGAACACAGGGCTTCCTATACGAGATAGGAAACCTAGGGTAACAAGGATGCTTGGGTAACAAGCATACGAACATCGATATATATGATGTAAACCTAGAGGTAAAAGGTATATAATACATTACAATCATACCATCTTTTTAATAAGTGATATTAGGGTTTCTTAGTATGTGATACTGACTTAGGCATCAGAGGGCCTTCGCCAACGAGAGGCAAAGGTGCGCTCACCCCTGTCTATTTTGTAGCTAGGGTTCCAGCGAAGAGTTAGGGTTCCGGCAATAAGGCACGTGAGGCTATTCAAACAAAAGAGCTACTCTAGCACTAAGCAAATTTTATCCACTTACAATTGGCACTATCTATGGGAAGCAAAAGAATTCCCAGCGAAAATCAACCATGGTGGAAGAAGATCCCAAAACCCCACTCGACACAAAGAACTTGCTTAACGAAGGACGAAATGAGTCTCCGTCAAAGGCTCCGAGAAAGTCGCACGGCAACCAGCTAAAAGAAAATTCGCTGGCTCTGATTGAGGGTTCCAAAAATAAGGATGGTAAAACAGCTACAGAGTCCACATGGAGGGAGAAATTTCGTCGAGGAGTATGCACGCATAATTAAGAGACGAGAAAGAGAGATTCGTGAAATAGAGCAGATCAAGGAGCACCCCAAAGATTCTGGGATTTATGAGGGAAATCTGGAGAAAGGAGTCGACCTTTGGTAAAATTCAAGAGGGCCTCGCCACGAAGGGAGAGGAGTAAGAGTTGTTCTTCAGAATGAAAAAAGGCTTCTTCACAAAAAAGAAGAAGCAGAAGCAAAACCCCAACCCCAGAGGGAAGGGAAACAAGGAAACATCATAAGGATATGTACGAAAGACTTGATTCTGATTAGGAGAATGATGGGGCCCGCAAAATAGGGAGGCGTGAGGACGGGACCGTGAGTGCACGATAAGCAATACGGAAAGCCCTCAACAACATAGCTGCCTCCCCTTTCTCGAAAAGGTTGCAGGAAGCAAGGTTGCCGAGCAGGGTGAAACATAGCTCGTTCATCCTCTATGAGACGAGCACGGACCCTGTGGCCCACTTACAACACAATTAGCAGTCCTTGTTTATGCACGTTGTGTCATCATGTGTAAGATGTTCCCTTCAAGTTTGGGTAAAGTTGCTCTAACTTAGTTCCACAAATTGGACCTACACTCCATACAACAAGAAAAGGAAATGAAAAATGTTTATATGTCCATTTAAATGTAATCAACCTATTTATGGGTAGTTAATCTTTTTTTATATAATTAACCCACGTAAATGTAATCAACTAACATGGTAGAGAATTGAAAATAAAATCAAAGGAAACATGTAAAGGTAGTCAATTAGGTAAGAAAATTAGGTTTAAATATTAGGAAAGATTCTCTTTCCGGGAAGAATTTAAACTCTTTCGGGAACCTATTGATTCGTATTAATTAGTAAAAGGAAGCCCGTTACTTAGGTAGTAAAGTTACATAGATAAAACCTTGTAAAATTTCAGCCTTAGGATTTATGTGTACAGATTTATAGATGGATGTATGTAGAATTCAAATAATGAGCTAGGTTATCGAAGAGAGGTTTTTGAATCCCTATATTTTGGACCCTCGGATCGGTACATATTTGTTCTACGGCTGAGATTTACGAGTAGTAGGGCTATAAATATAGGATTATTTGAATATTCATCCCAATTAGTCATACAACGTAAGTATTCATCCCATCCACTTTCCGTGCTTATATTTTCATCATTTCAATGCGTGAATTACCCTTATTACCCTTTTACTATGATATCTATATAGATATATACATTTAATGTTTCCTAAATTAAGGGGATTGGGTTAGATATCAATCTCTACAATTAAATGAGATATCATAGGAGGATTTCAAAATTTCAAATGGTCAAATTATTTTAAATGATGTCTAAGCCAATTTCATGCAAATAAACCATCTACATTTACAACGTGAAATATTTAAAATATAGACAAACAATTAATTAACCATGAAATGATAAGAATATAGACAAACATATTTCATGGTAAATAAAGTAAATAATTTACCATGAATTAATAGAATAAAACTAAACTAAACCAAACCAAAATCGAAAAACCTAGATCGTGGCCTTCTGGCATTAACTTCGACCGTGGCCACTACAATGACCTCGTCGTTCTTCTTCCACGGACTTCGCAACAATGGAGGTCGGACTAGTGTGGATTTTCGCCAGACTAATGTGGGTTTGGTGTGAATGATAAGCACCCAATAATGCATATTCTTGGTGTCTAAGTCCTTAGTTTTACCGCTTTATGTTTAGTTAATTTAGCTTTTTATTTCACGTAGAGTATGTTTACTTTATTTTGTAGGAAAACCGCTGAATAAAGGAGTCTTAAAGCTTAAAGCAAGCCGAAGGCATCCAAAAGTGATCAAGGAGCGAAGCCATCAGGGCCAAAAAATCAAGCAATGAAGACCCGACGGGTAGCCAAGGATATTGGAAGCCAAGCCGAAGGCCAGAAGCTGAAAAACCCAAGTATTTGAAGGTGGTATCGATACTAAGAATCATCGTATCGATACAATTTCAAAACAGAGAGTCTGGGAATTGACAATTACTATTGGGTATCGATACGAGGTTTCTCTGTATCGATACTGATTCGTTTTGCGGCCCAGTGGAAATGATTGAAAGTGATCTGGTATCGATACAAGGGTCTCAGTATCGATATTGAGTGCCTTCATAGCGGATTTTTTGAGCGTCCTTTGGGATATTTTGTGTACAAATGTGAACCTGTATAAATACCTCATTATGTCACATATCCGGGGATACACTAGATTTACTGCACTTTTTAGATCTAATTAGAATTTTCTTGTTGCTCACTCTTCTTAGTGTTCTTCATTGTTCTAGACTAAACCTTCATTTCCTTCCTTAATTAGTTATTGTTTGCTATTTTACTCTTCATTAAAGATGTAGCCATACTCTAGATCTTTCTTAATCTCTAGTTTAATTTGGATTTCACCATATTTTCAATATTCAGGTTTGTTAGTTCAATTCCTAGCATGAGTGAGTAGTTAATTAGGCTTGGTCATGGGGTGATTAGTACTCCATGACTTGAATTAATCATGTTTATCTCTCATTGAATCTTCATGTTTAATTGGAAAGTCAAGGTAGTTCGTGTTTGTCTGTCAAATCTCGGAGGTGTTAACCTCTTTGATCATACGTAGGCAAGAGCGAGCCTACTTACCACACATAGATGCTTAGAGCTCTGTCATCCCTTGTATTTACTAAATAAATATTATAACTAGCTTGGTTTTCCGACTCTTTTTCCAGTAATTAAGCTTAATGATAAATCCTCTGCGTTGGGAGATCGTTGACGCGTATCTCAACCAGAGTAATTCGAGGGAGAGCTGATTGATTCAAGTTTGGGGTGTTGAAATCTCCTAGACCTAGCTTGCCATTTATCTTAATTTAATCTTTGTTTAATTTAGCCGTTTACTTTCCACCGCTTAAAGTAAAACAAAGTTAACTGTCTAAAGGCTAAAAACCTAGCTTACATCTACAAATTCATCCAAGCCGTAATAAATATTCCCTTGGGTACGATACCCGGTCTTTCTGATTATTATGCTTATCTCGAAGTATTAAACCCTATGCTTGGAGTGTTATTCCTCATGTCGGAGACGACGAAGTAGTGAACATAGGCAAACAATTAATTAACCATGAAATAGTTTCATGATAAACAACCAAAATAATTAACCATGATAGGAATATAGACAAACATATTTCACGGTAAATGAAGTAAATAATTTACCAAGAAATAGAATAAAACTAAACAAAACCCAATCGCCGACGTAGGGAGTGAAATGGCAAAACAAAGTCGGAGTGCAGGCGGCGGTGCAATGACGTGATTAATGACGACCAAGGGACTGATCGGCAACCGGGGGGCGGAGGCATCAATGTACATCGTAACATCGTCGAATACAAGGAGATGGAGGAGGCATTGTGGACACATGCGTATCGGACGGAGGAGTCAGGGTCGCGGAGACGACGGAGGATGGCGGATAGGAGCTTCGAGAGGTGAGAGGAGAGGGCGTCGGCATGGGAGGCGGAGAAGTCAGCATAATCTGCACGAGCTTGGCAAAATCCGGAGACGAAGTCGGCCACTGTGGGCTCCCCTAACCAGCGCGCTCGAGAGTCGCCACCCAAATTTTTCAGTAGGGTGACTCGAGAAACCGAGGGTTTATTTTGAAAAGAAAGGCATTTGATCTAGCCAAAACGTTGAGATTTTGGATTCGGGAACCACATTATGAATGGGGAAGGTTTTGTTAAATCAAAAGCACCCAGATCTCCAGACGAAGCTGATCTCTACTAAACATTTTCAAAGGGAAAAATTTCGTATATCTTTTGGAAAATGAAACTCTTCGATGAACAAGCAAGAGGGGAAGGGACATGGGAGGATATATCACGTTTGCACGCATATTGTGCTGTTTGTACAGAAATGATAAGAGTATGATGTTATGAGACGAAATGAATAATCAACAAACCGTCCAGATCAGAGCCATTCTCACACGGCTTATCATAATGCCACACATGGTCTTATGGTACGCCGTGCGGTCTACCTACTTTACAATCAGACCGTCATCAATACCCAGGACGACGCACGACGTGTTATATTCCCCATGCGTCCTTTCTTTAAAAATATCAAAAGATTCACCACCGCTAATCCTTCTTAGAATAGTACCATTTCTTCACGCCATGGATGGTAAAAATGATTTTTAGCATAAAAACCTATTTTAGATATAAAACATGGCTTGTAGATATGGTCTTATTCTAAAAAGCATTTATGACAATGTTTTCGATAGTACAAGCAGGTCTGATGAAGGATGGCTACGATCTAGACTGTTTAAACAAGTAAACAAGAACGAATAAAAGGTCTCGCGCCTGAACATACTCTGCCGTGCGATTGATCAGAACGCCGCACGGCATGGTATGTCCTGTACAGCGACACTTTGGTTTTTGAAAGTAGTTTTTAAGTCAACTTTTAACCCAAAGGAGTTAAACCTGACTATAGAAAAAGTTCCCCTCACGGCAAGGGGAGGGCCTTGCCCAAGGAAACTTGTTTTTACCTTTGATCTTGAGCTTGAGTGCGGATGGATGATAGTGGATGAGTGAGGACGGGATCGAGTGAGTATGGATGAGTATGAGTGGGAGTGGTTGTTGGATGTTTTCGTAGGTAAGGTCTCAAAGTGAGTAAGAGACTAACTTTGATGGTGAGAAAAATGGAGCATTTTGCCTAAAGAATGTCATTTAGGACATTATTCTCAAGGCTTGGAAATAGGGAATGGGCAAAGTAAGAGAGAGATTGGAAAAATAGGAGCCACCAAAACCCCTTTCTCTTGAGTGGAGGGGTGTATTTATAGGCAAGAGCCAAGGATTTTTGAATTCAAATAACGGAGGTGTTTTCTAGGCGGGCTAGAAGTGCTTTTTCAGCTAAGCCACTTCGTAGCTATAACTCGAACAGGCATGGCCGACAGCTTACTGAGCCAGCTTTTGGTTTGTCTAGGTGTTTTGGCTAAGGAAGTCCTTTATTCAAGCTCTCAAATGTAGCGTTTCCTTTATTTCATCATGGGGGTGTTCAAAAAACCTCCGAGGTCCGGATTGAGGTGTCTACAGTAGTCCCTCTTTAATGGAACTCGAAAACCATTGGTTGGCGCGAGTGACTTTTAAAGAATAGGCATCCCAACCTGTTGTTCTTAAGTCTTTGAACAAAGACAAAAATGTATAAAAATCGAAATGCAAGTAAATGACGATGGTGGTCGCGCTCATGGAGCTGCCTACGTGCCTTGTTTGTAGGGATCAAACCGACATAGTTCAATCAGGACAATGTAAGCAAAATAAGTCCCGGATGTCAAATTGCGAAATCATGCTATAAACTTGAGAAGATTGAGTGCTTGTAGTGCTGTTTGTTGCAAAAATTCGTGAAACGAGTCCTAAGGGGATTAAAACGCGAAACGAGTCCTCAGGGGATTGAAGCGAGCCCGCAGAGGACTAAAATTGAGACGAGTCCTTAGGGGACAAAAATTGAAACGAGTCCTCAGGGGACTGAAATTGAGACGAGCTCTCGGAGGGGCGAAATTTGGCAAGTCCCGGGGGATAAAAATTTAGTGAGTCTCGGAGGACAAAATTTGAGATGAGCCCTTGAAGGGGCAAAAATTGAGAGGAGTTCTCAGGGGACTAAAATTGAGACGAGCCCTCGGAGAGGCAAAATTTGAGACGAGCCCTCAGAGGGGCAAAATTTTGAGATGAGCCCCTCGGAGGGGCAAAATTTTGAGACAAGCCCTCGGAGGGGTGAAATTTGGCAACTCCTGGGGGACAAAAATTCAGCGAGTCCCAAAGGACGAAGAAATTTTGAGACAAGCTCTCGGAGGGGCAAAATTTGGCAACTCCTGGGGGACAAAAATTCAGCGAGTCCCAGAGGACAAAGAATTCGACGAGTCCCGGAGGACGAATATAAGTCTCGGGGAATGAAAACGTTCCTTTTGACCAAGGCATGACATTCTAATGGATTTTTCTGAAAAACGACTGGAATACTTGATTGGTGGCTGGCTTGTACAATTTCCAAGAAAAACGAATTAATCATGTGGCACCAAAAGACTGTGCGGCTTAGCATGTCGCTGCGCGGCGTTTCAACTTCCCATGCAACTCTTCAATTTTCGAAAGTAGTTGGCTGGTTTAAAGGTGCCCATTAATACAGGCGTGCCCTTTCGATGGCCGAGGCCTCTTTATATGGATGGTGGTGCCTTATTCTATGCACCACCTTCGAAATTCTATAATTCTCTTCATATTCTTCTCTCTTTTGAAGAATGCACCGTATTCAACTTTCGAAACCAGTTCAATGCGCGGATTCCAGCCTCATCGTGCGTGTTATTTTCTTGGAGGCCAAAATGGCCTCTTATCGTGAGAAAATCGAGGAACTCAACCGTCAGATTGCAAGGCTCATTTCGACGATCCGCACTCTTCGTCAGGCTGTCTCCAATCTCCAGGACGTCGCTTTTGATCAACTAGACAACAAGCACGACCCAAAGTACGCACCAGAGCGCGAGTCGGATGACACCGCCGAGGATTCCGAGGGGAATCTGAACGGTTACGACAACAGTTCGGATGGGGCGAATGACGCATCCGGTGAGAGGAGTGATTGAAAAGGAGGACAAAAAGGAAGAAAAGGCAGGGGGGAGTAGGATGTCTTTTGCTTGTATTGTTGTTTTTCTCTTTTCTTTCTTTTTTTTTTTTCTTCTCTTTGAATGTAAATGAATTCTCGAGGTCCACCCGGTTTATGAAATGAAAAGTCTCATTTTTCCCTCATATTTGTCTGCTTTCCTTTAGTGTTTCTAAGTGAACTCGAACAAACCAAACGCCATGATCTCGATTGCTAAGAAATCCTTCAAGAACTCGAACTGACGAAACAGAGGAAATGTCGCCCGTGGCTGTATAACGGCGCACGGCGTATTAAATCCAGTTTGCTTCTTGAAAAATGCATCATTTAATGGGGACGGGGCCCAATAATGAATTTTAAAAACCTAAATTACTTTTGAAAAGGGTTCAGGACCCGAGAATTCTTCATGTTAGGTCGATATGCAGTGCGTGCGTCCTGGAATGCCGTGCGGTGCTATGGGTTTTGAACCCGGTCCAAATTTAATTCTAGATAAGCCGGTTCAAGAAGTATATACGAGTGAGGCGTGCAGAATAGTCCCCACCGTTCGAACTCTCTCTCACTCGCGCCCTCTCTCTCTTTGCTCTCTCTCTCTCTCTCTCTCTCTCTCTCTCTCGCGATATCTCTCTCTCTTACATTGTGATCAAGGACGATATCGATGTACCCGGTGGTGATCAACCAACAAGGGTTGAGGTAACACCGCCTTTTGTCCCTCCGAAAAGTGATGCAGCGATTGGGGATGTTCTGGAGACCCCAGGGGTTTCGGTTTCGGTAGCCATGGGCGAGGCTGCCGTGATGGGAAGCAATGGTGGTATTTTTGGAAGGGTGGCCTGCGATGGCCAAGGTATGGAAGGCTCAGGTGCAATGGAGCCAAAGGGTGAGAATGAGGCTGCGGGCTAATCAGGGGTTGTAGGTGACCTAAAGGAAAGAGCCATGGACGTCGAAGATGGCGGAGCTTCGGAGAAGGCAACAGAGGAGGTGAAGGCCTCTCCCAAGAGGCTGTCTAGGACAAACTAGGGGAAGGACCCCATTGTCGAGGAAGAGCCGGCCGGGGAACGGGAGACTACGGCCATGTTCGTAGGCACTGGTGAGGGTGCGGGGTCGTCGTGGCCTGTTGGAATGGGGGACTACTTAGAGGCGACGTCCCTTAAGGATTTAGTTGAGACCCTAGGGGGGTACCTGGGCTGGCAGAGGCTTTGCTCGAGTCTCATGAGAGAGAGCTTTGGACCGAGCTCAAGGCTGGGGCTCCTAAGGAGCCACAGGGCGAGGAGGATGCTGGGGGTAAGGTAGCCCCTCGGAAGAGTGTCATGGACGAGGCAGCCGCTGTCCTTGGTAGCTGCCAAGCCTTTAACAAGGCAGATTACAGGCCTCTTTGGCACATGGTGGTGCCTTCGCTTCTAGATGCCTACAGGCCAGAGAGGGCTGCCTATGATGAGGCCTTGGTCCTGAGGGACCCACAACAGCACTTGTCCCTACGACAAGACGAGGTATGCCTTAATACAATGTACTCTGCTTCTCAGTTTCTCGCTTTTGAGTATCGCGCCTACTTATTGAATCTTATCTCCTTTTTGCCATAGGAAATAACAATCTCGTGCTACGGTGGTGTGGCAGACGTGCCAAAATTTTGGGACTGGCTCCCAGAGACCGTGAAGGAGATGGTGAGAGAAGTAGGTTTCAAAGAGTTTGTCAGTATTCTGACGCGGGTGAGCAACGACCGCCAGGTGGTGAGGGCTCTTGCCGAGAGGTGGTGGGATATAACAAATTCGTTCCACTTCACTTTTAGTGAGATGACAGTGACGCCTTTGGACTTTTTGGCGATCACTGGTCTAAGGGTGGGAGATGACCTTATTCCTTACGATGCTGTGGCAGGGAGAAACCCGTGCCTACAAAAGCGTTTCTTGGGATACGTGCTGAGGGCGAAGAAGGGGGATGCTCCATATGCTCAGCTTCTGGATTTTTGGAAGGAGCCTCTGAAGGATAGGGTTCAGGAGGAGCAAATGGCGTAGTGCTTCTTATTGTACATGCTCGACGCGTCTCTGTTTCCCAACAGGCACAATCGAGTACATCTCTCCTTCCTGCCAGCGTTAAGGAACATTGGAGAGATAGCCTGTTTCGACTGGGGTGGTGCAGTTCTAGGGACGTGCTACGCCTTTATGGGGTCTCTTTCTCGAGGAACGGGAAAGAGCTTCAGTGGTTACTGGTGAGTTTGGGAGGTATGGCCTAGAACCTTGTTTTGCCTTAGCTTTCAGTTAGCTTTTCATTAGTCTTTGTATACCCTGTGCTAGTTCTTAGCCTTGAACTTTGCAGCTTTGGACATACGAGGTACTGGACATGTACCCTCCCACGACGTCGTGCCCGAATGAGGCGGTTCTTCCTCGAGCTCTCCGTTGGTTAAAGGAATATCGAGGGGTGAAGAAAGGAAAGAGCGACTTGAATGCCTATCTGTTGTACTTGGACGAGCTGCATCCTGATCGGGTATCCATACTTCCTTGACTGTTTAATTCATGCTTTCTTGTCAGCATATTGATATCACTTTTGACTGCAGCTGTACTAGCATATCTGGGATCGATTCGACATCCTGTACGTGGCTCAGAGCAGGGAGGTGACGAGAGGGAGAATGCTTTTGGAGTCTCCTTACGGCTGGCCGCGGTACCTGGGCGACTGGGTATCACATCAATCATTGAGGCTAAACACCTTCTTGGTTCCTGGACCACTCCCTTCTCTCGTGCAGAGGACGAGCAAATGTACGCTTGAGGAGATTGAGCGGTTCACGCGGCCAGATCTTGAGTTGGAGCTGCTCTTCCAAGCAGGTGCTGACTACGCAGAGTACCAGGCTCGGTACTTAATGCAAAGCTTTGAGATTCGTGCTGCTTGGGAGGCACGACAGCAGGCGCAAAGTGGTAGGAGAGGTAGAGGAGGAAGAAGAAGAGATGGAAGAAGAGGAGGTGAGGGCCGCAGTGGTGGCGTAGGCCAGAGTGGAGCCAAGTCGCCCACGCTTTCCTGGACAGTGAACGTGGTGACCGCTTAGGGAGTCCCTGGCCTAGTAGAGGTTCCACGTCCTTCAGTCAAGCCTCTGGAGTTCCTTGCTCAGGTATGACATGCTTTTATTCTTTTTGTATGTTTGCTATTGGCATTGCCTATCTTGATTAACCTTTTCATTGCACAGGTGACTCCGGAGTATGCTTGAAAAATGGCAGCGGCCATGATGGGCCTGGAGCAGCTCGTGCGGCAGTATGCCATGGGCCATTCCCCACTAGTGCTGACTCGTGTCGGAGGAACGATGGTAAACTCTTAAAGTCTCAGCTACTTATTCCATTTTTCATTACCCCTTATTCATGATTATGATGCAAATGCTATATGAATGTTACACTATTGCAGGCTAGAGGAGGCGCTGCATGGGGATTACGCCGGAAGTTTGTTTGCATGCCTGTGCAACAGGCTTCTTCTGCTGGCTCTCAGGAAGAGCGACCATCGAAGAGACAGCAACACTCCAGCGGTACCGAGGAGGAGCCCATTGCCGTTTCAGACGAGACCGAGGAACCTATAGATATCGATCTGGAGGATACTTCCGAGAGTACCGTGCTCGGGGTTACTCGCACTCAAGAGGTTACTAGCTTTAAGGCAGAGGAGGAGGTTTCTGAAGAAGATGAAGAGGAGGGTGAGGATGGCAACGAGGATGAGGATTGAGTTCCCTCCTTTGCTTTTGCCTTTTGGTGGAGCCTGTGTGCTTTCTTTTCTTGGGTGTCTGTTTACCCTTGGTAGATACGATTTTGAGCATAAGGCTTGCAAGCCTTGTTTTGCTATATACTTCGACTCATGGATGCCCAGAGATTTATATATCAATGGATTATCAATGCCTTTGCTATTCAATTTCTATTATTGCTATTGTACAAAGAAAGTTTGAGCAACTAAGACAATTTTCCCAAATGTACAACTAGTCCTTGATCACGAAACTAAGCCCGACATAGGGTCTACAATGGGCGATAAATTGACAAAGGAATAGAAATCAAAGAAGTAATTGAATAAGCTTCAAAGAATTGACAATATATCTGAGAACTTACACAAATGGCTATGTTGTGAGCTTAACAACGATCCCGAAACTTGATACGCGACTTGAAAGTTTGACATTATGCCTGGAACATATCTGCAATCTAGGAAAATTTTGACTTTAAAAGGTAGCAACTTCAATTTTTGACTTGAGACTCGAATCGAAACTTGGACTAAGTCACTTTTGACCATTGTGACCTGCGTGACTCAAAGAAACGACTCAAAACAGCCCAAAACATGTTTTCATGTCTCGTCATGACTCAAGAATGGGATTTAATTGACTTTTTGTACCATGACTTCGAATTTCAAGAGTTGACCCGAGGTGAAACATCCCTGAAGTCCCAAATACTTGTTGGAGTGTATTCCGGTGGTTAGCGATGCCCCATGATACCTCAAATCCATTCCATACCCTTACTGTCAAAAACTGCAGAAATGCAGACATAATATGTCGTGCGTCTCTTCAGAACACCGTGCGTCATGTCATAAGGTCTCGCGGGGTATCAATACTACACCGTGCTGATTTTCCCGGATTCGATACGCGGCGCGTTCTTCAATTATGCCGCACGTGGTTTCTTTCTTGACATTCTGCATTTTGCTATTTCCTAAGGCAGATTGCACGATGGTTGGGGTTTGACTTGTGCAATGGCGTTTTTGAGCCAATGCATGTTGGTATCGTGCTTCCATTATATGACCAAGCCTTTTCCTATGCAAGACTCATAGAAAATTTGCACTTTTGAAACCTGAGGCTCTTTGAAAGTTGAAGTTGTCTGCTTTCATCCTTCCTATATATTCAGGTCTTTATCTTTAAATTATTCCCATCCCACTCAACTCTCATCCTTCCAAAGTTCTCTCTTCCTTCTAATGGCTCTTTCGCTCACCGGTTCACTCCGTCCAAGGTTGGCTTCGATGGAGGGTGTCGATTGGTTCAACTTCCGGGCTCATGGTCTCTATTCCATGAGGTACCTTCGCAACATTTGTCTCCGTCCCGAACTTTTAAGGGCAGCCGCGAGTTTCTGAGATCCAGAAGTCCACGTGTTCCGTTTTGGCGAGCAAGAGCTTTGTCCTACCGTGGAGGAGTTTCGCGTGTACCTCAGCGGCTTCAGCTCGGGAGAAGTCATCGTCCCTCCTATACGTGAGAGCATTTACAAGGTCTTGGCCACGGTCCTTCGATTGAGTGGTGGTGCTGCCCGCTACTTAGTTAGTGATGGTCATCTCAACACAATGCGACTTATTGAGATGTTCTCTCCTTCCGGTGATCTTGCAGACATGACCTATCAAACTCAGCGCATGACTGCTCTTTGCATGTGCCTACTTGCAGCTTACCTCTTGGTGCTTCCGTCGGTCATGCTAGCTCGGCATTGGTTAGCATTACCGTCCAGATCGAAGCTCGAAAGGACGTGATCCCAATGGTCTAGGTCGAGATATTGATGGGGTTTGACAAGGTTCGCTCTGGAGAGACCGAGACTTTCGGGGGTAGTCCTCTCTTCTTACAGGTTGGCTTCTCACTCAGCTCTCCTTTTTCGGATTTTTCTCACATTCTCATTTTACCTCGGCGCTCGGTTTGGCTTTCTATAGTTTCTTACTTGTCTTTATCTCTTTTGCAGATTTGGGTCAGTGACAAAGTGAATGTGCTAACCATCCCCCTTGGCAATTGGGCGTATGAGGCTAGGCTACTGTCCCTGCGATGCTTTGAGTTTACGGAAAGGCGAGTTTTCGAGTGGGTTAATTTCTTCAGGTGCCTGCGGGCTGAGACTATTTCTTGGAGGTGCTCGTGGCTAGACCTTTCGCTTATGACAGTACACTTCATGGGCCGCAGTAGGTTGTTCTTGCTGGTTTAGAGGCTTTCACCTTCTATATTCCTTACCGAATTCAGTGTCAGCTGGGCCTTAGACAGGAGGCCCCTGCAGAAGTTGTGATAAATGTTGTTCTTCCTCTCTTTCGCCACTCCGTTCTCTGCAACTATCAGCAATTCTAGAGGACTCGCGAGGTGACCGAAGCGCATCCTTACCAGTTTGTGGCGGCCCGCGGGAGCTATCAGAAGTGGCTTAGGAGGGACATTGCTACGAGAGCCGAGGCTCAAAGAAACTGACTCGATCCTACCTCCCTAATCGCGGAATAAATTGCAAACCCAATTTCATCGTGTTATTCCTTTTGTGTTTTTTTTTTGAAAGCCATGCTTAGCCTTATCTATAGGAAGCACGTATTATAATAAAATGAGTTGCGAAGGGTTTCCCTCTCTTTGATTCAGCACTTTGAATTCTACTTGGATTTTTATTTTGATTGACTATGACCGAGCCTCAGAGTGGGGCTGCCTATGTATCCTTGCAGTAAAGGAATTAGGTCATAACGTAGTTCAAGGTAGGGTTCTCTCTGGTTTTAACACTCTCCTTTTGCGGTCTACATTTTGCCTAGTACCGCTCTTTCAGATTTTCAGTCTAGCAAGCTCATTTGTTGTATGCCTTAATTTTTGCCTAGGATGCCCTTGTAGGTTTTTATCCTAGCAATCTTTTGCTCTAATTTTTGCCTGGGTCTGTCTGCCCTTGCGGTTTTCAGTTCAGCGAGTTTTTCTCAGGGATAGTAGCATTGAGTTGATCCAGGTTGACCAAAGTTGAAAACTCGTTTCCATCCAAGTCAATAAGCTGCGTAGCTCCTCCGGACAGGATGGTCTTGATGATGTACGGCCTAGACCACTTTGGTCAGAACTTTCTTTGTGGGTCATAAACTGGTGCCCGAATTTCCTTTAAAACCATATCACCCTCTGTCAAGCCCCTAGGTTTTACCTTCTTATTAAACGCGGGTGGGATCCTTCTTTGGTATCCTTGAATGTGATAGAGAGCCCTCAATCGACGTTTATCGAACAACATGAGCTCCTCAAACCTATTACTTAGCCATTCTACCTCCTGAACCTCACACTCAATCATAGTCCTGTGGGCAAATGCGATTTTGCCCCGATCTTTCTCTCCTCCGGGAAAGGGATTCCGTTCCCCACCCTTTTGAGAAAGGAGAGATGCTGCCGGTTCGCGGGAGCGCTTTTGAAGCTGGACGACAAGCGCTCGTGAAAATACAGAGTCGCCACTTGGGTTTGAAGGTCCGACACCCAAGGAACCGTATTTCGAAGCACTTGCCGCGCTATTTGATTTGAAAAAGTTTAAGGAACCAGTCCGTCATAACCATATCTGGGTTCGGGAGCCAGGTTACGAGAGGGGAAGGGTTTTATGGCACCCCTCTCGCCCAATCCGGAGATCGGTCTCTACTAGAGCATTTGCGAAGATATTTGTTTGCGATTCTGTTTTGTTAATCAAATTTTAGCCAATTAGGGCGGGAGAACAGTTAATCGGGGATTAAAACTGTAACATGTTTGCAGGATGTGATAGATAGCATGGATGAAAAGAACAAATGAGATAATACTGAACACTGATTTCAAGATGCCAAAACAGTGCATGGGTACGAGTATATCACAGACAGCGACCAACTTGCATGCACAGAATGGGAACATGCAAGTCACACCATCGCGCGACATACTCATACCCTCGCGCGAGTGTCAGCATCCCTTCTACAGGTTTAATTTTATCTCCTTCTGGGCTCTGGAAGGACCAGTGCACACCCAGGTCAAACCAAGCAGTTCATGTGTGCTGGAAATAAATAATTATTACAATCTGACCGAATAGGAATAGAATAGAACCCTTAAACAGTGAGGGTGATAAAATCAGAGACCAAAGGCCTAGCTGCCCATGCAAGGGCAATCACTGGGAATGCCTAAACCATCGCGCGATGGAGTCACATCATCGCGCGATTGTTCTGACTGGACATCCAGGAATTGCTTTGCATGCCTGGGCTCTGAGACATATTCAGAAGCTACCCAGGGGCATTCCAACATGAACAAGGAAAGCAAATTAAGCTAAACTACTGATTTTTAGCATGCAAGACAGTGAGATGCATCAAATATAGTTAAGCAGGAGAACATGAAATCATATGAACCGAACAGAACAAGAGACCCATCCCCACGAGAACCATATCACACGAGCTAGAAGCATCGCGCGATTGTATGGGTTCATCGCGCGTGGGTACCTCATTCGCAGCAACTTGTAAATTTGCTGGCTTTGGGGTCAGAAGCTGATATTGATTACCAGTCCTGACCCTGTCAGCCCCCCTCAGGGATCAAGACAGTAAAGGCTGAAAATTATACCTTTGCTTGAATGATTTGGATATGGTTTGAGTGAGGTGGTATGCCTTTGACAAAGGAGGAAGTGGTAGTAGCTTTGATTGAGAGAGAAGATCAAGATTGTGATTCTTGTTCTTTTCTTTTGGGATTTTTTTGGTAACCCATTGAAAGAGATCAATGGGGGGTTATTTATAAGAGAAGAGGGAGCTTGTTGGTGGTGAACTTGGCCATGCAGCCAGCCAACAATGCTGGCAGCACTCACTTGGTAGAGAAGTGGGGTGCCAAGTTGATGGGAGAGTGGGGGTTTAGGTGGTGCAAGGATGGCCGAGCAAACGCCGTTCAGTTGATGGAACGGGGTCACATGGACCTGCAGGCGCCTCATCATCACAAAATCCAGCTGGATACGACAGGTGTCGACCATCGCGCGATGGATTGAGACCATCGCGCGAGGGTTCTAACTCCCCCGCGATGGTCAATCAGTCAAAGTTTGACTTTGACCACCACCTGGCAAGCAGAGCATCGCGCGAGTGTCTCAGAAAGTCGCGCGAAAGTCAAATCCTTAGTCAAAGCTGGGTTCAATGGTTCTGGGGTTAAGGGATGGGTTCCACACACACCAAACTCAAACCATTTCAATCAAAACTGTTCTCGACCTGTTTCATCATCGGGGGAACAAGGAACTGAAAAGAGATAAATTGAAAAGCGGTAAAATGACTGGGGGAATCAAATTGGGGTGTCTACAGTAGTCCCTCTTTGACGGCACGCAGAGCACCATTAGTCGGTACGGGTAACGTCAAAGATTTCTAGACACCCATCTAATCCACCGAAGTGCCAAATTAAATGAAAAGCGCAAGACGTTATATACAAATACCGTGCACCAAGGGATTGGACGGTTAGATCGTCGCTGATCGGAAGTTGGACGGTTAGATCGTCACTGATCGGAAATTGGACGGTTAGATCGTCGCTGATCGGAAATTGGACGGTTAGATCGTCGCTAATCTGAATTTGGACGGTTAGATCGTCGCTGATTTGAAAATTGGACGGTTGGATCGTCGCTGATTTGAAAATTGGACGGTTAGATCGTCGCTGATTGGATATTGGACGGTTAGATCGTCGCTGATTTGAAAATTGGACGGTTAGATCGTCGCTGATTGGATATTGGACGGTTAGATCGCCGCTGATTTGAAAATTGGACTGTTGGATCGTCGCTGATTTGAAAATTGGACGGTTAGATCGTCGCTGATTGGATATTGGACGGTTAGATCGTCGCTGATTTGAAAATTGGACGGTTGGATCGTCGCTGATTTGAAATCGGACGTGCGTGGGCGGACCACTGCTGGGGATATAAAGCAGCTTTGATCACGAGCATCTTGCAGAGATCCGGAATCACTTGCAAGCTCTAAGAAAAGCTTGTGGGCCACAAACAATACGATGGGCCGAGCCAGAGGTCAAATATGGTCAACGGCCCAGCTCAAACGTCGCGCGAGATAGCCATACCATCGCGCGATGGTTTTAAGTTAGGGCCTGAATCTGAAACGAGCCCAGACCCGGCCCACGCCTGTTGGCTTCCCTTTTGATCGACGGGGACGTCTTGAAACCGCTCACAGCAGTTTCAAAACTCCCCCAACTTTTCTTTCTCTCAAACTCTTTCTCAAAACCCATCCAAACCTCTTGATTTCTTGCTAAAATCGACAAGCCCAAGTTCATACACTCATCCATGGCAGACCACGGTGATGGGGGCAGCGGAGGGGAGGTTGTTGATCGTCCGGGGGACGAGGGAGGACCAATGGAGGTTGGGACCGGGGATCAGAGGCCGGCGGAGGCCGTTCTAGGCATGGGTGCAGCAGCGGCACGCGGTGGCGATGGCGGACAGGGCCATGCACAGGCGGTTGGGGACGACGGCGATCATCGCGCAACGGAGCCAGATCGTCGCGCGACGGAGGTGGTCGGGGCAGTGCGATCAGAGATCGAACAAATGGACCCAAGCACGGCGGTGAGCGGTTCTGTAGTGGCTGGTGGTGGTTCTGGTAGCACGGGCAGTGGAGATGCCCTTAGTGGTGGTGCCGAGCCGAGTGAGCATCCGCTGAGGGATCCGGCGAAAGGCAAGGATGTGGCGACCGAGGGCGAGCGAGCCACGGAGGTTCCATTCGCACATAGAGAAGAGGATGTGCTCTTCCGTCCAGCGGCGACATCATCGGGTCATAGGCCGATCACAAAGCAAGATGTCGCCGAGCTCTTGAGTGATGCGCAGCTTGCGCGGCTTTTGGAGGATAATCCCGAGATAGGGATTGCGGTCTTGGAGGCCCGGGAGGAGAGAGAGCGGGAGATAGCCGCTTCTGAGGCCGCGGCGAGGGCCGAGAGAGAGAGGGCTGCAGAGGAGGAGCTTTTGAGGGATGTTGAGGCCGAGGAGAGAGATGGCGCCAGGGTGGGGGTTCCTAGGGTGACAGCAGTGTCGGAGGCGGAGAGTTTGACTCGAGCTCCGTTTTTAGCAGAGGAGTATAGGGCACCGGTACCACACTTGTTTGTGCCGTTAGGCTTTACGGCATACAGAGCACGACAGACGGAGTATGACCCTGAGCTGGTCTTGAGAGATCCTGATACTCACATTTCACGCAGCTGGTCTGAGGTAACTTTCTGATAGATGCTCATTCCTTTATTAGATACGATTCAAGTACAATGCATGCGCCTGAATGTTTTTCAAAAGTTTGTAGAGAAATAGCAATCCTCTGAAATAAAACTTGAATAGCAATACCATAGCTCCATGCTTGAACATCGTGCACGAGATATAATAACTTGAACCAACCATCTGTAGGTAGGCCGCATTGATTACTTAGAACTTGAAAATGAAATTTTGCATGCTGACATATCCTTTGATGTCGTTTTCATGTTTGGTACAGGAGAGGGCACGGCCAAGAGATATCCGTGGCTTTGGGGGTGCATGCAGTTCCTTAGCACTGTCTCAGAGTTTGCCAGAGAGAGTTAGACAATTGGTGGACGAGGCGGGCTTTAGAGAGTTCATTGAGACACTCACTCCGGCGAGGAATGACCATGCTGTCCTAGTTGCACTTGCAGAGCGGTGGTGGGATACTACAAACACCTTCCACCTACCGGTTGGGGAGATGACGGTGACGCCCACTGACTTTGCGGCGATCACAGGCCTGAGAGTTGGAGGAGAGCCCATTCCGTTTGACTCGGGCATTGAGCAGGACGAGGCGGCCTTGGAGTGGTTTCTGGGCGAGGTGCCCAAGATCGAGGAGGGGATGGATAGGTACGGGCAATTCACCCGATATCTAAGAAGAAAGTGACATTTGAGCAGGAGGCGGAGCAGATGGCCCGGGCGTACTTGTTGTACCTTTTTGGTGCTACCCTGTATCCAAACAGGCGTAGCAAGGTTCACTTGTCTTACTTGCCAGCGCTGAGGGACTTGAGGACGGCCTCGCGTTTTGACTGGGGTGGAGCAGCATTAGGTGCGGCCTATGGCTTCTTTGGGGACTCGTCGAGGACGGAGGTGAGCACTGCAGGGTACTGGCGGATCTGGGAGGTATGATTCTTAATAGAATAATGCACACTTTATAATTCGCACTTGCATTCATTTTGATAGCATCTTTGCATGCATTATTGAGTTTAATCCATTGACAATCATGCAGCTCTGGGCTTATGAGGTGTTGAATATGTGCCGTCCAGTGACGAAGAGCCTGGACTTGGGGATTCTCCCGCGCGCACACATATGGAGCAAGAAGAACATGGGGGAGAAGAGAGGCAGAGGCGATCTGAACGGCTTCCGGGTATACCTTGACGAGCTTCGCCCCTCACAGGTATAACATTATACTTCTTAGAAATAATAAAGTGCATGCCCCTTTTTATTGCTTCAATGCTGTCGCTGACCGATACTTGCATTGTCTGCCGCTTTCAGGTTGAGTGGGATCCTTGGAGGGTGGCGGAGCCTGAGCCTGAGTACTTGGCTCGTAGCAGGGTTGTCACGGCGAGCAGAGTGCTGCTGGAGTCGGCTTTTGGTTGGCAGTGGTACTTGGGTGACCGAGTGACACGCCAGTCACTTGGCTATGCAGGGTTTCAGGTGCCCGGACCGCTTCCACCACGGGCCTCACACATAGGAGAGTACACCTTGGCTGAGTTGGAGGTCTTCACACGGCCTGATACTGACTTGACACGCCACTTGCGTCCTGACATGGACTATGCAGTCTATCAGAGGGAGCGCTTGGCGGGGCCACTGGGAGTACGAGAGTTCAGAGAGGTTAGGGGCCAGGCCCGTGGGGCTGCTGAGGCGAGGAGGGCCGTTTCAGGGAGACCAGGCAGCAGTGAGAGTCGCTCGAGGGGAGGTCCGAGTGGACCAGTGAGAGGCGGGCCTCCAGAGTTGACATGGCAGATAGCCGTGGTGGACTCTCAGGGCAATCCAGCTGAGTTGCACCTTACCCCGGCCAGAGTTGAGCCAGCGCTCGTGACTGTACCCGTAAGATATTGTTGCATTCATTACTGTATTCTGATAAAGTTTGAACTGCCATTCAATTGTTCATATTTGAATCCTCTTTGCAGGTACCCAATGAGTGGGTGAATGAGGCTGTCCGGCGCATGCTTGCGTTGGAGAATGTGATCAGAAGGGCAGCGAGCGGCTTACCGTTGGACTTGCGCTACCCTCAGCCAGCAGCTCGGAGATCTCAGGTACATCCTTTAGAAATGATAGATTCCTGCTTTCGATATATGCCTGTATTCGATACATTCCTGCATTCGATACATTCCTTTGCTTTGATTGCTTCTCAATTTTGCTTAATCATACCTGCTTTCAGATGATGAAATATGCAAACATATGCTAATGTAAACAATGCTCACAATTCAGGTACAGGGACAGGCGATTCCTAGGAGAAAGAGTGCGAGGGAACCCTCACAGAAGAAGCTAGCTGCAAGGACTCCTGCTCCTACGCCTAGCACCAAGCCACAGGCACAGGGTCCACAGCCACCCATTGGCAGCGAGGAGGCGGCCCGAAAGGCCGTGGCGCAGGCCGAGGAGAGGTACCAACTAAAGATGCGCCAGAGGCCTTCACAAGACGAGCCGATCCGCAAGAAGCGGCTGATCCTACCTGAGGTCTCCAAGGAGGAGGACGAAGAGGAGGAGGGAGTAGAAGAGGAGGAGGAAGAGGTGTCAGACAGCAGTGGGTCTGATGACTCAGCGGAGGATCCCGGCTACAGGGTGGATCCCACAGAGAGAGACGACGAGGATGACGACGGAGAGGGCGACTGGTTCGGGGATGACTGAGGGCTGCTGAGGAGCCTTTTCCCACTTTTGCACTTTATTTTTACTTTTGGGCCTGCGTGCCCGCATAGATAGATGGAAGGCCAGAGCGCCTTAGCTGATACTTTGACAGATGTTTTGAGGCCTGCGCGCCTTTTGACTTGATGGGCGGATGTGCCCGAACTTCACATGATACTATGGGTGGCCGAAGTGCCGTATATGCAGTAGTTTTCTTCATTTGGATGTGGATAGATCACAGTGTTAGCCATAAAATTTGCATTTTGCAGTTTATTTTACCTGTGCAATGGGTTAGAGTAGATAAATGCTACCACTAATACCGTACTCGCATTGATAACGTACCAAGACTGTAAACAGACACGGAGACGCTTACAAACGGGACTTAGCTCGAAAGAAAATGAGAAAATATCCTAGGACACAGCTAGGATACGGACAATATGATGAAAGTTTGGACATTTGCAAGCCAAAACTGAAAATATCTAAACCGGGGTGAAACTGACACTAAAGTAAGGTCACGCATGTGCAAAATGACCTATGAGAATAGATGGACTTTGAAAAATACGTTCTAAAACGCAAAAGACTCAAAAATACCACAAGGGACACAAAGGGGACACGAGATGACAAAATAAGACTCAATTATGTCCCAGACTGAAACCGACACCTCCGTACAGTCACATTAGGTCATCATGACCTGTACGGCCTGATAGAACCGGGGGAAACCCCTTGAAACGAGTTTTGACTCCCTAGAACGGCCTTTTGAACTAGAAACGAGCCACCAAGGGTCCGAAATCTTCGTTAAACGCAATTTTTCGAATCCGGTGCTTGGATACAGTCATATATGCTTATAATGACTTGCTGGAACCATAAAAGTTGCAAGGTAACCGTCGGAATCCAAAATGACCAAGGTTGGACAGTAGCTGCTGTAATCTGTCAAATTGCAGGCTGAACCGTCGCGCGATGGAATGAGTCAATCGCGCGATGGAGAGTTCTTTGAACAGTCACGCGATGAAGTGACATCATCGCGCGATGGTTGAGGCACACCAGGCCACCTTTATTTGACCATTTTCAGAATTCCAGAGTGGTCAGGCCTCGTCATCACTTTTTCTCAGAGGTTTTAATGGGACGGTGCAGGGATGCCTTGGTCTCAGAGGAAAGGACAGTGCGCAGCAGAGACATTTGCTTTGAGAAAGGGAAGTGCTTCACGCATTCTGGCTATAAAGAGACCGGTGCTTCGTTCAGTAGAAGCATTCCCCTGGTAATTTTCCACGAAAATCAAGATGGCGAATAACCTTCCAATGTTAATTAGTCCGTGTCTCACTGCTTTTGTTGCTGGAGATTGGCTCTCATTTCGATCTCACGGGCTGGCCGCATTTCGTTTTCTCCGTGATGTAAGGGTTCGCCCTGAACTTCTGATGGTGGCTCTGCAATTCTGGGATCCGGAGGTTCATGTATTCAGGTTTGGGGTTAACGAGTTGTGCCCAACTGTGGAGGAATTCCAAGCGTACCTCCAAGGTGTCGCTTCAAGCGTGATCGTCGTGCCACCTCACCGGAAGAATATACCAAAGCTACTTCAAACCAGCCTTGACATCACTAGGGGAGCAGCCGAAAGTTTGCTAGTCGAAGGACAAATCAACATTATGCGCCTAATGGAATGGTACAGGCCAGAAGGGGATGTAGAGGACATGGCTTTGTAGGCCAGGCGTCGCTTTGCCTTAACAATCAGCGTGCTGGCTGCTTATTTACTGGTGTCTCCGAATGGGCAGGTGAACCCTATGCTGGTGAGCGTTGCTGCTCAAATGGGTTCCCGAAAGAATGTGGTGCCGCTTGTCCTGGCTGAAACACTCATGGGTCTGGATTTGGTTTCCACGGGTCAAACAAACGTTTTCGGTGGTAGCCCACTTTTGTTGCAGGTAAGTTCTCACTCAGCTCACCTTTTTCTGTTTTTCGCACATTCTGCTTTTACCTCGTCTCTCGGCTAAGGCTGTATCGGAGTTTCTTACTTGTTTTTCCACTCAAGCTTTATGTGGCTTCTGACTTGTTTTTCCGCTCTTGCAGCTTTGGTTGTCTGACAAGTTGGGATTGCTCACTGCTCCAGAAGCAAATTGGCCTCATCTGCCTGGCCGAATGCATCAACGAGGCATGATTTACCCGGAGATGACTGTGCATCAATGGTACACATTCATGAGAGAGATGTTGCCAAATGAGATCATTTGGAGGCATGAGGCCCTGAACATCCCGGATATGGCCTTGAATTCTGCAGGTTTCGAGAGGATGGTGATAGCTGGGCTGACCGCTTTCACATTCTACATTCCTGGCCGTATTCTTCGTCAGTTGGGAATAAGCCAAGGGCTTCACCGAGCTGGGGTTGAGGACTTCCAAGTCCCCGCCTTTACTTTCCAAAATCTGAGAGGATACGAGCACAATTGGAGTTTGAGACAACTCGGAGGAGCTAACCCAGATTTCAGCACAGAGCTTATGCCCCGATATCGAGCATGGCTGAAAAGAGAGATTGCAAGCAGGCAAAACAACGACTGACTCTTCAACAGACTCGAATGATCTAGAATAAACTGTGAGCCTGTTAAGGCCTCGAGCACTTTATTCTGTTTTTTTATGCTTAACTGTTTGTTTAAGACTGCTCAGCTTGTGTAATAGAAGTTATAATAAAAAATAAAAGTGAAAGTTAGAGAGCTTTCCTCGTTTGTTTCAGGTGTTGAACCACAACATTTCTTGAATATCGATCCAAACTCTGGTAATAGGGAACCGTGGATCAAGTTGATTGATTATGACCGAATCTCACAGAGAGATTGCCTACGTATCCCTTTTCAAGGAATCAGGTCAAAACGTAGTTCAGGCAAAGGTTCGCTCGGGTATTTTGGCTCTCCTTTTACGCTCTAACTTTTGCCTAGAACCGCCCGCTTGGGTTTTCGGTCTAGCGAGCTGTTTGATTGATGCCTATTTATTTTTGCCTAAACCGCCTTCTCAGGTTTTCGGTCTAGCAGGCTTGCTCTAATTTTTGCTTGGAACCGCCCACCCTTGTGGTTTTCGGTCCAACGAGCTTCTCTCAGGGATAATAACGCTTGAGTTGATCCAGGTTAACCAGAGTGTTGAACTCGTTGCCATCAAGATCAATGAGCTGAGCTGCTCCCCCAGAAAGGATGGTCTTAATGATGTAAGGTCCGGAACGCTTAGGTCGGAACTTGCCGCGGGGATCGAAAACTGGCGCTCGAATCTCCTTCGTGACCATGTCTCCTTCAATTAAGTCTCTAGACTTCACCTTCTTGTTAAATGCCCGGGCAATTCTCCGTTGATACCCTTGAACATGATACAAAGCCCGGAGCCTTCGTTCATCAAAAAGCATGAGTTCAGCGAATCTCCCACTGAGCCATTCAGATTCCGAAAGTTCCAATTCTACCGCAACCCTCAGAGACGGTACCTCGAGTTCTATAGGGAGAACTGCTTCCATTCCGTAAACTAAGGAATAAGGGGTTGCCCCTGTTGATGTCCGAATCGACGTTCGATACCCCCAAAGAGCTAGAGGCAGCTGCTCGTGCCAGTCCCTGGCGGACTCTGCAGATTTTTTGATGATGGTCTCGATATTCTTGTTTGCCGCTTCGACTGCTCCATTCGTTTGAGGGCGATAGACAGTCGAGTGATGGACCTGGATCTTGAATTCTTCAAAGAGCTCCAGAACCCTACCCTTAAAATGACTCCCATTGTCTGAGACAAATGCCTGTGGAACGCCATATCGATAGATGATATTCTTTCTGATGAAGTGAGCGACTTGGACTGCAGTTAGGGTCTTGCATGACTCAGCTTCGACCCACTTAGTGAAGTAATCGATTGCTACCAGGACGAATCTGTGACCATTTGAAGCAGAAGGTCTGACCATGCCGATGACATCGATGCCCCATACAGAGAAAGGCCAGGGCGAAGCCATGCCAAATAGGTTAGAAGGTGGAACATGCATCAGATTAGCATGGATTTGGCACTTGTGACATCGCCGCACATAATCCACGCACTGAGATTCCATAGTAGACCAGAAGTAGGCCCGACGCAGAATCTTCCTAGCAAGCATGACGCCGCTCATGTGGGGACCGCAAACCCCTTCGTGGACTTCCTCCATAATTCTAACAGCTTCAGTACTGTTGACGCAGAGTTTGTGCATCCCACAATGAGATCTCCTGTACAACTTCCCTCCACAGATGATGTAATGAGCAGCAATCCTCCGTAACGCAGTTTGGTCCTTCTGAGAAGCTTCGGACGGGTACAAGCCACTCTCGATGAAGTTCCATATGTCATGGTACCAGGGTAGGCCATCATCCACATCATCAATGGCGTTGACACCTTGATAGGCGGGATGGTCTCGTTGTTCGATTAAGATAGGGCGGAGTTTGACACCTAGCGGTAGTTCGACCATGGAGGCCAGGGTTGCAAGTGCGTCAGCGAAATGGTTCTTCAGCCAGGGAATATGAGTGAAAGTCACCTTATTGAAACGAGGGATTAATCCCTCCAGGTCTTGATGGTAAGGTTTCAGTTTCTCCTCGCGTACCTTCCAATCTCCATTGGCTTGAGACACGACGAGATTCGAGTCCCCGATGACTTTGAGTCTCTCAACACCGAGTGCGAGCGCAGCTTCCATACCCACAATACAAGCCTCATATTCAGCTTGGTTATTAGTGACATCGAAATTAAGCTTGAACGCAAGCGGAATATGAGATCCGTCAGGAGTGACTAGCAAAACCCCGATTCCGAACCCTTTCTGATCGGCTGCCCCATCGAAGTAAAGGGTCCAAACATCCTCAAGAACTGTCAGCACTTCCTCGTCCGGGAATATAAAATCTGAATCCTCGGGTCCGTCCACAGGTGGTCAACTAAGAATTCTGCAATGGCGCGTCCTTTTACCGACTTTCTCGTGACATACTCGAGATCAAATTCTGCTAAGAGAAGCAACCAACGTGCTAACTTACCAGTAAGCGCAGGTTTCTCAAACAGATACTTGAAAGGATCCATTCTAGAAATCAGCTTCACTGGGTAAGCCAGCATGTAGTGTCTTAACTTCTTAGATGCCCAGACAAGGGCCCAGCACGTCTTTTCTAAGGCGGTATAGCGTTCCTCGGCTCCAACCATCTTCTTGCTCAGGTAGTAAATAGCTTTCTCAATTCCCTTGTCCCCTTCTTGAGCTAGCAAACATCCCATGGACGTAGAACTCACAGACAAGTAGAGAATCAGAGGTTTTCCAGGTATAGGCGGCATGAGAACAGGCGGGTTCTGTAGATAGTCTTGGATTGAGGCGAAAGCTGCTTGGCACTTTTCTGACCATACGAATGGGGTATCCTTCTTGAGTAGACGAAACATCGGCTCGCAAGTCAAGGTTAACTTGGCGATGAATCTGCTGATGAACTGAACCTTCCCCAGGAAACTCCGCACTCCCTTTTCAGACTCAGGTGGCTTCATTTCATGTATTGCTTTGATTTTTGACGGATCGACCTCAATCCCACGGGAAGTGATCATGAAACCTAGCATTTTGCCTGCCGTGACTCCGAAGGTGCACTTTTGAGGATTAAGACGCATCCGGAACTTGCGGAACCTTTCGAAGAGTTTCCTTAGCACGTGGACATGCCCTTCTCGAGTTTTTGACTTGGCAATCATATCATCAACGTAGACCTCAACCTCTTTGTGCATCATGTCATGCAAAATAGTCGTGGCAGCTCTTTGATAAGTAGGACCGGCATTCTTTAGACCGAATGGCATAACCAAATAGCAGTAAGTCCCCCACTCGGTGATGAAAGTTGTTTTCTCGCGGTCTTCGGGCACCATGAGGATCTGATTGTAGCCTGAGAAACCGTCCATGAACGAAAGCAAAGCATGCCCTGCAGTATTATCCACAAGCACATCGATGTGTGGCAAGGGAAAGTCGTCTTTGGGGCTTGCTTTGTTCAAGTCCCGGAAGTCAACACAGACACGAATTTGGCCATTTTTCTTAGGAACAGGAACAATGTTGGCCACCCAAGTGGGATACTGAGAGACTGCGAGGAAACCAGCGTCAATCTGCTTGGTGACTTCCTCCTTGATTTTCTGCACCCAGTCCGGTCGCATCCGTCTGAGCTTCTGTTTTACCGGCTTAGCATCGGGCAACAGGGGGATTCGATGCTCCACTATCTCAGGATCGATACCGGGCATGTCTTGATGAGACCATGCAAAGATGTCGCTGAATTCAGTGAGGAGCTCTTTGAACTTACGATGCTCCTCCGGATCTAACGTGGAGCCCACCTGAACCATCCGAGGATCACTCTCATCTTTCAAGTTTATTAAGATTACCTCTTCTTTTAATGGCTGAGCATGCCTTTCGTCTTCCCTTTCAATGAAAGCACGGATTTCCTTGGGGATATCCCCATCAAAATCTATCCCTTCATCGTCGGGGTCGACACAGTTTATATAAAGATCATTCAAGTAGTCAGAAGAGGAGTCTTTCATTTCATAAGACCCTGCAGGGTCGCCAAGTACAAGGGAGTCGAACTCGAAGTAAAAGCTATGACGTGGAGGGCCGAGAGGCACAAACTCCGACTCAGAGCTAGACTTAGACTCAAAAGACTTGACAGACTCAGTGTCAGACTCGGATACATCACCAATGCAAGTAAGGCGTGGTTTGAAAATGCAATTTTTAAGGCTACCCTTAGCTTCCACGATAAGAGGGGTGGGGTCTTCGAGGGCGTCGGGCCCGAGCATGAACACTTCGGCCTCTTGAGCTTCCTTGGCCAAACCCACTTGAGAGAATTCACGGAACAGCTGCTCCAAGCTCCCTTGATCGAGAGATCCCAGCCAGTCAGTCTTCGGCTTGGGTTGGCTAAGCTTCCTCTCGAATTCTGCGATAGGTGGCTCTTCGTCACTGGAAGACCAAGTATCATCCGCAAAGATCTCAAAACTAGGCAACAGTTCCCCAGTGACTGAGTCGATAAAGGGCTCAGATTGCCCACGATAAATATCATTCCCCTTCTCACGGACAAAGTAGCTGTCGGGATCACCATAGAGAGATCGAGGTTTTCCCGCGCATTTCCTTCTTTTGGCATCGTTGGCAGAGGAAGAGTATCCCAAGCCAAAGCGGCCCTCACAGGAAGGAAACGCAGGGAATTCTGGAATCCCTTGTTAGTGAATTCCTAAGCCAAGGCCAGGTAGATAGGACATCCTTCTCATAATGTCCAGAGCGACAGAGCTTATGATGAAGTCCCCATCCACATTGATGGCCATAACCGAGCCAGAAGTATCAAAAGAGAAACCTGCGAGATCAATGTCCTCGTTGTCGTGCGCGATACCCAAAACAGGTGTGCCGTCTTCCTTGAGTGGGCGAATGCCTGAATCCCCGCAGATAATCAAAGTCCCAGTGGGAAGTCCCAGCATGACTTTCTGATGAAGAGTAGATGGCACGGCCATGATGTCAGATCTGTGAAGCCACGGTCTTCCTAGCAAGAGATTGAACGAGGCTGGAATGTCGACCACATGGAACTCGACATCCATTTTAAACCCCTCCGCATCGAGAGTGAGCACGAGTGTGCCTTCGACCAGACGACGTGTGCTGTCGTATGCCTTAACAGCCATGCTGGAAGGTGCAAAGTCTTTCTTAGTCAGTCCCAAACGGTGAGCTACCCTCAAAGGGCAAACATTGATCGCTGAGCCATTATCGATGAGAACGGTCGGAACCCAGACTCCTCGGCATTTGACTGTGATATGCAAGGGTTGATTGTGGTCAACTCCTTCAAGCGGCAGATCCTTATCAATGAAGACCACGGTATGCTTAGAGGTAGGCGGGAGGATAAGGGAAATCATTGCTTCAGGCGTGACGTCCGGTCGAATCTCAAGACGAGAGAGAGTGTGGCAGAACTTCTGACGATGCTCCCGGGAGGAGCAGATTAGTCCCCAGAGTGATATGGCAGCGGGAATCCGCTCCAATTGCCTTTGAATCATGTCGTCATTCGAGGCGTTAACTGGTACCTCAAGTGGTACAGACCTTGAGAAAATAGGAGGTTCGTTCCTCCGGTTAGAAGAATTGGACGAACTCCCCGCTTGCAGATTAGCAGGCTGAAAGACTCGTCCACTTCTTGTAACGTTAAGAACGTTCTCTAAAGAGGGTACCATTTGAGGGTCTTGACTATCGTCCCATAGATCAACAGGGACTTCCCCCAATTTGCGTTTCCCTTTGTCAGTGGTCGGAGGAGATATAGGCACTTCCATGTCCAAACCCAAATCCTCAGTCAGATCTTTCATCAAGAGTGATTCCCAAAAGTCTGGATCCCTAACGGCTACAGCTTCTCGGACTGGTTCTGTATTAGCAACAAAAGGGACATCCCACAGCCCTCCATCAGCGAGGGAGCGATTGACAGTCCAAATCTCAGACCCAACCTGGATGTTGACTATATCATCGATGTCCCAAAGATCAGCTGGAGGCACAAGGTCCGTGACCATGATGCTGCAATCCTCTTCAGGAGGGGAAGGCACGACAGGGCGCGGGATGTTTTCGTCAACGATGTAGAACGTAGGATCATACTCGGGATCAGCCACCGAGTTAACCAGCCTGTCAAGAGTGGAAGGGAAGAAGCATTCCCCCAGGATACGAGTCTCATCTTGAATGGGGTCATCTTCCAGATACTGGATTTCATAGTTGGGCAGAGCGTAACCCTGGAGAGGATTAGGGTCAAATCCTAACGGAAATTGCCAAGCGGGCTCGGGGTCCCAATAGTACTCTTCCTCAAGCAACACAGGCTGAGGTTGTTGGAAGAGCATGTCCAACGAGAATCCATCCAAAGGATCAACCATGGCTGCCTCGTAATTGGCCATCCAAGCATCATACCAGATGTGGTCAAAGGGGATGTCTTCGGGATTAGGTGGGAATCCCTCTAATTCCAGCTCCGTCCATTCATTGATTATGGGAGTGGCATAGTCGTCATTATCAGCTATGGCCCATCCCACGGCTTGCATGTCAAGTTGTTACTCTGGTTGAGGGGGAATAGCAGCTCGGAAGCGGTCCAACAGGCTTAAGGAGGGGTTCGGATCCGTCACATTGAAGTATGGGTTATCCATGCTAGAGGCAGAGTTGAGCTGCACAGCGGGAATAGGCTGATGGAACAGATCACCAATAGAAGCGTTGAATACGAATGCTCCGTTCTGTAGACGCGCAGAGGGCGCATTGAAATTGGACGACTGTCCTTCCTCGGAGTGGATATAGGAGATCTCGGCCTTGGATTGAGAGGGGATAGGCACAATCGGCCTAGGTTGATTCGTTGAGGTTATATAGGCGGTGGGGTTGAATATAGTGGAGCTGAAGGAGATATCAGTGGAGCTAAGGGCTATATGGTTAATGCGTGGAGCATTTTTGTGGTTTGGCATGGAATTGGTGAGAATGTTGGGTTTTTGAGCTGACGGTGGTGGAGCATGAAGAGTCCCTTCATCTATGAGATCCTGAATCGCATGTCGGAGGCGAAAGCAAGAATCGGTAAGATGACCGGCCCCTTGGTGATAGGCGCAGTAGAGATTGGCTTTGAAGTTAGGTGATGGATTCTTAGGCAAAGGCGTTGGGTCGAGGAGCTTCAAATGTCCCGATTGAACCAGTTTCTCCATTACCGAAGACAACGGTGCTTCAAAAGCGGAGAAACTACGAGGTTGATTACGTGGCCGATTACTCTGTGGAGTTTGAACTTGATGGACCTCGGCAACTTGATTAGCAGCTTTCGAGGAGGAGGCATTGGTACCACTGGTTGCAGTATTGGAGTAAGTCCCTCCCCCAAACAGCGCATTAGTATTCCCAGAATATGCCCGAGGCTTTGCCTTTGATGGATTAGAAGATTCTCCCTTCGACAGAATCCCACTCTGTAATGCATCTTCGATGGCCAGACCAGAGTCGAAGAAGGTGTCAAAATTGGAGGATGCTTGAGCGAGGACCAAGTGCCTAGCATAGTCTGGCTGGAGATTGCGGGAGATGATACGAAGCTGATCTCTCTCGCTCGGGCGATCAGTCATTTGAGCAGCCTTGGCCCTCCATCTCTTGACAAAATCCGCAAAGGATTCCTTAGCGTCCATCTTGGTGGATTCCAACTCCCGGGTAGTCATCTTGAGTTGGGAGTTATAGCTATACTGCGAAATAAACGCAGCCCCGATGTCCTCCCAAGTCCTTCGCTTGGCAATGTCGAGTGACAGAAACCAATGGAAAGCGGGACCCGAGAGGGTTTGAGGAAACAGCTGAGACATGGCCTCGGGCTCGACGGATAGGAGCTTCATGGCGGCATGGTAACCATAGAGATGGGTTTTAGGATCGCCGGTGCCGTCGAACTTGGCAATGTCGGGCATTTTAAACTTGTCGGGAAGCTTGGCATTGGGATAAAGGCAGAAGCGGTCCAAGTCAATCCCTCCGGCACTGAGTTTTTCGGACTTTGAAACAGATTCTTCTAGCTTGGCCATCTTGGCGACGAGAGCAGTCATGTCAGGGTGTTGAACAGTCCTAACAGCAGTGATGCCGGGATTCTGAGTGGGATTTTGAGTGCTCTGAGGATTGACCAAAGCGACCAGACGCCCTGGATGGTCCGGATCTTCGACCATGATAGGTTGCTCGTGTACATCCTCTTCGGCCTCGCCCTCCTCTTGAACAGTTGGAGGAAGACGAGTGTTAAAGAGGTCATTCAAGCGGGTCATGTTGGCATCAGTCTGAGGAGCCCTTTGTTGTATGACAGCAATACTAGCCTGGATGTTCATAAGTATGGTTTCCAGAGAGAGCGATTGCGGCTGATCTGCCATGACAGTTGGTCCAGAAGTACTTGATGCAGAGGAGGGGGTAGGTGATCCCGGAGAGTCTGTTTCTTCGAGGACCGGAGACGATGCTGACTGCAGGGTAGCAAGCAGAGAACGCGGGGAGTCTTCCGTTGTGACTGACTGGGCTTGCAATCTGACTAGTCTCTGAATCGGATCCCGGTGCAGACGTTCCCAAGTGGGTTTGGTTTTCTGCCTCGATACTTTCCTTGGCGGTGCAATGATTCAGAACCTTTGCTTGCAGAAAGTGAGAAAAGGCTTAATAAGGGCCCTGCAACAACTTTAATCTAAATAAAAGACTAAAGCGAAAACACAGTCACCGTCGTCAGTGTCGCCCTTAGACTCTAATACTAGCAGACAAGTCTGTCTTATGACGTTTGGACATTACCAGTGATCCTCAGAAATCTTTTCAAGGTGTTCCTTTCTCGTATCAATTGAGACAAAGAGATGTCAAAGCAGTCTAAAGGTTTTGGTTATTCCGTTTCAGGAGTTTCAACTTTTGAACTTGGAACAATTCGGTGTAAGTAAGCACGATACTATAACCGGGGAGGCATAGGCAGCACAGTGCCGTAGCCCGAATGGTGTACATGCTTCGCAGGATAACCAAAGTGGTGTAAGCATCGTGATGTTTTTCCCGTTTTGTTCGTCGTTTTCTGTTTGAAACCCCGATTGGGTAATTAGCCAAAGGTTTTTAGAAGGTTTTGATTTCCCAAAGTCCGATTGATCCAAGGAACTTGAGAATTGACAACGTGCACCATCGAGATGCACGACTCCTCATCGGGCCATGGTAAGGTCCTAATAACCATAAGACAGACTTGAAGGAGAGAGAACCTAGGAGCCGCCCTAAACATGCTTCTACGCAGGAACGGTATGTATGTATGAACAGTGCAAGCGATAGGGAAAGCAATAACACGTCGACAGTAATAGGGGGTTAGATGCAAGTAATCTTACCCTGTAGGTACCTGTCCTAATTTGGAGAGTGCTAGTGCTTTGTATATGCAAAGGCTGGTTTTAGCTTGTAACTGGTTCCTCGGACTAGAGCCAAGATATACCTCCCGCTACCCGCGTAACCGCAGAGCAACAGTCAAACGGTAGAATGACTCATCATCGTCGAAAGTTGTTGGTCATTCGGGGTCCCCGGGCTCCGGTAAACCGTGCCGGATTGCCAAAACGATCCAACGAGGCTTATCCCACATCGATGCAAATGAGAATGCTAAAAAGTTCGATTAATAGAATAGAATCGCAAAATCGCAAATTCGCAAATGCTTTTTCAAATTTGGCTCTCTTTATTGATCAATACTTAGAAGAAACTACACGAGAGAACAATCGAAAAAGCCCCAGATTGGATGGCCGGACACGAGGTCCTGTTAAATCGCCAATCCTTTCTTCGGCAGCGCGAAGCTCACCGTTTTGACAGGCTTTTGTGGGATTGTTCTCAAGCGTATTAAAATTTAAGTATAGATTAATATTGATTCGATCCCTAGCAGAGTCGCCACTGTAGGCAAATGCGATTTTGCCCCGATCTTTCTCTCCTCCGGGAAAGGGATTCCGTTCCCCATCCTTTTGAGAAAGGAGAGATGCTGCCGGTTCGCGGGAGCGCTTTTGAAGCTGGACGACAAGCGCTCGTGAAAATACAGAGTCGCCACTTGGGTTTGAAGGTCCGACACCCAAGGAACCGTATTTCGAAGCACTTGCCGCGCTATTTGATTTGAAAAAGTTTAAGGAACCAGTCCGTCATAACCATATCTGGGTTCGGGAGCCAGGTTACGAGAGGGGAAGGGTTTTATGGCACCCCTCTCGCCCAATCCGGAGATCGGTCTCTACTAGAGCATTTGCGAAGATATTTGTTTGCGATTCTGTTTTGTTAATCAAATTTTAGCCAATTAGGGCGGGAGAACAGTTAATCGGGGATTAAAACTGTAACATGTTTGCAGGATGTGATAGATAGCATGGATGAAAAGAACAAATGAGATAATACTGAACACTGATTTCAAGATGCCAAAACAGTGCATGGGTACGAGTATATCACAGACAGCGACCAACTTGCATGCACAGAATGGGAACATGCAAGTCACACCATCGCGCGACATACTCATACCCTCGCGCGAGTGTCAGCATCCCTTCTACAGGTTTAATTTTATCTCCTTCTGGGCTCTGGAAGGACCAGTGCACACCCAGGTCAAACCAAGCAGTTCATGTGTGCTGGAAATAAATAATTATTACAATCTGACCGAATAGGAATAGAATAGAACCCTTAAACAGTGAGGGTGATAAAATCAGAGACCAAAGGCCTAGCTGCCCATGCAAGGGCAATCACTGGGAATGCCTAAACCATCGCGCGATGGAGTCACATCATCGCGCGATTGTTCTGACTGGACATCCAGGAATTGCTTTGCATGCCTGGGCTCTGAGACATATTCAGAAGCTACCCAGGGGCATTCCAACATGAACAAGGAAAGCAAATTAAGCTAAACTACTGATTTTTAGCATGCAAGACAGTGAGATGTGTAAAGACCCATAAAATTAATGTAAATTTCGAAAATCGTTTGTTGTGCATGAGAATAGTTTTATTATTAAAGTCATGCATATGTTCGTGGGGGTGTTTGGATATACGTATCCGATTGCGTGTCGGACTCTCGGAGAGTAGTAAAATGCAAGTTTTGATGTTATAATGTTGTTTGGAGGTGTTGGTATCAAGTTGGGTTCGTTTCGGAGTCCGTTGATCATTTTTCATTTTTCTGCCTAGCCGGTACCGGTACGGGTTTTTCCGCGTACCGGTACCCACTTTCCAGAGGTGTTCCAAATCGATATTCTTGAAGGCTCTGGTACCGGTACGGGGAAAAGCCTGTACCGGTACCCGCTGCGTTTTTTCTGCAATTTACAGCACGCATTTTGGGCTTCTATAAATACCCCCTTATGTCATTTCTCACTCCCAAAACCCACGAAACACCCTTGAAAACATCCCCTCTCACCTACCCAACCTCAACCTCACCCAAGATCCTTGATTTTAACCTCAAATCTTCAAGATCCAAAGGTTTCCAACCTCAAAATTACAAGATTCTTGCATTTGGTGAACCAAGGGTGAGTTTTGTGTTCTTGCTCTCTCTTCTTGAAGCTCTACCACGTTTTTCTCTCTCTCTCCTCGATTATTTGTTGATCTTTACTTGTTATTCTTGTTTTTGGGCTTTATTTGCTCTAGATCTTGTATCCAAGCTTGGGTGAAGCTTGTCTTTGGAGGGTTTTGCTCAAAACCCATTTTGGTAGGGATTTCTCTCTTCTTCTACATGTCTTGCGGTGATTGTGCGTGATTTTAAGTATTTATTTGTCGTAAATGGTTGAATGGAATGTTTTATGACTCGAGGTTTGCGTACTCTTTGAAAGTAGTAGTGTGATTCATGAGTTATAAGTGATATATTTGATTAATTGATGTGAAGCGGGTGTGGAGAATATTGTGTCGCAAGGTGTGGGAAACACAATTACGCGAGGGGTGGAGAACATTGTGTCGCAAGGTGTGGGAAACACAATTTCGCAAGGGGTGGAGTATATTGTGTCGCAAGGTGTGGGAAACACAATGTCGTGAGGAGTGGAGTTTATTGTGTCGCTAGGTGTGGAAACACAATCTCGTAAAGGGTGGAGGACTGTTGGGAGGTGTGTGTGTGTGTGTGTGTGTGTATAGGTGTATGAGCATGTCATGATATTTTGTAAGTTGTGTTGACGTACATTCGTTTGGTGTTGATGTTAAATCTGATTTGCTGCGTTCATGTTCATCATCTCATTACATATAGATTTTGTAGAGAATTTCCTACTGGGCTTGTATGGCTCAACAAAATCCTTCTTTTCAGGTTCAAACGCAGGGCAGTAGGTTGCATGACTTGGTGTTTTCGGAAACGAAGATTTTTGGAAGCTAACATGAATTAGTTACTCACCCATCTTTGTTTTGGTTTACTTTTGGATAGAGATGGTATTGTAACTAATTTTCGTTATTTGATCTTTTGGCAACAAAATGTAATATCCTTAATACTTTGCACATGTACTAAACTTAATTTGGGCCGTGGTGCCAAGGTTGTAATTTCTTAAACTGGTGGTCCTTGTTGTAATTAAGCAGGCGGGAAATCTCATTTTGGGTATTATTCATATTATGCGAGAACCTTCTTTAAATTGGTTATTTATTTATGTTGAAAATCGAGGGCGTGACAAATTGGTATCAGAGCGTCTAGGTTTGAATACTTTGAGACCGTGGGGAGACTTCTAGTCTCATGGGTTCAAAAGTCACGCCTTTTGCATAAACATATGTGTGTTTGAGTGCATTGACATTACGTGGATTACTTGGCATTGCATCTCAATATGATGGAATAGCGTAGAGTCGTTTCGCTCGTGTTGGGATAGCCGAGGGGCTTAAACCCTATTGAATAATGTTGTCGTTGATGAGTTTCTCTCTTTTTAAATTTGTAGTGTGATGCCTCCGAGAACGCGTGCTAGAGCCGGTGAGGCCGAGAGTCGGGGTGGTCGTGGTCGCGGTCGGGTAGGCCGTGGTCGTGGTCGGGGCCGAAGGGAACCAATCGAGGATGAGGTTAGCTTTCATGGCGAAAATCCGAGTGGGAATCCGGGGGGAGAGGCCGGACGTGGTCAAGGAGAGGAGGTGCCAATTGTTCAAAATCCCTTTGCTAGAGACTTTGTTGCGGCTCTTGCGGCCGCTAATCTTCTAAACCCAGCTCCTAGGGAAAATGCTGATAGTCGCGCATTGTTAGCCATGAGAGAGTTCAGCCGTAGAAATCCACCAACATTCGACGGGTCGAGCAGTGACCCTCTTGTGGCCGATCATTGGTTGGCTCAAATTCGAAAGCTTTTTAGGGCTCTTGGGATTACGGAAGATGACTTGCAAGTCAACATCGTGGCTGTCCAACTTACTGGGGAAGCAAATGAATGGTGGGAGTCGGTCTTAGAATCAAGGAAGGACGCTAGGAGAGCGGCAAGGACCGCGGCTCAAGCAAATGAGCCGGATGTGGAAAATTTGACATGGGCCGAGTTTGAAGTGCTCTTTGAGGAGCAATACTTTCCGGAAACTAGTCGGGACCAATTGAGGGAGGAGTTTGAAAGGTTAGAACAAGGGAATATGAGTGTGTCAGAGTATGCTTTGAAATTTCAATCATTGTCCCGTTTCGCACCAGAGTTAGTGGCAACCGAAGAGAGGAAGTGTAGGCGGTTTGAGAGAGGTTTGCATGAGAACGTGAAAAAGTTTGTTGTGGCTCAACGCAAGGGGAGATTTTCTGAGGTCGTGGAGTGCGCAAGGAGTATTGAGACTCCTAAGGAAGTGTCAAGAAGTACTAAGGCTTGGGAACCGAGGCAACCGGTGGGGGGTACCAGCTCTTCTTCGGGGAGTTTTGGCAATCAGGGGAGGAAGAGGCAGCGAGATCAATTTTCCGCTTCGCAGGGTCCATCAAATTTTAGGCCTCCGTCATCCTTTTCTTTTGGGACCCGGGGAAATTCAAATAGACCTCCGATAGTGTGTCATGAGTGCGGCCAAGCGGGGCATATTCGTGCTCAGTGTCCGCGATTATTGGGTACGTGCTATACTTGTGGAAGGAATGACCATTATGCGAGGAATTGTCCGCTTGGAAAAGGGACACGAACCGAGTCAGGTTCAGTGCAGCAACCGAGGAGTGGTCAGAGTTCAGGTCGACAATCGTTTCGGGGTACTCAGAGGCAGCAACAGACTCATTTTCGTCAGACCGCGTCAGCTCAGGGATCTCAGGTTGAGAGAGGGGCAAGTTCTTCAGCACCTACCCAGGGCTCCGGTCAGCGAGGTGGACATGTTCAGAGTCAGATGACTCAGGGTAGAGCCTTTGCTATCACTTCTGCAATCCCGTCTCCACCACCACCTGTCACTTCTCAGACCCCGGAGGCTTCAGTTGTGAGGGGTACCTTTCTATTGTTTAACTCTTTTGCTAGAGTATTATTTGATTCCGGAGCATCACATTCATTCATCGCTGCATCTTTTGCGTGTGCATTGGAATTGGAAATTGAAAGTATCGACCCTCCTTTGTATGTTGAGACACCCATAGGGGGTAGATCGCCATTAAACCGTATTTGTCGGAATTGTGAGCTTATCATTCGAGATCGTCATTTTACCTTTGACTTCATCGTATTGAACATGGCGGGATTTGATCTTATTTTGGGAATGGATTGGTTATCCACATTTCACGCTACCATAGATTGCTTCAAGCGTCGGGTCCGTATCTGTCCACCTGGGGGTTCTTGTTTTGAGTTCTTTGGGGAGCGTCGGGAGCCGTTAGAACCATATTTGTACGAGCCTAGGGGGCAAGAATCGGTGTACGCCTTATTAGCAAATTTGGCCCTAGATGAGGATTTGTCCGCACGCGGGGAGTTGCCCCTTGTTGTTTGTGATTTTCCGGATTTATTTCCCAAGGAATTACCTGGTTTGCCACCCGAGAGAGAGATTGAGTTCACTATCGATTTACTTCCTGGCACCGCCCCCATTTCCGTACCTCCTTATCGTTTCGCACCCGCCGAGTTGAGAGAGTTGAAGATTCAACTACAAGAATTAGAGGATTTGGGGTTCATCCGTCCGAGTACGTCACCGTGGGGAGCACCGGCCTTGTTTGCTCAGAAGAAGGATGGGTCACTTCGATTGTGCATCGATTATCGAAAGTTAAACCATGTTACCGTAAAGAATAAGTATCCAATGCCTAGAATTGATGATTTGTTTGACCAACTTCGAGGCGCGACTTGTTTTTCTAAGATTGACTTGAGGTCCGGATACCATCAATTGAGGGTTCGAAGGGAAGACATTCCTAAAACTGCTTTTCGCACTCGTTATGGCCACTACGAATTCGTTGTTATGCCCTTTGGATTGACGAACGCACCGGCGACTTTCATGGATCTAATGAATCGTATCTTTCGTGCCTATCTTGATCGCTTCGTGGTAGTTTTTGTTGACGATATTCTTATCTACTCATCTTCGGAGGAGGAGCACCAATCTCACCTTTTTATTGTTCTCGAGCTTTTGAGAGAGCATCGTCTGTACGCCAAATTAAGTAAGTGCGAGTTTTGGTTGTCGGAAGTTAAGTTTTTAGGTCACGTTGTGTCGAAGGATGGAGTGTCCGTTGATCCGGGGAAAATAGAGTCCGTAATGAATTGGCAACGACCGAAGAATGTATTCGAAATTCGTAGTTTCTTGGGTTTGGCCGGTTACTACCGTCGTTTTGTCCTTGATTTCTCTCGTCTAGCAGCTCCAATGACCAAATTGACTCGCAAAGGAATTCGCTTTGTTTGGAATGACGCATGTGAAAAGGCCTTTGAGGAATTGAAGAGAAGATTGACTACCGCGCCGGTTTTGGTTGTGCCCGAACGAGGAGTCGGGTATTCCGTGTATTGTGATGCTTCAAAGGAGGGGTTAGGGTGTGTGTTGATGCAATTGGGACGAGTGGTGGCATATGGATCGCGGCAATTGAAAACCCACGAACGGAACTACCCTACCCATGACTTAGAACTTGCGGCCATTGTTTTTGCTTTAAAGAGTTGGCGTCATTATTTATATGGTGAGAGATTTGAAGTCTTTTCCGATCATAAGAGTTTAAAGTACTTGTTTTCTCAAAAGGAGCTTAATTTGCGACAACGTCGATGGATGGAGCACTTAGAAGATTATGATTTTGAGTTACAATATCACCCGGGAAAAGCGAATGTAGTAGCTGATGCGTTAAGTAGAAAGTCAACACACCTTGCAAATCTAGCCATTCATGGGTGGAAGATGACGAATGATTTAGGCGCCTATGCTTTGCATTTCGAAGAAATTCGAGAGGGAGTCACCCTATGTAACTTAACTGTTCAATCGACCTTGTCAACTCGAGTAATTGAGACCCAACAACAAGATGAAGAAGCGGAAAAATTTCGTACTAAATTTCTTAGCGGCGAGGCTCGAGAAGGGTGGATGATTCATGCTGATCAGGGTTTGAGATACCAAGGAAAGTTGTTCGTACCCATTTTGTGTCGGGAGGAAATATTGAGAGAATTTCACCATTCACCTTTGGCTGTCCATCCGGGGGGAACGAAAATGTATCACGACTTGCGTAGACAGTTTTGGTGGCCGGGAATGAAGAGAGACGTCGTCATTTTCGTGTCTAAGTGTCTTACATGCCAACAAGTAAAAGCCGAGCATCAACGGCCCGCCGGGGAGTTACAACCGTTGCCAGTGGCCGAATGGAAGTGGGAGAACGTGACAATGGATTTCGTTACCGGACTACCGAGATCGCCGAGGGGTCATGATGCCATTTGGGTGATAGTTGATCGATTGACCAAGTCAGTGCACTTCTTACCTATCCAGGTTTCGGACTCAATTGATACGCTTAGTCGTCTGTATATCCGTGAGATTATCCGCCTTCATGGAATTCCCATTTCTATCGTGTCGGACCGAGATCCAAGGTTTACCGCGCGTTTCTGGCAAAGTTTGCAAGCTGCTCTTGGCACCAATCTCTTATTCAGCACCGCGTATCATCCTCAAACGGATGGGCAATCCGAGCGAACGATCCAAATTCTAGAAGATATGCTTCGGGCTTGCGTCTTGGACTTTCGGGGTAGTTGGGAAGATCACCTACCGTTAGTTGAGTTCGCGTACAATAACAGTTATCAATCTAGTATCGAGATGGCGCCGTATGAAGCCTTGTATGGGAGACCGTGTCGATCACCCATTTGTTGGACCGAATTGGGCGAGGCTACGTTAATTGGGCCGGATTTGATCAAAGAGACCTCCGAGAGCATGAAGGCGATTCGCCAACGTCTCCTTGAAGCGCAAAAGAGGACCACCGAACAAGTCAAAGTGATTCGTCAACGATTATTAACCGCGCAAAGTAGACAAAAGAGTTATGCCGATCGTCGTCGCCGACCATTATCGTTTGAAGTGGGGGATCATGTGTTCCTTAAGGTGTCACCGCGTCGGGGGTTATCTCGTTTTGGGAAAAAGGGCAAACTTTCGCCTCGTTTTATCGGGCCGTTCGATATTATCGAGAAAATTGGGGAAGTGGCTTATCGGTTGGCTTTGCCGCCAAGGCTAGCGGGCGTTCATGATGTGTTCCACGTGTCGATGTTACGAAAGTACGAACCGGATCCGTCACACGTTCTAGAGTGGTCAGAACTAGAGTTAGAGGCCGATGCATCTTATGGGGAGGAGCCGATTCGTATCCTAGACACACGTGAGCAAATTTTAAGGGGTAAGACCATACCGTTAGTGCGAGTTCTTTGGAGTACTCTCGGAAAGGAGGAGTCGACGTGGGAAAGGGAAGATGAAGTTAGAGAGAAGTATCCGCGGTTGTTTCCGAATTAACCAATGTGAGTCTTAAAATTTTTAAACCCAATGAATATGGATTCATCGTTTGGTGATATATGTTTTGACATGAGCATATGTACTTGATGCTTGATATTGATTGGCTTGAATTATAAATTTCGAGACGAAATTTCTTTAAGGAGGATAGGATGTAAAGACCCATAAAATTAATGTAAATTTCGAAAATCGTTTGTTGTGCATGAGAATAGTTTTATTATTAAAGTCATGCATATGTTCGTGGGGGTGTTTGGATATACGTATCCGATTGCGTGTCGGACTCTCGGAGAGTAGTAAAATGCAAGTTTTGATGTTATAATGTTGTTTGGAGGTGTTGGTATCAAGTTGGGTTCGTTTCGGAGTCCGTTGATCATTTTTCATTTTTCTGCCTAGCCGGTACCGGTACGGGTTTTTCCGCGTACCGGTACCCACTTTCCAGAGGTGTTCCAAATCGATATTCTTGAAGGCTCTGGTACCGGTACGGGGAAAAGCCTGTACCGGTACCCGCTGCGTTTTTTCTGCAATTTACAGCACGCTTTTTGGGCTTCTATAAATACCCCCTTATGTCATTTCTCACTCCCAAAACCCACGAAACACCCTTGAAAACATCCCCTCTCACCTACCCAACCTCAACCTCACCCAAGATCCTTGATTTTAACCTCAAATCTTCAAGATCCAAAGGTTTCCAACCTCAAAATTACAAGATTCTTGCATTTGGTGAACCAAGGGTGAGTTTTGTGTTCTTGCTCTCTCTTCTTGAAGCTCTACCACGTTTTTCTCTCTCTCTCCTCGATTATTTGTTGATCTTTACTTGTTATTCTTGTTTTTGGGCTTTATTTGCTCTAGATCTTGTATCCAAGCTTGGGTGAAGCTTGTCTTTGGAGGGTTTTGCTCAAAACCCATTTTGGTAGGGATTTCTCTCTTCTTCTACATGTCTTGCGGTGATTGTGCGTGATTTTAAGTATTTATTTGTCGTAAATGGTTGAATGGAATGTTTTATGACTCGAGGTTTGCGTACTCTTTGAAAGTAGTAGTGTGATTCATGAGTTATAAGTGATATATTTGATTAATTGATGTGAAGCGGGTGTGGAGAATATTGTGTCGCAAGGTGTGGGAAACACAATTACGCGAGGGGTGGAGAACATTGTGTCGCAAGGTGTGGGAAACACAATTTCGCAAGGGGTGGAGTATATTGTGTCGCAAGGTGTGGGAAACACAATGTCGTGAGGAGTGGAGTTTATTGTGTCGCTAGGTGTGGAAACACAATCTCGTAAAGGGTGGAGGACTGTTGGGAGGTGTGTGTGTGTGTGTGTGTGTGTATAGGTGTATGAGCATGTCATGATATTTTGTAAGTTGTGTTGACGTACATTCGTTTGGTGTTGATGTTAAATCTGATTTGCTGCGTTCATGTTCATCATCTCATTACATATAGATTTTGTAGAGAATTTCCTACTGGGCTTGTATGGCTCAACAAAATCCTTCTTTTCAGGTTCAAACGCAGGGCAGTAGGTTGCATGACTTGGTGTTTTCGGAAACGAAGATTTTTGGAAGCTAACATGAATTAGTTACTCACCCATCTTTGTTTTGGTTTACTTTTGGATAGAGATGGTATTGTAACTAATTTTCGTTATTTGATCTTTTGGCAACAAAATGTAATATCCTTAATACTTTGCACATGTACTAAACTTAATTTGGGCCGTGGTGCCAAGGTTGTAATTTCTTAAACTGGTGGTCCTTGTTGTAATTAAGCAGGCGGGAAATCTCATTTTGGGTATTATTCATATTATGCGAGAACCTTCTTTAAATTGGTTATTTATTTATGTTGAAAATCGAGGGCGTGACAAATTGGTATCAGAGCGTCTAGGTTTGAATACTTTGAGACCGTGGGGAGACTTCTAGTCTCATGGGTTCAAAAGTCACGCCTTTTGCATAAACATATGTGTGTTTGAGTGCATTGACATTACGTGGATTACTTGGCATTGCATCTCAATATGATGGAATAGCGTAGAGTCGTTTCGCTCGTGTTGGGATAGCCGAGGGGCTTAAACCCTATTGAATAATGTTGTCGTTGATGAGTTTCTCTCTTTTTAAATTTGTAGTGTGATGCCTCCGAGAACGCGTGCTAGAGCCGGTGAGGCCGAGAGTCGGGGTGGTCGTGGTCGCGGTCGGGTAGGCCGTGGTCGTGGTCGGGGCCGAAGGGAACCAATCGAGGATGAGGTTAGCTTTCATGGCGAAAATCCGAGTGGGAATCCGGGGGGAGAGGCCGGACGTGGTCAAGGAGAGGAGGTGCCAATTGTTCAAAATCCCTTTGCTAGAGACTTTGTTGCGGCTCTTGCGGCCGCTAATCTTCTAAACCCAGCTCCTAGGGAAAATGCTGATAGTCGCGCATTGTTAGCCATGAGAGAGTTCAGCCGTAGAAATCCACCAACATTCGACGGGTCGAGCAGTGACCCTCTTGTGGCCGATCATTGGTTGGCTCAAATTCGAAAGCTTTTTAGGGCTCTTGGGATTACGGAAGATGACTTGCAAGTCAACATCGTGGCTGTCCAACTTACTGGGGAAGCAAATGAATGGTGGGAGTCGGTCTTAGAATCAAGGAAGGACGCTAGGAGAGCGGCAAGGACCGCGGCTCAAGCAAATGAGCCGGATGTGGAAAATTTGACATGGGCCGAGTTTGAAGTGCTCTTTGAGGAGCAATACTTTCCGGAAACTAGTCGGGACCAATTGAGGGAGGAGTTTGAAAGGTTAGAACAAGGGAATATGAGTGTGTCAGAGTATGCTTTGAAATTTCAATCATTGTCCCGTTTCGCACCAGAGTTAGTGGCAACCGAAGAGAGGAAGTGTAGGCGGTTTGAGAGAGGTTTGCATGAGAACGTGAAAAAGTTTGTTATGGCTCAACGCAAGGGGAGATTTTCTGAGGTCGTGGAGTGCGCAAGGAGTATTGAGACTCCTAAGGAAGTGTCAAGAAGTACTAAGGCTTGGGAACCGAGGCAACCGGTGGGGGGTACCAGCTCTTCTTCGGGGAGTTTTGGCAATCAGGGGAGGAAGAGGCAGCGAGATCAATTTTCCGCTTCGCAGGGTCCATCAAATTTTAGGCCTCCGTCATCCTTTTCTTTTGGGACCCGGGGAAATTCAAATAGACCTCCGATAGTGTGTCATGAGTGCGGCCAAGCGGGGCATATTCGTGCTCAGTGTCCGCGATTATTGGGTACGTGCTATACTTGTGGAAGGAATGACCATTATGCGAGGAATTGTCCGCTTGGAAAAGGGACACGAACCGAGTCAGGTTCAGTGCAGCAACCGAGGAGTGGTCAGAGTTCAGGTCGACAATCGTTTCGGGGTACTCAGAGGCAGCAACAGACTCATTTTCGTCAGACCGCGTCAGCTCAGGGATCTCAGGTTGAGAGAGGGGCAAGTTCTTCAGCACCTACCCAGGGCTCCGGTCAGCGAGGTGGACATGTTCAGAGTCAGATGACTCAGGGTAGAGCCTTTGCTATCACTTCTGCAATCCCGTCTCCACCACCACCTGTCACTTCTCAGACCCCGGAGGCTTCAGTTGTGAGGGGTACCTTTCTATTGTTTAACTCTTTTGCTAGAGTATTATTTGATTCCGGAGCATCACATTCATTCATCGCTGCATCTTTTGCGTGTGCATTGGAATTGGAAATTGAAAGTATCGACCCTCCTTTGTATGTTGAGACACCCATAGGGGGTAGATCGCCATTAAACCGTATTTGTCGGAATTGTGAGCTTATCATTCGAGATCGTCATTTTACCTTTGACTTCATCGTATTGAACATGGCGGGATTTGATCTTATTTTGGGAATGGATTGGTTATCCACATTTCACGCTACCATAGATTGCTTCAAGCGTCGGGTCCGTATCTGTCCACCTGGGGGTTCTTGTTTTGAGTTCTTTGGGGAGCGTCGGGAGCCGTTAGAACCATATTTGTACGAGCCTAGGGGGCAAGAATCGGTGTACGCCTTATTAGCAAATTTGGCCCTAGATGAGGATTTGTCCGCACGCGGGGAGTTGCCCCTTGTTGTTTGTGATTTTCCGGATTTATTTCCCAAGGAATTACCTGGTTTGCCACCCGAGAGAGAGATTGAGTTCACTATCGATTTACTTCCTGGCACCGCCCCCATTTCCGTACCTCCTTATCGTTTCGCACCCGCCGAGTTGAGAGAGTTGAAGATTCAACTACAAGAATTAGAGGATTTGGGGTTCATCCGTCCGAGTACGTCACCGTGGGGAGCACCGGCCTTGTTTGCTCAGAAGAAGGATGGGTCACTTCGATTGTGCATCGATTATCGAAAGTTAAACCATGTTACCGTAAAGAATAAGTATCCAATGCCTAGAATTGATGATTTGTTTGACCAACTTCGAGGCGCGACTTGTTTTTCTAAGATTGACTTGAGGTCCGGATACCATCAATTGAGGGTTCGAAGGGAAGACATTCCTAAAACTGCTTTTCGCACTCGTTATGGCCACTACGAATTCGTTGTTATGCCCTTTGGATTGACGAACGCACCGGCGACTTTCATGGATCTAATGAATCGTATCTTTCGTGCCTATCTTGATCGCTTCGTGGTAGTTTTTGTTGACGATATTCTTATCTACTCATCTTCGGAGGAGGAGCACCAATCTCACCTTTTTATTGTTCTCGAGCTTTTGAGAGAGCATCGTCTGTACGCCAAATTAAGTAAGTGCGAGTTTTGGTTGTCGGAAGTTAAGTTTTTAGGTCACGTTGTGTCGAAGGATGGAGTGTCCGTTGATCCGGGGAAAATAGAGTCCGTAATGAATTGGCAACGACCGAAGAATGTATTCGAAATTCGTAGTTTCTTGGGTTTGGCCGGTTACTACCGTCGTTTTGTCCTTGATTTCTCTCGTCTAGCAGCTCCAATGACCAAATTGACTCGCAAAGGAATTCGCTTTGTTTGGAATGACGCATGTGAAAAGGCCTTTGAGGAATTGAAGAGAAGATTGACTACCGCGCCGGTTTTGGTTGTGCCCGAACGAGGAGTCGGGTATTCCGTGTATTGTGATGCTTCAAAGGAGGGGTTAGGGTGTGTGTTGATGCAATTGGGACGAGTGGTGGCATATGGATCGCGGCAATTGAAAACCCACGAACGGAACTACCCTACCCATGACTTAGAACTTGCGGCCATTGTTTTTGCTTTAAAGAGTTGGCGTCATTATTTATATGGTGAGAGATTTGAAGTCTTTTCCGATCATAAGAGTTTAAAGTACTTGTTTTCTCAAAAGGAGCTTAATTTGCGACAACGTCGATGGATGGAGCACTTAGAAGATTATGATTTTGAGTTACAATATCACCCGGGAAAAGCGAATGTAGTAGCTGATGCGTTAAGTAGAAAGTCAACACACCTTGCAAATCTAGCCATTCATGGGTGGAAGATGACGAATGATTTAGGCGCCTATGCTTTGCATTTCGAAGAAATTCGAGAGGGAGTCACCCTATGTAACTTAACTGTTCAATCGACCTTGTCAACTCGAGTAATTGAGACCCAACAACAAGATGAAGAAGCGGAAAAATTTCGTACTAAATTTCTTAGCGGCGAGGCTCGAGAAGGGTGGATGATTCATGCTGATCAGGGTTTGAGATACCAAGGAAAGTTGTTCGTACCCATTTTGTGTCGGGAGGAAATATTGAGAGAATTTCACCATTCACCTTTGGCTGTCCATCCGGGGGGAACGAAAATGTATCACGACTTGCGTAGACAGTTTTGGTGGCCGGGAATGAAGAGAGACGTCGTCATTTTCGTGTCTAAGTGTCTTACATGCCAACAAGTAAAAGCCGAGCATCAACGGCCCGCCGGGGAGTTACAACCGTTGCCAGTGGCCGAATGGAAGTGGGAGAACGTGACAATGGATTTCGTTACCGGACTACCGAGATCGCCGAGGGGTCATGATGCCATTTGGGTGATAGTTGATCGATTGACCAAGTCAGTGCACTTCTTACCTATCCAGGTTTCGGACTCAATTGATACGCTTAGTCGTCTGTATATCCGTGAGATTATCCGCCTTCATGGAATTCCCATTTCTATCGTGTCGGACCGAGATCCAAGGTTTACCGCGCGTTTCTGGCAAAGTTTGCAAGCTGCTCTTGGCACCAATCTCTTATTCAGCACCGCGTATCATCCTCAAACGGATGGGCAATCCGAGCGAACGATCCAAATTCTAGAAGATATGCTTCGGGCTTGCGTCTTGGACTTTCGGGGTAGTTGGGAAGATCACCTACCGTTAGTTGAGTTCGCGTACAATAACAGTTATCAATCTAGTATCGAGATGGCGCCGTATGAAGCCTTGTATGGGAGACCGTGTCGATCACCCATTTGTTGGACCGAATTGGGCGAGGCTACGTTAATTGGGCCGGATTTGATCAAAGAGACCTCCGAGAGCATGAAGGCGATTCGCCAACGTCTCCTTGAAGCGCAAAAGAGGACCACCGAACAAGTCAAAGTGATTCGTCAACGATTATTAACCGCGCAAAGTAGACAAAAGAGTTATGCCGATCGTCGTCGCCGACCATTATCGTTTGAAGTGGGGGATCATGTGTTCCTTAAGGTGTCACCCGCGTCGGGGGTTATCTCGTTTTGGGAAAAAGGGCAAACTTTCGCCTCGTTTTATCGGGCCGTTCGATATTATCGAGAAAATTGGGGAAGTGGCTTATCGGTTGGCTTTGCCGCCAAGGCTAGCGGGCGTTCATGATGTGTTCCACGTGTCGATGTTACGAAAGTACGAACCGGATCCGTCACACGTTCTAGAGTGGTCAGAACTAGAGTTAGAGGCCGATGCATCTTATGGGGAGGAGCCGATTCGTATCCTAGACACACGTGAGCAAATTTTAAGGGGTAAGACCATACCGTTAGTGCGAGTTCTTTGGAGTACTCTCGGAAAGGAGGAGTCGACGTGGGAAAGGGAAGATGAAGTTAGAGAGAAGTATCCGCGGTTGTTTTCGAATTAACCAATGTGAGTCTTAAAATTTTTAAACCCAATGAATATGGATTCATCGTTTGGTGATATATGTTTTGACATGAGCATATGTACTTGATGCTTGATATTGATTGGCTTGAATTATAAATTTCGAGACGAAATTTCTTTAAGGAGGATAGGATGTAAAGACCCATAAAATTAATGTAAATTTCGAAAATCGTTTGTTGTGCATGAGAATAGTTTTATTATTAAAGTCATGCATATGTTCGTGGGGGTGTTTGGATATACGTATCCGATTGCGTGTCGGACTCTCGGAGAGTAGTAAAATGCAAGTTTTGATGTTATAATGTTGTTT